>NW_019167866.1:0-68447 GCF_002303985.1 Durio zibethinus
TGTGGTGTTTATAAATGGCAACTAATAAAAGGGCGAAGTACAACATGCTCCAAAGGCAAAGATTAGCTCTAAAACAGTGTTCTTCCCATGCTGACCAGAAGATTTCATCAGCAGTACCCAAAAATTTTCTATAGCGCCTCAAATTTTGGGGCAAACCTATGGAGCCAGATATCTCTAAAGATCTCAACCAAATGGTAAGCAAATTAAAAGAATATATATATATATATATATTATGTAGCATCTCAATAAGATTTGGTTAACCTTTTTCAACTAATAATAAAATTTTATAATCCAATCAAAATCCACTTTTTGTTGCTAATTATCAACCTTTCCTCCATAATAAAATTCAAACAGCAAACCATAAGAGACGAGACTTAGAACAACAAAACTGGGAATTTTTGATAGCCACTCTTGTCAGCTCCATAGCAAAATTTTCCACATTATGTGGTGTTTGTAAATGGCAACTAATAAAAGGGGTGAAGTACAACATGCTCCAAAGGCAAAGATTAGCTCTAAAACAGTGTTCTTCCCATGCTGACCAGAAGATTTCATCAGCAGTACCCAAAAATTTCTATAGCGCCTCAAATTTTGGGCAAACCTATGGACCAGATATCTCTAAAGATCTCAACCAAATGGTAAGCAAATTAAAAGAATATATATATATATATATATATTATGTAGCATCTCAATAAGATTTGGTTAACCTTTTTCAACTAATAATAAAATTTTATAATCCAATCAAAATCCACTTTTTGTTGCTAATTATCAACCTTTCCTCCATAATAAAATTCAAACAGCAAACCATAAGAGACGAGACTTAGAACAACAAAACTGGGAATTTTTGATAGCCACTCTTGTCAGCTCCATAGCAAAATTTTCCACATTATGTGGTGTTTGTAAATGGCAACTAATAAAAGGGGCGAAGTACAACATGCTCCAAAGGCAAAGATTAGCTCTAAAACAGTGTTCTTCCCATGCTGACCAGAAGATTTCATCAGCAGTACCCAAAAATTTTCTATAGCGCCTCAAATTTTGGGGCAAACCTATGGAGCCAGATATCTCTAAAGATCTCAACCAAATGGTAAGCAAATTAAAAGAATATATATATATATATATATATTTCAACCCTAAAATCATAAATGTGGATAAATTATACACATTTGCAAAGGAATGCATTTCATGATTAGAAAAGCAGAGAAAATTTTGATCTCAAAGCAACAGAAGAAAGCATTGTCATGGCTTGTACAACTTCAAGATGCTCCTTTTTTCCGCCTGCTGCAAAGCACTCTTTCAAATTTTCTACATAATTTTACTTCAATTGTCTAATAAGCTATTAATAAAGAGGGTCTAATCAAAGAATAAACAATCATTTCTTGAATAATTTTGTCACATAGCTTGCAACTTCAATTAAATAAACATCAATAAGAAAGTGAGAAAATTATTATCATGAAAGTCCACCTTTCTTTAAAATGCCAATAATAATCACAGCATCCAACTTTCAAATATTAAGCATCATAATAACAAAAACCAACAAGCAATCAGAACTCGTGAGATACATCTCAAAAAAATCACTGAATGATGTTGAAACCATAAATTTAAAAATCCTAATTTAATGTTTTATTTTTAGGCATCTAATCTATAATATTCAATTAACAGTATATCAAAATTTCAATACCATTAATATTCTTACTAAAATACTTTCTAAACAAACAACAGTAATTAATTTCATTAGTTGTTAATGGAGTCAAAGTCAAATTTCTAGTCAGCATCAATTTATGTGGAGAATTATACTTACTCAAAGTAGCATCTTGGTCAATAAGAACCTTTTCTAAGAGTTTATGGGCTGCAATACAGTCCTTGAGTTTCCACGCCAGTACTGGTCCAAGTGCCCCATTCCTGGACAAGCAAAAGAGAAAGAAACAATTAATCCCAAGAGTAAGTTGCAATGCATGGAATCGACATCAAACAGCAAAAATTTTAATGTACACTAAGAGCATTACATTGGGCATGACTTTATTGCATGATCTTCAATTAACTAACAGCCTCAAGTTTCTTGGTTGTGCTCCAAGGTAGTATAACATTTCTGCAACTGCCACTTATATGCATCAAAGATTCTGGCAGAAACCAAAAAGTGAAAATTGCATGATGTATACCAACCTACCTCAAGGAACCTAAAATGCATTCATGTTATGCTAAAGGTCATAATTACCTTCATGTTACCAAGGAAACTTGTTCGCCTCACTAAGAGTTTTCTCCATGCAATGGACTGCAGAAAGAGAAAATAAAGGGATTATGCCACAGGGATCAAAAATAATAATAGTAGCAGATAAATACACTAAAATTCTAGTAGGGGAATCAGCTATCATAAAGCCATTTCAAAGGAGAACCTGATGGATTGGACGCTCAGCTTCTAAGACACTCCAAACAGTTTTTCAGGCATCAGTTAATGGATGCAGGCATTGAGCCCAATTTATGGAAAAATTTAATCTGCATTAGATTAAATTCAAATAAGCATTGTAAAGATTATATGATCTTTGTATCTAAGAACAGAAAAGAATGCAGTTGTGCACGGCAGTGCACAAATATGGTAAGGCAGATGTGACATACCAAGCGGCGATGTGAATCTGGATTCTCAGCATCCAGCCTTTGCAATTGCTTTACAGCCTTCAGGAAAACAAAATAAAACCAAGACAAACGTACTAATATGAGCTCATGAAATGGTAAAAGTACTACTGCACAAAACCATTGTTCTACAACTCAAAGATATGTCGTGCACACTATCTAATTCACACATAAATTCATTGAGTGAGTAGAGTAATAAGAAAAAGATGTTTGGTTAAAAGGTATAGTTTCTTTACTTCAAGAACATATCCACAGGCAGCAAGTGAAAAAAGAGAGGAGAAAACAAGAGAAGGGGCTTCCTCACAAACCACTAGCTGACAATTAAATATTAGTTCTGGTTGCTTCAAGAACATATCCACAGGCAGCAAGTGAAAAAAGAGAGGAGAAAACAAGAGAAGGGGCTTCCTCGCAAACCACCAGCTGACAATTAATATCAGTTCTAGTTGACCAAACACAAAAAGAACAAGAAACACATCTCATGTTCAATTCTTGGAAAATATAATACCTGAAAGGCAGGCAAAAGCTTCTGCTTTCTCATATTTACTTCAAAAGAAAGTAAGTGCGTCTCCAAAGAATCAGGTGAGTTCTTCTGAAGCAACTTCAAGTACTTCGTTGCTTCGGACAAGGGATACTCTGTCTGAAAAAAAATACAGATTAAACAGTCTTAGCTTAATAGGCATTAGCGTAACACATTTTTACAGCACGAGGACTTTAATCGGGAATCTAAAGCACAGGGAAAAGATAATAATAGGTAACCTTCAATAATTTTTCTCCAAAACGATCAGGATCTACAGGTTTAAATTTGACTTGAGCATCATTTGAACACAAATTTTTTAAGCAGATCCAAATATTTGCATCTTCTTTTAATAGTTAATAATTTGTGGGAGAGCATTTGAACTGTAGGGCAAGAGGAGTTATTGCAACTAAGGTATGTGTAAAGCCACAAAAAAAAAAATTGCTTTATAATATAACATAATTGGCTTATTAATAGCATTTATTTCTGTATGGTAAGGATAGACATGTATCCACAGTTGAAAATTCGTTAATGGTACATTTTTCCTATATATTATGTATGTGGTCCATCAGGTATATAAAACAAAGAGACGGGGCACAAGGATTGTCTTACATAGCATTCTGATACATAATACTAATTTAATCACATACATATCAATTAGATCAACAAATGAATCAACAACAGCCTCTTATTTGAACTCTAAAATTCTCTTTTGTATTCCTATACAAATGAAATTGAAAACCAGATTGATTAACATTATTTGAAAAAATCATAAAGTTCATAACGAACTTAAAATCATTGTGCATATCAAAATGACTAGTATTATTATTACTGATTATTAAAATTCACATTCAAAAAGAAGAGAGAAAATTTTGTTTTATGATAAAAAATTCATTCATGGATCTCAGTTAATTTTCAAGGGGAGAAAAAAGAAAACAAAGAATCCATTGAATTTCAACTAATTAGTTTCACCAATAAGATACAAGGATTTACCTCAATTTAGGAATTGCACAAAAAAGATTATTTACCTCAAAAAGGTCTATGTAAAATTATAGGAAAACATCAATGGCTACTATCTTATTTATCAAAGAAAAATAAAATACATTATAAAGAATTAATTTGGAGTTGGATATTCAAGAATAAAAAAATCGCTAATTTGAAAATTTTGAATTAGTCAATTTATTAGATATTTCATTTTGATATACTTTTAGTTTTCAATAATCCAGGTAAGAGTGAATTAAGGAAAAACTTATGAATCTATCAATTACAAAAAAAGGCCTTAGGATAGTCAATATGATAGCCATTTAGCTAATGGAGTTTTGTATAGAATATCAATGATAATAATAATAATAATTCCATTGCTACCTATAATTATTATGATTATTTACATATTCCAATCCAATTGAATACTAGAAAAATAAAATGAATTCCTAATTTTATCTATTCATTTAGATAAAGAGAAAATAATCATAAAATATATATAGGGAGAGAGTTGATTTTTCTAGAACTTAACTTTTTCATAGATTCCATTGTTCAAAAAATGATTTGTAGAGAGATGTTTCACCAACTTTTTAGTTTTTTATTTTTTAGTAGAATATTTAGAATATGATTGAAGTGTGCACAAAAAAGAGGCTTGTATTTATTAAACATGCGTAGATATAGCATTTCTATTTACATTCTTTCCTTTTTTTTTATTCCATTATAGCACTCTAGTGGAGAAAACACACAATGTGCTCTATGAAAAATTCTATTTTTCTTTAATTTTAATCTATTCAGTGAAAAATTGAAACATGATAATTTTTTGCTAATTCCCTATGGACATCATATCTAGATAGATGAAATACATTATTAGATAACTATAGCTGTGTAATAACTTTTGTTCTAGGGTTTACATAGAATCATAATTGTTGTTATATTATTATATTATAATATAAATCAAATTAAGAAAAATTTTTTTATTGAAAAAAAGAACAATACTAATTTTTTACTTGAGATACTATAACTAATTGAAGGTATGGTTCCAATCTATAACTAAAAAGGGGATACTCTCATTTTTTTTGTTTCTAACCTTTGGTGACATGGCCAACCAGTAAGGCGAGGGACTGCAAATCCCTTATTCCCCGGTTCAAATCAGGTTGTTGCTTGATCAACAAAAAACTTGGAACCCTATATTCTGTTTTGCTCATATAACTCGAAAAATTTTCTCTAGCAAAAACAAATGTAAGAAAAGGACTCTTGATACTTTCTTGATTATAAACTTAGCGAGGTTTTGTCTTGAAAAATGTTGTAAATCCGTACATCCAAGATTCAAGGAAAAACTAGAATAGTGGAAGGGAATCAGAAATCTTCATATGATAGCCCCTCCCCTATTAATGGAGGGGCTGCTAGAAGAGTCTTGAATTAGACTGGATATCATAATGGGAGTGTCTAATTAACAAATGAATGGTTGTACAAGGGTAAGTAATGAACAACAGTTACCTTTAGGAAGTTTTTCATGCTTTGAAAGCAAGGTTCAGACAACACATCATTGCAACATATGATTAATGCAACATATATGCATGCAATAATCCCCCATTCCCCAAAAGACAAAAGGAAAAAGAGGGAGGCAAAGAAAATCTAACCCAAAGTGAAGCATCACATGCATGTGTTGATCAACAATAGGTGACAGACGCCAAAAGCACCCAGACAAGTAGACAACAGAGATTACATAGCATTTTGCACGTACAGGCCACAACCAAACAGAATAAGTCTATTGCAAATCATTGAAAAGCTTGCAGATCCTAACAAAAATGTTCACCTGATGGCACCAGCTGCTGCTTTGTGAAAATAAGCATGTGAATGCAACCAATCTTGAAATTTTAGCATTTCAACATATGCACGGAGTGTCATTTTCCACAAACAATAAGAATGGAAATCAAATTGATCTTCAGCAAAATCAGCATAGTGCTTCTCCACAGCTAAAAATTTCTTCAGGGCCCGGCCAAAATCACCTTGTCAAAAGTAACTTTCACCAAAAGCAAGTTCATACCTTCAAAAGATGGATAACACGCAGTAGGTGCACCCAAATTGTAATTAGAGACAACAACATGTCGAAGGTAATAAACAAAAACAGACCACATGCACTGCATGTCATGAAGGTTGTTGTGCTGGTCCCCATCTTTTGTGAACAAAATAGCAGTTTTTTCTGCCAAAGCCACCTTCAAGAGTGGAAAAAGTTTGTGAACAGTACAGTAATACTGAAAGAAATTTACAGTGACAAATATTAACTATGATAAAAGATGAAGGGGGGAGCTTTAGAACCTGATCAACCTGCAACATTCGCTTCATAGATTCACTGTTTATATAGCGGTCTGCGAGATCCATACACCTAGCTTCATCTGCCAATCAAGCTGCAGCTACCAAATCACCAGCATGTTTCAGTATCCGACTCTGTCACCAAAGAGTAGTAAATAATATACACATAGAACCAGCTTCAAGAAAATTCCAAGAACTTCTCCAAAAGATAGTAAAAAGGTTCATCAAGAAACAATAGCCATGTACCAAAAACCCTAAAACCTAAGAAGGAGGTCATATGCCTGCCCAATGCCCATCAAGACTTAAGGTCCACAAAGAAAAACTAGTATGCATTTTAAATGAATGTATATCAACTTTGCACAATTTAGTGCAAAACAATATATTCAATCAAGGTCAGTATCATAGAAAGTGATAAGTCTCTTACAAGTGAACGATAACTACAAGGAAATATCTAGAAAGATTTTCAGGTATTGGTATGCCTTGTGAGATGCGAGACAAACCAGGCAAAAAGATTTCAAAATATAAGATTAAAAAATAAAATAAAAGAATCCAGCTAACAAAAATATAAAACCCAGCAGATGAAGCCAATGCAAAAATTTGAAGATTGAAGACGAGAACAAACCTTGACAGAGCATAAATCAATTACAGTTGGTGTGTGCTCTATGGCCTCATTAATTTTTGAAAGAGCAACATCATATTGGCCTTTTCTATCATAATGCTGCATCAATAAATTCAAAGTTACTCAAATGCAAAGAAAGCACCAAACATTTATAGCAAGAAAAGAAGAAAAGGCCATGGCCCACGGGGTGAGGAAACCTGATGGTTACCCACCTGAACCAAAAAGAATAAAATCCATAAAAGTGTTGAAGGGGGCTCTTTCTCTGTCCTGCACTCAATATGAAACACAAGCAAGAAATGACGCATTATAATACAAAATGTGTGCTTGTGTATTAGCATACAAACAAAAACATATAGGAACTTTACATGCAACCATTATGTACTTGTTTAATAGATAACAACACATAAATGACTGAGGACTTCACCAAACAATAAGCAATAAAAGAAAAAAATGCACTCAGACCGCACCCAATATCTAAACATTTAGAAACTGTTAAGACTTACTAGAATATCACATAAGGGCTGGAAATCTATATTACCTCAAAGAGTAGTAAATCTAAACATTTATTTGCTTTTAAGACTTAATAAAATATTACACAAGGGTTTAAAGCATATACTAGCTATCAGGGTATCTGCCGGTGGTCCTAATTGAATGCTCCAACTCAAGAATAAGTTGTTCCAATATGTCTGCCTGTGTAAGTGTCAACAAAGCAGGCAATCGATCCTAATGAAATCAAGCTCCAACCAGTTGCTAAGCAGTTTAGAATAATCAATATTTAGAAACTTAATTCTATTTTTAGAATATGTAAGAAAACTTACCTTTCCAGGGTGATCGTACAAGGGAGAAAGGTCTGAGAATAAAGATGGAACCTCCTGAGACCACCAAGAAAATATATCATTATTTCACCCCACAAACTAAAAACACCAGTCAAACTAACACAAAAAAAAAAAATCTCATTGGATGTATATACCTTTGTTAGAAGAGGCTTAATGTAATTAAATGCTGCTTCACGAAATTTGTCTCCTTGCAGAAAATCAAGAGGTATCCTCTAAAAATTGAGAAAACAAAGTTCTAATATAAGTCCATGTCAAATCTCTAAGGGTGAAGCGTATGAAAGCATAATTTTAACCACCTAGAGTTCTTACAATTGTCACATCAAGACATCAATTAAGTATTTCAGCATAATACCACAACTATCTATTTCTAGATTATTTAAGAATATCACAAGCCATTGAATGGATTGTGTCTGTTGTAGAAGCACATCACTCGATTTTTGTCACATAATTTCTTATCAAGCCATCAAGAAAAATAAGATCCCTACAAGAGTATTTGTAAAAATAGCCACCCCTCCTCTCTCTAGAAAAGGGGAGAAAGCTTGACAGCTCTGCAGAAAAGTAAGGTTTTCGTTGGATTTGCATCATGTGATTCCATAAATAAGAGAGAGAGAGAGAGAGAAGAAATCCAGAGTAAATATAATGAACAGAACATCCCAAGGTACCATTTGGAGCTCATAAAAAAAATAATAAAAAAACAGATACAAAACAGAAAATGAAATTAATATGACTTAACAGTTAAGACATAATAAAACAGTTTAGACTAGCACATTCCACCACTAGGGAGTTTTTGCAATAAACAGAATGTATCGATAACATCCATCATAAATTCCTAATGAAAACAGAAGCACAACATAAATCCATCACCTTAACTGCACAAGACCAAGTGTACTATTGTGAAAGTGATTTGTATAATGCATCCAATCGATCAACTTCATCAGAGGAATACTTGGTGAATACAGGCCAAAGCATTTCTGCAAGCCTTCATAATATCTGAAAAATATACATATACAAATATAAAAATTGTAAGTTGGTTGGCTCCCGGTTTATCAGACCTAATAGCAATAAATTGCGCTGATATATAGGCATATACTGAGTGAAGAGACATAATTTAACAGTTCTGTAAAAGAATTTTCCTCATTTCCCAACCTGAGAAAGCACCCAAGAGACTGTTGACACATATAGTAGTATAGAATTACAGTTCTGCTCATAGTTGCTTTGCTACATTTTAATTATATTTATATATGAGGTTGTGCATAATGCTTCTTTTTACTAAAAGAGCTAAGCAAAGGGCTTGACAGGACAGAGAGATATAAAACAATCCCAAGAATGAAAAAAATAAAAATAACCTCATTTTATGTAAAGATACCATGATGTAAATGTAACATGCACAAGTATAAGCAAAAGCTTAAAGAAACAAAATTTAAAACTAAAAAACGATTGAATTTGTGACATAAGGGATACACACTGATTAGTTTCAAGCTTAAAGCACCAACGAAAATAGAACATAAAAAATAATGACTATTTCTACCATTCTTTTAACCCTTCATAAAGTTCTAACATAGGTAAAGGAATTTGGGTGTTACAACAAGAAGAATTGAAAAACCTATTAGCCCAAAAAAAATATATTTAAACACACAAACTATTCAGAATATTAATTATTCTTCATTTCCTACAATAATAATACACCACGGCATTGAGAAAAAGAAGTCAATTATAACTTCAAGAAGTGCTATATAAAAGGAAAGAGTTGACTAATATTCTTTGCTATGAAAGATTTATTAATGAGCTTAACTAGGTGTTTCAAAAGAGTACCAAATGCATAAGACTTACCTGTAATTGTCAGGGTTCATGGTAAGTAAAGCCTTGTAAATATTGGCACCTTCTTCTAGGCATCCAAGTTTCACCAGGAGAGAAACCTCTTGTTCTTTATAAGTCAATTTATTAACCTAGAATAATAGAATTGGTTAGAATTTTAATGTCCAAAATTCAAAACTTACAAAATTTTTAATGTTAAAAGTATTCAGGCATTATACATTTGACACTTACTATTTTTGGCTCTTTCTTATACAATTCCTCAAGTGCTCTCTCAAGAAACCCAGATTCCTCTAGCAAAGAGATCTGGAGAAAAATACCATACCCTCATAAACATCAGAAAAGCAGCAGGGGGCACCACTAGTCTAGATGTACAGCATCCATTATGCATAATGAATGTAGTTATGCATATTTCTATGCCAATATATTATTAAAGAAATAAATGCTACTGCAAGGGCTAAGGCTTGTAGGTACTTGTCCAATTGGTTAAGCTGTTTTCGAATCATGTTAATGGTGTTAAACCAAAAAAGAGTAGTCAAAAAGAAAGACTAATTTATTAAGATGTCAGAAACAAAAATTCCGAAATGGTTCCACAGAACATATAATTGGAGATTAGCAATTATTAAGATTCAGAGCTGCTAAGTACAAACACCACAGATATGATTACTTGTAGAAGGCCCAACAATTAGTGAACAAGCCATATTTCTCTCTAACATGAATACATCAAGAATTAAATATCTTATAGATGCCAAATACCACTATAGGCCTCCATCTCAGATTAAAGTAAACTTGGAGATGATTTAATTTAACTTATCAGCCGTACACACAGAATCATGAAAAGCCATACTTCACAAGTAGAAAGAATGGGTGTAACATGTACATGAAAGTAGACGAGATTTTGGCAATAAAATAAGCAGAAGGAAAAAAGAAGTTAAGAAGAAATGGGTAGGTTTTCTAATTGCATGTGAAAAAAATTAGAATTAATTCAAAAATGGGACCACATTTATAAAGAAGGTAAAGGCATTAAAAATCTTTAATTTTCGTATATTTAATTACTTTATTTGGTTTATGGATAATTTCACTAACTGTGTTGGCATCTGGTTAACAAGTGACACCAAATCAGTCACTCCCATTATACGTTGTATAAATTCTAAAATTTTGAATGTCTGTATAATGAAGTCAACTCATGTGAAATTACAGCCACATCCCACATACATATGCATGCAAAAAAAAAGAGTTGATGTACATAACCAATACCTAATATAAAAGC
The DNA here is from genome assembly GCF_002303985.1 of Durio zibethinus. Next base: position 10,968 of record NW_019167866.1, read on the forward strand.
ATTTCACCATGCTCACAACGTTCATTATCTGGTGGATAATCATCTTCTAATGTCCCTTCAAATGCTTCCAAAATTTCAACTGCTTTTGCACCACTAATATCAACCAAAAAAAGGAATACAGCATAAATACCTAAAGGATGAATGAAATTAATAAGACTTCATTCACTTAGAACTACTTGGCTATGACGGACAGAAAAGGAAAAACCCTCATAACTGTTGTGCCAACAACTTCAATTCATTCATATATAAAGCCAAATGAAAATATGGCATCATCATTGTCTCCATATAAAACATAGCAAAAACAACAGAACTCTGCAGTTAACTAGGCATTGTTTGTAAAAGGCTAATTGGCAACCAAATTTCATAAATGCAAGTGCAACCAGCTTAGAATAGTACGGTAACTATCTATCTACCCACCTTATCTGTACATATTAGTAACATCTTTAACACATTCTACACCCACCATATATTGTCATAAAAGAAGTTTGATATCTTATTGGATGTTTAGTTGAAGTCATACAAACAATATGACCACGTGTTAAAAATCAACAGTAATTTCATCCATATTAGCACCCATTTGATCATATAATTAGAAACATTAAGTCCTGATTAAGCATTTAATTTAAAGAAAGGCTTTCATTATATCAACAAATATTTCAACTTTCAATACCAAAAGGCCCTTCAATTTGGACCTTCAAGTATACATAACAATAACAACACTCTAAAACATGTTTCACAAAATAAAAGTCAACAGAAATTGGTGAAAGTTAACATAAGAATTGGAACAAATTTTTTTAAGAAAAAAATAAAGGACAAGTACTTTGAGTTTAAATGGTGGGCTACAGCAAAGCCAATCCAGTTCATGCAATGATTTGGTTTCAAATGCAAAAGTTGTTGTCTTGTATCAACAAATCCTGTCAAATCTCGCATTTGTGCCTGCAATGCAAAAGATAAAACATAAATGTAATAATTTCTGAAATAGCCTGAAACATGACAATGAGAAAATACAAAACCATGATCAAATCCAAAAAATTTCTCTCAAACTTCATATCTTAGTAAAGACAAATGCTCATCATCTTCATACTTTTTCCTTTAACTTTTCAAGGCATATAAACCATAAATAAAAGGGGGGGGGGGGGGGGCACAAATAAGTTAATGCCAACAAATGACTTAATCATCTGAAATCATGAGTTAAGAATCCATAATATGGCAAGCGCTAAAGCATCAAGGGAGAATAATAGAAATGAAAATCATCAATTTCAGTATCAAAGACGCCGACTTTTGTTACTATTCTGGAGCAGTAAGGCACATGTGCAGATGAAGTTAAGAGAAGAACCGAACCAGATCTGATCCAGAAAGTATAAACACTTTCTAATTGCAAAGGTCATTCATGTTAAAACCTTCAACCATTAAGGAACTAGTAGAATGAGAGAGAAAAAGGTTCTGTGGCAGTAGACCAGAAAGTATCAATTCAAGGTGGTTGATTCTTACAGGATAATGAGAATGAAAGGATCAAATCAGACTGGTTGCTTCTGATTATATTACTTGTCATTCTATAAACACTTTCAACCATTAAGGAACTAGTAGAATGAGAGAGAAAAAGGATCTGTGGCGGTAGACCAGAAACTATCAATTCAAGGTGGTTCCTTGTTACAGTATAATGAGAACAAAAGGATCAAATCAGACTGGTTGCTTCTGATTATATTACTTATGTTTTATTTTTGCGTATGCCTCAAAACAAAACCTTCAATTAAGATACTAAATCTGAACCATCTCTCATATTAATCTGCTGCCAGAATATCAGATGATGTCTGTTATATCCTTTTCCTTCCCCTAAAGCCATAAACTGTTTCTACCAAAACTATGATCTAAATTTTCAAAGTTATAAAACCAGCTGACTCATCTACTTTCTAAGTGTTTAAGAAGATATTTTTTTCATGGTCTCATACAGCCTCTCCCTTTTAGTTGAGTTATCTCCATATTCCATTCCTCTGTTTTAAGCCATATATCTTCGTCTCTTTTGTTACTATCTTAATATAATTATGCCTTTTCTATCCATCTACTAGTAGATTCCGTCAAGCAACTAAACAGCTTCAAATTTCATAAATTTTATTTTCACTTCACTACTAACTATGTAGCTGATCTTGGTGTTTTCATCCAGTTATATTAAGTTACCACAATGAACCTGCCCTTACCAACTACCACGAAACTTACAGTTGCACAAAAGTTGGCACCAAACTATTTTAGTTGCAATATTGACTTGCCTATAAGTACCCTAATACTTAAGATTCTCAAATTCTACAATGGAATCTGAAAAATCTTTTAGGCAAACCACAAAGCTTACAAGAAATCTTATACAGAGAAACTCCTTTAAATGTTCGAAAAATACCATGACAAGTAAGTGTTCTTACTTAACATTAAGCATACAACAGATAAACATCTTAGATTTAACACTGAGTCTAGATGTACAAATCATAGAGAAGGAAGGTAAATAAGGTATACCTGCAAGAGTGACAAGTCCCGTAGTATTTCAATGTTGTCTGGATCTATTCTCAAAGCGTTGCGATAGCATTTGATAGCCTCCCTGTATTCTCTATCTGACCGATAGAGACCATAAACGTGCCAGCAAACATGACTTTTTACATCATTCTACATTAAGACACAAACATGAAAACAATGTTGGAAAAAGTGACACTGCTTTGACATTATAGCAACCAAAAGAAAATAAATAAGATAACCTTTACACCTAGCCGAACAAGCTCATAAGCTTCAGTTTTCCAATCCATGCAATTTAAGGTTAACCCCTTCATTGACAATCTTTCTGACAATAATGAATAAAAGCCCATATGACAACATACAAACACAACAAACAAACAGTTACCAGATAGCATAAAATATTACTTGGAAACTGCATATTTAAAAGGATGGATATATTAAACAAAACGCTACTACACTCTACCAATACCGCACACTAATGAATATTCACAAAACCCAACCAAGATGAAGAAGGTATTCAAATATTGCAGATTTCAAACTGTATAGGTTAATATTCCCGAAATTAATGCAATATATTCAGTTGATAGAGAATATCTCCACATTGATACTGCTAGAATGTTCCACTTATCTCTAGAACCATCATAAATCATGGACTAGTCACGATACAGCTAGTGCTTTCAAAAATGCAAATGACATCAATCATAAGACATGAGAAAGGAACATACAGTCTACAGAAACAATCACGTCAACTTAGAGGCATTCTTGTAAGGATTATCGAAACCAATAATCTTGATAACAACATAAACTATCTAGTGACAGCCCCTTTTTCCTCTAAAGTGTAAAGTTCTTTTTGTTTCAGAGTTCTTGCATCTTTATACAGGTACATTTACAAGAACCATGCAAACATAAACACTAAACAATAAGTGCCTCTCAGCCAAAAACAAATAAATAAATAAGTGCTTAAAATTAAACGACCTCCATGGTCAGGAAACTTTTTCAGTATTGCATCTGCAGCCTTCAGTCCTTTCTTGTACTGTTTAGTTTCATATGATTTCTGCAATGATAAAATATACAAGAGCTTTAGCAATAGCACATGGACCTCCAAAGCAATAAAAATTCAGTTATGAGAATTAGCTAGAGTATAATAACAGATAAAAATTAATTACATAAAAATCAGGCAAAAAAACTGTGTCAAGAGTCCATTACTATAGAAGTTAAAATAGAGTAAGAATTCACCAGTCAAAACTCTAGTTTTCACTATAAATTAGGAGAAATAAGAGGGAAGGGGGGAAAACTCTCAATAGCGTGTGGAAAACATCCAAATGTTGCTATTCTATATCTAATACAAACAAGTTCTTAAAATATATAAATATTCAAGTTTAACCTGCAAAGCCTACAATTACGTTAAAAATTGTCCCAGTCAATCTATCAAATTCTTAAATAGATTGTTTCACAAAGTTTGTTATTGTCTTGAATGCTTATGTGCATCAAAGCCAAAATGCCACAATTGTTTCCCATTAGGAACCAACAAAATTCCTATTTTAAAAAGTTGGCAACATGCAAAAGAAATTACAAAAGTAGGAAAAGTCACCAAACCCTTTTATTTTCATTTCTCTAATTTTCTCCGTGATGATACAAATGAATTATCACCAAAAGGAAAGCACAACGAGCATCCTTACTTTAAAAAAAAAAGGTCAAAGCAAAATTCAATTTTTTAAAGTTGCTTTTCAACAAGATCGAATTCATTGACCTAAATTAAGCAAAGCAATAAACTTAATTAAGCTTCAATCACTAAACAGAACAAAGAAAATGAACTTAATTTATACGAAAAATTGCCCAATAGCAAAAACCTAATTGACAAACAAGCTTATCTAGACCAAATTTCCATTTATAATTGATATCCACCGATTTTCTCAGCAAGCAAACAGACCAGTACCCAGCTAGGGTTTTGCAAGCAAAGAACAAAAAGAAAAAAGAAGTGCGATCGAATAAACAAAAAATAAGAAAGCAAAATACAAGTATAAATACCAACTAGAAATACGTAGATACGAACTGAAAAATGAGAGAGAAAAGAGAATCGAAGCCTTACGACAATGACTTTGAAGAGGTTAGCTTCCTTCTGAGGCAACGAAGCTCCCATTGTTGAAGAAAATTAGAAAATTTTAGAAGAAAAACAAGAATCGTGAGAGAAAAAAAAAAAATGAGAAGATTGAGAGACTTGATGAAGTGAGAGTTAGGGGCTTGCAAGAGAGAGAATAGAGTGGTGGCATTATCTGCTGCTTCAACCCTACGGTCAACAAGAAGCTTGAACAAAAGTAAAATTAAAAAGGAATAAATAAATAACTTTTTGATTAATATATATGAGCTGTTGGTTCATTTGTCTGACGGAAAATTTACTAAGGGGTGATCTGACAAATTTTTATTAATTGATATAATAATCAGATATTTAAGATATAAAATTAATAAAAATATAAATTATTTTTATCACTTTAATGTTTAATAAGTGTTAATTTAAAATTTAAATGATTATTATATGTTACATTACATTTAATCAAAATATAAGTACATTTAAATATTGAGATGTAATTTTAACTTTTTATTAATTTTACTTATAAATATTTTTATTAATTATTTTATTATTAAATCAAATAATAAATATTTTTATGAAGTACTTAATTTTATAATTCTCTCCTTGTCTTTTCGTAGGTCCAATCATTTTCTAATCATCTATGCTAATATCATATATCAATTAAATATGCCACGTTTGGCTTGTCTTTGAATCCGATATGCTAAAAGATAACCTCAATCACTAATAAAATATATTTGATGTTTTGATATCATGCAAGCAAGCTATTTCAGAGTACAAACTAATCGAAAATAATTGGAGAAAACTTTCACTTCAAATAATAGCTAAATAAAAATAAAGTGAATACCAAAATTTGTCGTTTTAAATAATCATATTATCTTTACATTACATGTTAAATCAAAAATCACAAAAATATTTAATTCTTATGATGATTCCAGAGGAAGAAATAGAACTTGTTTTTCTTCGGTTTGAAACTAGCAGGGAAGCTTGCTTTATAAATTGTGTTACGAATTTTATGAATGACAACAGATAGGATATATGTTAATTTTAAGTATCCAAATTTTTTTATTTATTAAAATATTTGAATTCAATAAATACTCAAATAATTTTTAATTTTATTATGTAAATCTAACTCACATAATATGTATATAAAAAAACCCATTATTGTTCAAACTCATTAAATATTCGTTTATTAAGTTAAATTTTAAATTCAAATTTAAAATTGATTTTAAAAAATATTATTAAAAGAAATTAAATTAATAAATGAAAGTAATCCATATAAAATAAATAAAAGCTAAAATTATAAATTAGAACACTTAATGAATTAATTTAAGTATTACCTTCATAATAAATCATTTTTAAATAAATCTATAATATTAAATATTATTATTTATAATCAAGTTCGGATAATTAGTACCCTTAAAACACTATCCGAACTTTATGGCAACCTACAATGAATTATAATATTTTACTATTGGAATACCATCCAAACCATACTACCCAAACCGACTTTTAGGATGCCCTAATCTTACCATCCAAATCCATACTACCTAAATCGGCTTAGAGGATGCCCTAATCCAACCTGTTGTTATCCCTAATAATTTGATAACAAGATCAAAGTAAGAGATGAGGCAAGTATGTTCATTATAAAGATGATTTTTTCTACTATCATACACGATGAAATAAGAAATTTTCATCGTCAAGTACGACAAAGCCACCAAATATTCCAACTTTAGCCTGGAAAATTCCAATTTACAACATGGTGAAGAGCAGATTGAGTATTCAATAACAGTATCGATCAAAACAATTTCATGGCAAGGAAAGAGCAAAACATAAAACAGTGGAGGGAAAAAAGAACGAGGTATAGCTTGAAGAAACAATCTTTTAATAGCCATACACACAAAGTCATGAAAAGCCATACTTCACAAGTAGAAAGAATGAGTGTAACATGTACATGAAAGTAGACGAGATTTTGACGATAAAATAACTAGAAGGAAAAAAGAAGTTAAGAAGAAATGGGTAGGTTTTCTAATTTTTATTTTTTTCTTGTTTTTTTCTTTTTTTCACAAATTTCTTTTTATTTCTTGTTTGATTTTTTTTTTTGCACTTCCTTGTTTTGTTTTTATTTTTATTTTGTATTAACTTTTTTCCTTTGTTAAGTTTTCTTATTATTACTTCTTATATATATTTTTTGCTTGTATTTTCTAAACTAAATTTTTTTTCTATTTTGTCATCCCTTTTAATTTATAATTATATAGTTATTTTATTTATTAATCTATAATTGTTCAATAAACACATTATTAACAACATTTAATATATATTATAATATATATTATTACTATTTTATTTATAATATTTAAGAAATTATTTACAAATTAATAATTAATAAATTATATAATAACATAATAAGACATTTGTAAAAAATAGTTATCAAATTTATAAGTTAATATAAATTAATTAAGTTATTATATTATATATGAAGAATTTACATATATAAAACAATTTATAATTTCAATATAATTATTATATTAATAATAGTTTATAACATATAACTTGATTAACTAATATTAATAATTATATAATTTAATTATGTAATAATTGTTATAACTTATTTGTTATTATTAATAATTTAATAATTATTTTTAGTTATTTGATAATTGTTCTAATAGTACTAATAATATTTATTATTATAACTATAGTATATTTATATTTAAAAATATAACATCACTTTGAGAATTAATTAATTATAAAAATTATGTAGTTATTTTATTTATTAATATATATAAATAATCATCTTTTAAATAATTATGATTTAAAAAGTAAAGAATATATTTTTATATATTAAAATATTTTAGTTATATATCAAATTATTAATATTATAATTTATATTATTACATTATAATAAATATAATTATATTATAATTAATTATAATATATTTAATATAAATATAATTAATGTTAGTATTTAAATATTCATTAATTAAATAATATTATATTATATAAATATTATTAGATAATATATTTTAATATTACTTAATTATATATAATCTAAATTAGATTTATAATATATAATATATTTATATATATTAATAATTATTATTTAAACTAACTATTTGATAATTTAATAATTATAAATAAATATAATTAATTATTAAAAAGTAGATTAAATATCATCTAAATAATATAATAATATTAATTATAAGTATTAACATACTTAATATATAATAATTTATAAGAATTTAAAATTTAATATTAACTTAATATTAATTATATTAATAATTAATAAAAATAAATTATCTATAAGTTAGGAATATGTTGAATTTATTAATAATGATTTGAAATTAAATATTAAAACTATTATAATTTATTTAATATATAACATTTATTTCTATTTATATCATAAACATATTGATAATTAAGTCACTTTATAATATTGTATTATTATTAATTTATATTATATAATTACTTAAATAACATCACCTTATTATTAATATATTATAATTATAAGATTATAAATTAATAATTATAGATAATTTATAAATATAATAAATTAATATTATTTTATATTAAATTATAATTATAAAATATAAAAGAATAATAAATTATTTATTCAAATATAATTTTATAAAAATATAACGGTTATTTTTAATAAATAATTATAATGTAATATAATTAAATTATCATAACTATTTACTTTATTTATGAACAATAAATTAATTATTAATATTATATAATTATAACTAATTATATAATTTATTAATTTATATTCTAAATATAAGTATAATATATAATATTTATAATTATTTAATAATAATTATTATAATTAGTGTAACTAATTGAAATTATATTATTTAATTATAATATATAATCTAATATATTATATTTATTAATATACAATTAATTATTACTAATATTGGATAAATTATATAATATTAATATGATAAGATTTGAAGTAAATAATTGCTTAAATAGTCATAACTATTTGAACAAGTTTGATAAATAGATTTATTTTTTAAATCACTTTATAATTTAACAATTAATAGTTTAATTAACTAATTTATTAATATTTATTAATTATAATTATCATTATATTTGAAGCCTAGTTAAGACCTTTTCAAATCCTAATTGTTAAATTAGTAAAATAAATTATTGTAGTAATTTATTAAATTATCTATTACTTTAAATTTATAAATAATTTTATAATTTTATAATATTAATTATAATATTAGAAGATTTATAATATTTTATAATTAATTAATATTATAAAATTAATGATAAATTAACAAGTGACATGTTATATTGATTGGTATTCAATTTTAATAATAGTAGTAATATTTCAACAATTATTAATTAATCAAATACTAAAATAATATTATATTTTTCGAATATATAAATATATATTATATATTATTTGTCAAATAATATTAAATATTTATTGTTTTATATTATAATGAATGAGTATATTTTTATATAAAAATAAACAAGTATAAATATTTAATCTATTATCAAATAACGGATAATTATTATTATTAATTTAATATAACAATAAATAATTAATAAATTCCTTTTGATTAAAGTTTATAATCCAAATTTTCAATAGTTATAATATTAAAATCAAAATTTATTTCAATTATTTGATTATTATAATGTATTACAATTTAATATAAGTATTAGTTTAAATTTTTTAAAAATATTAATAAAATAATATTTATTTAATAAATTATTAGTATTTATTATAATTTAAATTTAATATAATTGCTTCAACTCATACATGCTTATTTGAAATTAATAATTATGTTATATTATTTCTATATTAGTAATATATTAAATAATATTATTAATTATATAATTTAAATATAATACTATAATTAATATTAATATAGTTAAAATACAAATCTTAATTCATGATTACAAATAATTATTTAACTATTTGATAAAATAATCTAATTATATCATATTTATAAATTATACTAATATATTATACTATATAATTATATAATATATTATTTATTTATTAATTATATAATATTAATAACCATTATATATTTAAGTTATTTATAATTATTATATTTATTTTAATTATTTATTATTATTTTAATGATTTGAAATAAATAATTGTTCAAATAGTCATAACTATTTGAACTTATTCTGTAAATAAATTTGAAATAAGTTTGTTATAATATTAAAACAATATTATTAATTAATAGCTTAATATTCAATTATATTAATTAATTATATTATAATTTAATATATAGTTATATTATATTAATTTAATATTAAAATAGTAAATTAGATTTAGTATTTAATAAAATAGTCATAACTATTTGAACGTGTTATAAATAATATATTATAAATTATTATAATAATAATTATTACAATTATCTTAATTCATTTAATACATAATTTATATAAATAATTAAACAATTCATTATTAAAATAGTCATAATTAATTATTATAATCATTAATATGTTATTAATTTTTAAATTATTAATAATACTCTTTTATTAATATTTTAAAAATTAATAAGTAAGAGATTATCTGTTTACTGAACTAATTCAAATAATTATGACTATTTAGACAATTATATATTTCAAATCATTATAACCTTTTATTAATTAATTATTCAAATTAATAATTATATTAATATATTATAATTATAATATAATATTAAATATATTAATAAAATATTAATTATAATTTATCATATAATTAATATTGTCTGAATAATAATTAATTATATTTAATTAATTTAAGTTAATTAATTAATTTATATTATTATAAAGTATAATAAATATTATAATATTAATTAATAATAATTATAATCTTTAAAAATAATAATAATAATTTTATCCAATTATTATTAGTTATAACATAATAATTTATATATATGATAGAGAAATTAGTTCAAATAATTATGGTACTAATGATAACTATTATGATAATTAATTTATAAATAATTATTATAATTATTATTAATATATTTAATATATTATTTGATAAATATTAATATTATATAATTATATTTATTAATATTAATAAAAATATTAATACTAATTTATTATAATTAATTAATTATAATAATTATTAATTATAATTATAAATTAATATTTATTTAATAATTATATATTAAATATAATATATTTAATTATAATATTATATAGTTATTAAAAAATTAATAATTATGACTATTTATAATAATAGTTATTATATTCTTATATTAGCTTATTTAATATTAATAATTATAATATAATAAATAATTATATTATTTAATTAATTATTTTATTTTATTAGAATGAAACTAATAGAATATTAAACTAATAATTAATTATAACTCTTTGTTATTAATTAACTTAATATTGAATTATATTAAAATCAATAATTTATTAATTTGAAATTTTAGTTATTTATAATAAATAATCAGTAGTCATAAAATATTTGTTACTGTAAATTTATATAAATAATTAAAATTATTAATTATATTAATATTAATAAATAGTATAATTTGAGATAAGCATATGACTATTGGTTTGTTTTAATTAATTATAATAATAAATGTTTTTTGAAATATTATATATATTAACTAATTATTAATAATAATGTAATTTAATATATAGTTTTATAAATATTTATTATATTTATGATTCTCTATTTGAAATCGTTATGACATTTTCTTTTGTCATAAAAGAATTGTTTTGTTCATACAAACTTATTCTAATTAAAATAATACTAATTTAATAATATTTTGAAAATTAATAAATAATAGATTTAAAAATTAAATTTATTTACCTAATTAGTTTAAATAGCTAAGACTATTAGAACAATTATCTATTTGAAATTGTTTTGACCTTTTGTTTAGTCATAAAACAATTGTTTTAGTTAATACAAGTTTATTCAGAATAAATTACTACTAATTTATTAATATTCAAAAAATTAATAAGAAAGAGATTTAAAAAAATAAATCTATTTATCGACTAAATAAGTTTGAATTATAATTACTAAATTATAAAATATTATAATTATTATATAATTAATATTGTAATTCATAATTACATATTTGATATATATTTAATAAAAATATAATAATAATTTGATATAAATTATAGCTAAAATAATACTAATTAAAAATTATTGTTTTTTAATTAAGAAGAATGTTGGCCTTGAATTGATTAAAAGTTTTGATTTGACAAAACAAAAATTTGTCTAACTTGAATCAATCTCTTCTAATCTTAAATTGAACATTTTCCACTCTTCTATCTTGGCAAAATTCATTTAGGAACCAAACAAGTTAAATTCTCGAAACAAAAAGGGATTAATGCATGTTTTGATAGAAGGGACCGACCCCCTAAGGGAAGGGATCGATCCCCTCATTACCAAATCGATCCAGTTTTCTTCCAGAAGCAAAATTTGTGAAGTTTTGGTAAAAACCAATCGATCATCTCTCTGTAAGGATCAATTGGCTAGGGTTTCAAGCTTACTCGATCGATCCCTCAATTAAAGAGATCGATCTATTTTGAAAAAGAATGCTTTTCTCGTTTGAAAATAAGCAAAAAGGATTGATTCCCCCTACATAAGGGATCGATCAGGTGCATTACCAGATCAATCAGGTAAGTCCTTTTATACATAATTTCAAGGTATTTTAAAGCTGACCTAATTAATCCCCTAAAGGAAGGGACCGATCCCTTGAGTCCCAAAAAGCCCTAACGACTATATTTTATTTGATATTTTACAAGTTTGAAGCATTAAATGCAAGGCAACGGCTTTCAACTTCTTCCTACCTATAAATAAAGCCTTTCACTGTAGAACAAAAGAAAGAAGAGTTAAGAGAACTTATTGCTATTCACCAACCACCTTGTTCAAGCATTCAAAGTAATTCAAAGAGAGAAAAGTGCAAAAAATTCTACCCATATAAGTTTTTCTCTAAATTCCTTGTCAATACTATTGTGTACTTCAAATTAACAAATACCCAACCTTAAAGAGATTCTTTAAGTTTGTAAAACACCTCAAAAAATATTGTATTGTGAGATTGTGAGCTTAAAGGGGAGGATAACCCTTAAGAGTTTGTAGAGTTGATTGTGTAAAGCTTTGAGAAGCTAAATTGTATTGTGTTCAACATATAATGGATCGAACTCCTTGGCAAGAGAGGCTAAGGGAGAGGACGTAGGTGCCTAAAAAAAGAGCCGAACCTTTATAAATCTTGGTGTCCAATTCTCTAACTCTATCTCTTGTTTACTCTCATTCATTGTGTTTTTTGCTTAGATAAATTCTTTTTGCTAAATTTGTAATTATTAAGTATTGATTTTGAAAATTTTATTATAACCAATTCACCCCCTCTTGGTTTATTTCAAATCTTTGAGCTAACAATTGGTATCAGAGCTAGTATTATTTTTTTATAGGTCTAACAACCCAAGAATGATCCTGAAAATGGCTTAAAAAAATATGATGATCAATGTGAAACAACCATCCTCAAGCTACAACAAATATAGTGGCCAACAAGAGATGTGTCTTATGGCAAATAAGACAATTGCAACATTTCTTGAAAGTGAAGGGTATTCAATTGTAAGACCTCATCTCTTTGTTGGTGACAACTATTTATATTAGAAGACTAAAATGAGATTGTTCATTCAAGCTAATGACTATGAGATTTGGAAGGTCATTGTAAATGATCTTCAAATTCTAATAAAGATGATAGATGGTAGGAAGGTGATCAAGCAAGAGAATGAATGGGATGTCAATGATATGAAGATAGCTCAACTTAATGCCAAAACAATACATATACTATTTTGTGCATTGGAGCCTAATGAGTACAATAAAGTTTCTTTGTGTGAAAATGTAAAAAAAATTTAGGATAAGTTAGCTGTCACTTATGAAGGTACAAATCAAGTGAAAGAGACAAAAATTGGCATGCTCACTCATGATTATGAGTTATTCAAGATGAAACCATTAGTGAGATGTCAAACCATTTCACCGACATCATTAATGGTTTAAGGCTCTTGGGAAGACTTACTCAAATATAGAGATGGTGAAAAAAATTTCCAATAGTCTACCAAAAAGATGGAAAGCTAAAGTGATCGTCATTGAAAAGTTCAAAGATCCTCACACACTTTTTTTGGATAAACTAATGGATTCTCTCTTTACCTATGAGATGAAGCTCAAAAGGTGACAAGAGCCAATCAAGAAAGGTGGCATTGCTCTCAAATCTACCTTTCAAGAAGATGAAAAAAATCTTGGACAAGAAGAGGATGATGGAGATGAAAATATGGTCAAGTTTGCAAAGAGATTCAAGAAGTTCATAAAGATGAACAAATTTTCAAGTAAAAAAAGATCACAAAGGGAAATTACTAAAAGAGAATCAAGTAGAAGAGAAATGGATCAAATCATTTGCTATGAATGCAACAAATCGGGCCATATTAATTTTGATTGTCCTTTGTGAAAGAAGCAAAACATGACAAAGCCAAAGAAAAAAGCAATGGTTGCAACATAGAGCGATAGTGACTTCTCCAAAAATGAATCAAATGAGGAAGAAGTAGCCAATCTATATCTCATGGCTCTTGATGAGCCCAAGGTAACTTCTAATCCATATGATTTATATTCATATACATTTGATGAACTACATGTTGCCTATGATGAATTAGCCATAGAATTTAAGAACATGAACATAAAAAATAAATCTATTTATCAAACTAGTTCAAATAGTTATTAATCCTTATTTGGATTAAACGAATACTAATTTATTAATATATTGACAATTAATAAGTAAAAAATTTTAAAAATAAATATGTTTACCGAACTAGATCAAATAATCATAACTATTTGATTAATTATCCATTTTAAATTATTATGACCTTTTGTTTTATCATAAAAGAATTGTTTCAGTTCATATAAGCTTATTCGAAATAAATTAATACTAATTTACTAATAATCTAAAAATTAATTTGTTTACTGAACAATTTTAAATAATTATGACTATTTGAACAATTATTTATTTGAAATCACTATAACCTTTTATTTTGTCTAAAATAAAATTTTCTATTCATACAAGCTTATTTCGAATAAAATAATACAAATTTATTAATATTAAGACAGTTAATAAGTAAAAGATTTAAAAAATAAATTTGTTTACTGAACAAGTTTAAAATCGTTATGACTATTTAAGTAATTTTTTATTTCAACTTGCTATGACTTTTTGTTTTGTCATAAAATAATTGTTTTTGTTCATACAAGTTTATTCGGATTAAAATAATATTAATTTATTAATATTTTGATAAGTAAAAGATTTAAAAAATAAATATGTTTACGGAATAAGTTCAAATAGTGATGACCATTTAAATAATTATCTATTTTAAATTATTATGACATTTTCTTTTGTAATAAAAGAATTATTTTAGTTCATACAAACTTATCTGAAGTAAAATAATACTAACTTATTAATATTCTGAAAATTAATTGAGTAAGAGAATTAAAAAAAAAATTTTTGCCGAATAAGTTCAAATAATTATGACTACCTGAATAATTATCTATCACAAAATATTATGACTTTATGTTTTGTCATAAAACAATCGGTTTCGTTCATGCAAGCTTATTTCGAAAAAAATAATTTATTAATTAATTTTTATATCAATTATTAACTAATTATTACAATAATAATATTTAATTAAATATTTACTAAATTATAATATTTATTATATTAATATAATAATACATGTTATTATTAATTTTATAAGATTTAGTAAATTAGTTAACTTATACAATTGAGTTATTCTAATACTAATAATATTAATTTATAATATATGATAACTTTAATTATTAAAATTCGTTTCATTATAGGTTTTTTTATAAATTATAATGAATTAATGAATTATTATCTAATATTTCATAAATGGTTAAATTAGTTTAATAATATTAATAATTTAATTATATATAATTTTTATATAATTATTGGTATATAAATATTAAATTAATTAATTAATTTTCATACAAGTTTATAATTAAATATAACTATAATAAATTTAATAATAAAAATTAAATATTAATATATAATTAATTTATATGAATAATTATTAGTTATTATAATTAATTAGTATTATTTATAAATTATAATATTTTAATTTATATATTAATAATTTATTATAATAATAATATATTATATTATAATTATTATTTCATATATAAAAATTAATTATAATTAAAATATTTTATTTAATGATATAAATTATATTATTATAATATATTTATAATAATATAATTATAAATATAATTAAATGTAGTACTTAAACAATAATTTAATTATAAATATTATTATTAAATATTTATTAATTATAAACTATATTATAACTAATATAAATTAATAAATATTAATAAAATAAATATTTATAATGATTAAAATATTTATAATTACTATAAATAATTATATATAAATATTAAGAATTATTAAATAACTAATATTAAATATATTTATATAATCATATGATATTTTAATAATTATATTAAAATTAAAATAATTATTAATTCATATTATTTATTAATAGTTATTATAGTTATTATAGTATTGATTTGAAATATACTATATTTATTATATTTATAATTATAATTATTTAAATATTAATTGTTAATGTTAGATTTATTAATCTATATCATATTAAGATTATTATAATATTATTAATAATTTAAATAATTATTAATAGTAATTTTTATAATATAAGATTTGAATACATTTAAATAATTTAAGTATAATTTATTTACTATCTCTTAATTTATTGGTATGAAAATTAAAAAAAGCACAAAATAGAAAAAATAACGAGTCAAAAGAAAAAATTTAAAAATACAGAGACTAATAAAACTTTAAAAAATGAAGAAAAAATGAGAAAATAGAAAAAAATTTTCTTTATAAAATACAAACAAAAAATAAAAAATATAACAAATAATAAGATATAAAGACATAAAAATCAAAGATAAAAAATTAAAAGAAGATCAAAAATGAAAAGGGACGACAAAGTAGAAAAAAATTTAATTTAGAAAGTACCAGCAAAAAAATGTAATAAGAAAAAAATAAAAAAAATCAAAGATAGAAAAATTAATAGAGGGAAACAAAATAAAAATAAAAACAAAACAAGGATGTGTAAACAAAATGGAAACAAGAAATAAAAAGAATTTTGTGAAAAAAATTAGAAAAACAAGAAAAAATAAAAAATGAAGAGGCAAAAATCTGAAATAAAACAAAAAAAAAGTTAATGAAAAATTATAAAAAATACAATAGAAAATAACGAACAACGATAAATAAAAAAAGAAAAGAAAAAAAGATAGAAAAATAAAAAAATAAAAAAAATCCAAAACATTATAAAAGTTTATGAAAATATAAATAAAGAAAGAAATAAAAAATAAAATAAATAAAATAAGAAAAAAATTAAAGTAAAAAAAAGATAAATAAAGTACAAAAAAGAAAAAAAATCAATACCAATAAAAAATAAACAAAAATACAATAAAAATATAAAAAGTAAGTAAATAAAAAATAAAAAAGGCAAAAATTGAATAAAATTTTCAAAAATGAAAGGGAATGACAAAATAGAAAAAATATTTTAAAAAATACAGAAAATTGAAAAACATATAAGAAATAATAAGAAAACAATATAAAAAATCAAAGACAAAAAATTAAAAAAGGGAAAAGTTAATGCAAAATAAAAATGAAAACCAAATAAGAAAATGCAACCAAAAAAGTATAAGAAATTAAAAACGCAAATAAGAAAGAATAGAATAATTATAAAAATAGAATAGAAAATACCCAACAAATATGACAACAAAAATGAGACAAACCAAAAGAAAAAAGGATTAAAAAATAAAGTAAATATCCATAACATTATAAATTTTTTATAAAAAATAACAAAAATTAACAATAAAAATAAAAGGAAAAATATAAAATAAGTAATAAAAAAATAAAAAAAAGACAAAATAAAAAAAAGAAGAAAATGAGAAAATGAGTCAGAAAATTTAAAAAAACTACAAAAACTAATAAAAATGAAAAAAATGAGAAAAATGACAAAATAAAAAAATATTTAGTTTATAAAATGCAAACAAATAATAAAAGAATATAAGAAATAATAAGAAATAATGATTTAAAAAATCAAAGATAAAAAATGAAAAGACGAAAAAGGTAAAACAAAAAAAATTAAAACAAAATAAGGAAGTGTGGAAAAAAATCACAAATTAGAAAGAAATGCAAAAAAAAAACCAAAAAAAAAATAAAGAAGAAAAACCTTAAGAAAAAATAAAAAATGAAGATAAAAAGTAAAGAGTACAAAAAAAAGTTAATAGAAAATAATGTAAATGACCAATTAGATTGAAGTAACAAAATAAATCAAAGTAAAAAGGAAAATATGTAGTGAAAGCGTAATAGAATGAAAACAAGAAAGAAAGTATTTTGTAAAAAAAAAAAGGATTGAAATAAAAAAGGGAAAAATATAGTAAATAACAAAATAATAATAAATGAAAAATTAAGAAAAAGCATAAAAAAAAGCTAAAAAAAGGAAAAGAAAAAAGAAGTAAATAAAAAAATAAAAAAATTCTACAGAGTTCAATCTTTAATTTATGTTTTAAAACTTAGTTTGAATTTGAAAGTTTAGATGCAAAATATTTCGATTTGAATTTAGAATTTAGAATTTTTAAATTGTTAAAAATGTAAAAGTATAGATACATAAAGTAAATAGTGATAGATTTAACAATTCCAAACTAGTGTTACTATATATAAGCCAATAAAATTCCAAAAGAAAATAACAAAGATAATTATTATCTCTTAACAAATTGTATTAAATAAAAGATAAATATTATACAAGCCAAAATAATAAATAAAATAATAAGTAATAAATAAAATAATCCAAATTGGATTAAATAAAAGATAAATATTATACAATATAATTTTTTTAATTAGATAAATTACACGATAAATAAAAATAAATTTTAAGATAAAATACAAGATGATCTTAATTAAATATCTAATTAGTATACATGCACATTACCCCTTCCATTTCTAATGAAGTCAAAATCTCATTCAACAATGTTTTAATGTCCATAACATTATAAAATTTTTATAAAAAAATACAAACAATAAGATATAAAGATATAAAATACAAACAAAAAATATAAAATATAACAAATAATAAGATATAAAGATATAAAAATCACAGATAAAAAATTAAAAGAAAAGCAAAAATGAAAAGGGATGACAAAGTAAAAAAAATTTTAATTTAGAAAATTAAAAAAATAAAAAAATCAAAGATACAAAAATTAATAGGGAAAAAAGTTAATACAAAATAAAAATAAAAACAAAACAAGGAAGTGTATAAAAAATGGAAACAAAAAATAAAAAGAATTTTGTGAAAAAAATTAAAAAAACAAGAAATAAAATGAAAAGGCAAAAATATGAAATAAAAGAAAAAGAAAAAAAGTTTTATAGAAATTTTTAAAACAAAAAAAAGGAAAAATTTAAAAGGAAAAAAAGTTGATGAAAAATTATAAAAATACAATAGAAAATAACCAACAACAATAAATAAAAAAGAAAAAAAAGATAGAAAAATAAAAAAAATAAAAAAATCCAAAACATTATACAAATTTATGAAAATATAAATAAAGAAGGAAAAAATTAACCAAGATAAAAAAACGAAAAAATAAAATGAGAAAAAAAATTAAATCAAAACAAAAAAGATAAATAAAATACAAAAAAAGAAAAAAATCGACACCAATAAGAAAAGAAAAAATAAAAAATAAAGAAAAATACAATAAAAAATATCAAAAGTAAGAAAATAAAAAAAAATGAATCAAAAAGAAAAATTTCAAAAATGGAAGGGAATGATAAAATAGAAAAAAAAATTTCTAAAAATACAAAAAATTGAAAAACATATAAGAAATAATAAGAAAACAATATAAAAAATGAAAGACAATAAATTAAAAAAGAGAAAAGTTAATGCAAAATAAAAATAAAAACCAAAGAAGAAAATGCAGTAAAAAAAAGTGTAAGAATTTAAAAATGAAAATAACAAATAAAAAGAAGTTTGTGAAAAAATTAAGAAAAGAATAAAAATGAAAAGGCAAAGGATTTGAAATAAAAAAAGAAAAAAAATATAAAAAATTTTAAAACAATGAAAAAGTTAAAAGAAATAAAAAATGAAATCATATGAAAAAAAAGCAAAAAAAAAATAAAATTGTAAAGGAAATAAGTTATTGAAAAATTATAAAATACAACAAAAAATAGCAAAATAAAAAGACAAAATAAAAAAATAAGAAAATAAAAAAGAATCAAAAAATAAAAATAAAAAAATTTTGAACTTTATAAAATTTTTTGAAATATAAATAAAAAATAAAAGAAAAAAAAATTAAGAGAAAATATTAATATAAAAGCAAAATAAAATAAAATACTAAAAAAATAAAAAAGTAAAAAATAGAAAAATTAGAGAATAAAAAAACTATAAAAAGACAAAATGTATAAAAATTTCAAACATAAAATAAAAAAAAACTTTTAGTTTAGAATATACAAAGAAAAACAAAAATATATAACAAATGTAGAAAAAATGATATAAAAAATCGAAGATAAAAAAAAAATAAAAGTTCATACAAAATATAAATAAAAACAAAAGGACGTGCACAAAAAGAGAGGTATGAGATTTTAAAATTGTAAAGAAGAAATAAAAAAAAGTGTAGACAAAAAGATAGAAGAAAAAAATACAGATTGAAAATACAAAATATATAAAAAATAAAAACCAAAAAAATGAAAGCAAATGAACAAATAAGTTAAAAGAAAAAGAAAAAACAAATTATTGAAAAAATAAAAAATCAATAATAGAAAAAATTTTAGTCTATAAAATACAAACAAAAAACAAAAAATATAATGAATAATAAGAAATAAAGATATAAAAAATCAAAGATATAGTAAAAAAAAGGAATGAAATAAAAAAAAAAGAAAAATATAGCGAATAACAAAAAAATAATAAATGAAAAATTAAGAAAATGCAGAAAAGGTAAAAAAAATAAAATAAAAAGCAAAAAAAAAATGGAAAAGAAAAAAAAAGTAAATAATGAAATAAAAAAAATTCTACAAAGTTCGATCTTTAATTTATGTTTTAGAACTTAATTTGAATTTGAAAGTTTAGATGCAAAATATTTTGATTTGAATTTATTGATTTAAATGTAAAATTTTTAATTTTTAAATCATTAAAAATGTAAAAATATAGATACATGAAGTAAATAGCGATAGATATAACAATTCCAAACTAGTGTTATTATATATTAGCAAATAAAATTCCAAAAGAAAATAACAAAGATAATTATTATCTCTTAAGAAATTGTATTAAATAAAGGGTAAATATTATACAATCTAAAATAATAAATAAACGAAGAAAAAAGTGCAAACAAAAAAATTTGAAAGCACACGAAAAAATAAGTAAAGAAAAAAAAATTAAAAGGAAATAAGGTTAGCGAAAAATAAAAAAAAGAAGAAAAGAAAAATAAAAAATCTTAAACTTTATAAAAATTTATGAAAAAAATAAATAAAAAAAATAAAAATAAAAATAAAAAAGAAAAAAATATTAAAGCAAAAGAAAAAAGATAAATAAAGTACAAAAAAATAAAAAATAATCAAAATTATAAACAGTAAGAAAATAAAAAATAAAAAATAAAAAAAGATAAAAATTGAATAAAAGTTTGAAAAATGAAAAGGAATGACAAAATACAAAAAAATAGTTTAAAAAATACAAAAAAATTGAAAAACATATAGAAAATAATAAGAAAACAATATAAAAAATCCAAGACAAAAAACTAAAAAAGAGAAAAGTTAATGTAAAATAAAAATGAAAACGAAAGAAAAAAAGGCAAAAAAAAAGTAAAAGAATTTTAAAACGCAAATAAGAAATAAAAATAAATTTGCAAAAAAAATAAGAAAAGCAACAAAAAGAATAAAAATGAAAAGACAAAAGATTTGAAATAAAAAAAATATAAAAAATGAAAAAAATAAAACAAATAAAAAATGAAACCATATAGAAAAATAGGCAAAAAGAAAGAAAATTTTAAAGGAGAAAAGTTATTGAAAAATTATAAAATAAAACAAAAAATAATAAAATAAAATGAAAAAGGTTCACAAAATAAAAATAAAAAAATTTGAAGTTTATATGAATTTTTTAAAATATAAATAAAAAATAAAGGAAAAAAATAAATTAAGAGAAAATATTAATATAAAAGATAAAATAAAATAAAATACTAAAAAATAACAAAAAATAAGAAAGTAAGAAAATAAAAAAAATGTAAAAAGACAAAATGAATAAAAGTTTCAAATATAAAATAGAAAAACCTTTTAGTTTCGAATATACAAAGAAAAAGAAAAAAAATAACAAATATAGAAGAAAAAAGATGTAAAAAATTAAAGATCAAAAATAAAAGAAAAGTCAATAGGAAATATAAATAAAAACGAAGGGAAGTGTACAAAAAAGAAGTCTGAGATATAAGAAATAAAAAAAAGTGTGAACAAAAAGATATAAGAAAAAGCAAAAAAAAAATAACAAATGAAAAAAAGTTAATGAAAATTAGTAAAAATGTAATAGAAAATAACCAACAATGATAAAATAAAAAAAAAGGAAAAAGGATTGAAAAATTAAAAATCCAAAACATTCTAAAAAGGTATGAAAATTTAAATAAAAAAGAAATAAAAAATAAACCAAAATAAAAAAATAAAAAAAAATAAGAAAAGAATATTAAAGTAAAACAAAAAAGATAAACAAAATAGAAAAAAAAGAAAAAAATCAATACCAATAAAAATATAAAAAGTAAGAGAATAAAAAATAATGAATAAAAATAAAAAAATAAAAAAAATGAATAAAAATTTCAAAAATGAAGACGAATGACAAAATGAAAAAAAATTAGCTTAAAAAATACAAAAAATTAAAAAACATATAAAAAATAACAAAAAAACAATATAAAAAGTCAAAGTTATTGCAAAATAAAAATGAAAACCAAATGAGAAATTAAAAAAAAATATATTAGAATTTAAATACGCAAATAACAAATAAAAGGAAATTTGTGAAAAAAGAAAAGAAAAGCAAGAATAGAATAAAAATGAAAAGACAAAAGATTTAAAATAAAAAAAGGTAAAAAATATTAAAACAATGTAATAATGAAAACAAATAAAGATGAAGGCATGTGAAAAAAGAAGCAAAAAGAAAAAAAAATTTGAAGGAAAAAATTTTTAAAAAAATTGTAAAACAAAACAAAAAATAGCAAAAAATGAGAGAAAATTAGAAAACGAAAAAATAAAAAAAAGATTCAAAAAATAATAATAAAAAATAAATGAAAAATTAAATTAAGAAAAAATATTAATGTAAAAGAAAAAAATAAAATAGTAAAAAAATAAAAAAATAAAAAGGAAGAAAATAAAAAATTAGCTAATAAAAAATATAAAAAGACAAAATGAAGAAAAATTAGAAATATAAAATAGAAAAAACTTTTAGTTTAGAATATACAAAGAAAAACAAAAAAAGGGAAAAAATGAAAGATAAAAAATAAAATAGAAAGTCAATAGAAAATATAAATAAAAGTACACAAAAAAAAGTGTTGAGATTTTGAAATTGTAAAGAAGAAATAAAAAAAATGTGAACAAAAAGATATAAGAAAAAGCGAGAAGAAATAAAAAAATAAAAATACAAAATATATTAAAAAATTAAAAAAAATGAAAGCAAATGAACAAATAAGTTAAAAGAAAAAGAAAAAAAATTACTGAAAAATTATAAAAATAGAATAGAAAATACCATAAAATAAAAAATAACAAAAATGAAACAAACCAAAAGAAAAAAAGGTTAAAATATAAAGTAAATATCCATAACATTATAAAATTTTTATAAAAAATTAACAAAAATTAACAATAAAAATAAAAAGAAAAATAAAATAAGTATTCAAAAAGAGAAAAAAAAATAAAAAAATGCAATAAAAAAGTAAAGAAGGAAAAGAAAAAATGAGTCAAAAAAATACAAAAAGTGCTAAAAATGAAAAAAATGATAACAATGACAAAATAGAAAAAAATTTAGATTATAAAATGCAAAAAAAAATAAAAAATATAACAAATAATAAGATATAAAGATATAAAAAATCAAAGATAAAAAATTAAAAGAAGAAAAGTTAAAACAAAATAAAAATAAAATAAAAGAAGGAAATGTGGAAAAAAAACACAAATTAGAAGGAAATGCAAAAAAAAAAAAAAACCTTAAGAAAAAATAAAAAATAACAAATAAAAAAATTGAAGATAGAAAGTAAAGAATAGAAAAAAATTAATAGAAAATAATGTAAATGACCAATTAGATTGAAGTAACAAAAAAAATCAAAGTATTTTGTAAAAAAAAAAAGAAAAATATAGTAAATAACAAAAAAATTATAAATGAAAATTTAAGAAAATGCATAAAAAGTAAAAAAAAAAAACCGAAAAGCTAAAAAAAAGGAAAAGAAAAAGTAAGTAAATAATGGAATAAAAGAATTCTCTAAAGTTCAATCTTTAATTTATGTTTTAAAACTTAACTTGAATTTGAAAGTTTAGAGGCAAAGTATTTTAATTTGAATTTATTGATTTAAATCGTTAAAAATGTAAAAATATAGATACATGAAGCAAATAGTGATAATATAATAATTTCAAACTAGTGTTATTATATATAAGCCAATAAAATACGAAAAATAAATAACAAAGATAATTATTATCTCTTAAAAATTATATTAAATAAAAGATAAATATTATACAATCAAAAATAGTAAATAAAATAATAAGTAATAAATAAAATAATTTAAATTATAAAATATTAGACAAGATAATTTTGTTAATTAGATAAATTACATGATAAATAAAAACAATTTTCAAGATAAAATATAAGATGATGTTCTAATGAAGTTAAAGTCTCATCAACAATGTTTTAATATCCATAGCATTATAAAATTTTTATAAAAAAACAAAAATAACAAAAATTAAAAGTAAAAGGAAATGAAAAAATTTTTATAAAATAAGTACTAAAAAAGAGAAAAAAATTAAAAATAAACAAAAGCACAAAATAGAAAAAATAAGAAAGTAAGGAAATGAAAAAATAACGAGTCAAAAGAAAAAAAAAGCAAAAACAAAAAAATTCAAAAATGAAGAAAAAAATGACAAGATAGAAATAAATTTAGTTTATAAAATACAAACAAATAATAAGAAATAAAGATTTAAAAAATCAAATATAAAAAATATAAGTAAAATACAAAAAAAATAATACCAATAAGAAAAAAAAACAATAAAAAATAAACAAAAATATAATAAAAATATAAAAAGTAAGAAAATAAAAAATAAAAAAGATAGAAATTGAATAAAATTTTGAAAAATGAAAAGGAGTGAGAAATGAAAAAAGTTAGTTTAAAAAATACAAAACAATTGAAAAACATATAAGAAATAATAAGAAAACAATATAAAAAATCCAAGACAAAAGACTAAAAAGGAGAAAAGTTAATGCAAAATAAAAAGGAAAACCAAAGCAGAAAATACAAAAAAAAATGAGAATTTAAAAACGCAAAAAAGAAATAAAAAGAAATTTGCAAAAAAAATTAAGAAAAGCAAGAAAAAGAATAAAAAAAAAGACAAGATTAGAAATTAAAAAAGTATATAAAAAATTTTTAAAAATGAAAAAATTAAAAGAAATAAAAAATGAAAGCATATGAAAAAAAATAAGCAAAAAGAAAGTAAATTGTAAAGGAAAAAAGTTATTGAAAAATTATAAAATAGAACGAAAAATTGCAAAAAAAATGGAGGACAAAAAATAAGAAAAAAAAGATTCACAAAATAAAAAAAAAAATTTGAACTTTATACAAATTTTTTAAAATATAAATAAAAAATAAAAAAATAAAGTGAAAATGTTAATATAAAAGATAAAATAAAAGAAAATACTAAAAAAATAACATTTAAAAATAAGCAAAAACAAAAAATAAAAAAGTAAGAAAATAAAAAATTAGAGAATAAAAAAATATAAAAAGACAATGAATAAAATTTTCAAATATAAAATATAAAAAACTTTTAGTTTATAATATACAAAGAAAAACAAAAAAAATATAACAAATATCGAAAAAAAAGATGTAAAAAATCAAAGATAAAAAATAAAATAAAAGTCAATAGGAAATATAAATAAAAACGAAAGGAAGTGCTGAAAAAAAAGTTTGATATTTTAAAATTGTGAAGAAGAAATAAAAAAAAGTGTGAATAAAAAAGTATAAGAAAAAGCAAAAAAAAATAACAAATGAGAAAAAGTTAGTGAAAATTTATAAAAATGCAATTGAAAATAAAAAAAGATTGAAAAATAAAAAATCCAAAACGTTCTAAAAATTTAGGAAAATTTAAATAGAGAAAGAAATAAAAAATAAACCAAAATAAAAAATAAAAATAAAAATAAAATAAGAAAAAAAATTAAAGTAAAACAAAAAAGATAAACAAAATACAAAAAAATGAAAAAAAATCAAAACCAATTAAAAAGAAAAAAAACAATAAAAATAGAAAAAGTAAGAAAATAAAAAATAATGAATGAAAAATAAAAAAAATACAAAAATTGAATAAAAATTTCAAAAATGAAAAGGAATAACAAAATGAAAAAAAATAGTTGAAAAAATAAAAAAATTGAAAAATATATATGAAATAACAAGAAAACAATATAAAAAGTCGACAAAAAATTAAAGAAAGAAACCAAAGGAGAAATAGAAAAAAAAAGTATGAGAATTTAAAAATGAAAATAAGAAAAAAAGAAATTTTTGAAGAAAATAAGAAAAGCAAGAATAGAATAAAAATGAAAAGACAAAAGATTTGAAATAAAAAAGAAAAAAAGAAAGTAAAAAATATTAAAACAATGAAAGAATGAAAACAAATAAAAATGAAAGCATGTGAAAAAAAAAGGCAAAAAGAAAGAAAATTGTAATGGATAAAAGTTTTTGAAAAATTATAAAATAGAACAAAAAATAGCAAAAAAAAAGACAATAAGAAAACGAAAAAATAAAAATAACAAATTTTTATTTTTATAAAATTTTTTAAAATATAGTTATAAAATAAATGAAAAAATAAATAAATAAAAATATTATTATAAAAGAAAAAATAAAATACAATATTACAAAAGAAAAAAATAAACAAAAACAAAAAATAAAAAAAAGAAAAAAATATAACAAATATTAAAAAAAGACAAATAATCAGAGATAAAAAATATAAATAAAAGCAAAAAGATGTAGGCAAAAAAAGAAGTCTTCAGATTTTGAAATTATAAAGAAGAAATAAAAAAAATGTGAACAAAAAGATATAAGAAAAAGCAAGAAAAAATAAATATATAAAAATACAAAATATAAAAAAAATTAAAACAAAAAAAAGAAAGCAAATAAACAAAGAAGTTAAAACAAAAAGAAAAAAATTTACTGAAAAATTATAAAAATAGAATAAAAAGTACCAAAAAAATAAAAAAAGACAACAAAAATGAGACAAACCAAAAGAAAAAAAGATTAAAATATAAAGTAAATATCCATAACATTATAAAATTTTTATAAAAAATAACAAAAAATAACAATAAAAATAAAAATAAGATAAAAGAATGTATTAAAACAAGAGGAAAAAGATAAAATAAGTAATAAAAAAGAAAAAAATAAAAAATAAAAAAACACAAAATAAAAAAAAAAAGTAAGGAAAAGAAAAAATGAGTCAAAATTTTTAAAAAATACAAAAACTAATAAAAATGAAAAAAAAATGAGAAAAATGACAAAATAGAAAAAAGATTAGGTTACAAAATACAACCAAAATATAAAAAATAAAAGGAAAATAAAATTTTTAAAAAATATTAAAACAAAAGGAAAAAGACAATATAAGTATTAAAAAAAGGAAAAAAATTAAAAGTAAACAAAAGCACAAAATGGAAAGAATAAGTAAGGAAATGAAAAAATAATGGGTCAAAAGAAAAAATTAAAAAAATACAAAAACAAAAAAACTTTTCAAAAATAAAGAAAAAATGACAAAATAGAAAAACATTTAATTTATAAAATGCAAACAAAAAATAAAAAATAAAACAAATAATAAGAAATAAAGATATAAAAAATCCAAGAAAAAAAATATAAAAAATGAAAATGGTTGACAAAGTAGAAAAAAATATTTTAGAAAATACAAGCAAAAAAAAGTAATAAGAAAAAAAATCAAAACTAAAAAAATTAATAGAGGAAAAATTTTAATACAAAATAAAAAAAAAAACCAAAACATAGGAGTGCAAAAAAGAATGGTAACAAGAAATAGAAAGAAATTTCTGAACAAAATTAGAAAAACAAGAAATAAAATGAAAAAGGCAAAAATATGAAACAAAACAAAAAAAGAGTTTATAGAAAATTTTAAAACAAAGAAAAAAGTGCAATCCAAAAAAATATGAAAGCACATGAAAAAAAAATAAAGAAAAAGAAAACAATTAAAAGGAAATAAAGTTAATGAAAAAAATGCAATAGAAAATATCCAACAATGATAAATAAATAAAAAGAAATAAAATCGAAAACATTATAATAATTTATGAATATATAAATAAAAAAGAAATAAAAAATAAACCAAAATAAAAATAAAAATAAAATAAGATAAAAGATAAAAAAAAGTACAAAAAAAAGGAAAAAATCAATACCCAAAGCAAAGAAAAAATAAAAAAAAAAACAAAAATATAATCAATAATAATAATAAAAAATAAAAAAACAAACTGAATAAAAATTTAAAAAATGAAAAAGAATGACAAAATGAAAAAAAATTACTTTAAAAAATACAAAAAAATTAAAAAACATATAAGAAATAATAAGAGAACAATATAAAAAATCAAAGACAAAAAGCTAAAAAAGGAAAAAGTTAATGCAAAATAAAAATGAAAACCAAAGAAGAAAATGCAAAAAAAAAAAGTATAAGAATTTAAAAATGCATATAAGAAATAAAAAAAAATTTGCAAAAAAAAAAAAGAAAAGCAAGAAACAGAATAAAAATGAAAAGACAAAAGATTTGAAATAAGAAAAATAAAAAAGTTTAAAACAATGAAAAAATTAAAACAAATAAGAAATGAAAGCATATGAAAAAAAAAAAGCAAAAAGAAAGAAAATTTTAAAGGAAAAAAGTTATTGAAAAACTATAAAATAGAAAAAAATAGCAAAAAAAAAGATAAAAAATAAGAAAATAAAATAAAAAAGATTCACAAAATAAAAATAAAAAATTTAGAAGTTTATACAAAATTTTTAAAATATAAATAAAAAATAAAGGAGAAAAAATTAAGAGAAAATATTAATATAAACGAAAAAAAAAATACTAAAAAAATAACTACTAAAAATAAACAAAAAAAAGTATAAAAACAAGAAAATAAAAAATTAGAGAATAAAAAAAATATAAAACGACAAAATGAATAAAAATTTCAAATATAAAATAGAAAAAACTTTTAGTTTAGAATATGTAAAGAAAAACAAAAAAATATAACAAATGTAGAAAAAAGGATATAAAAAATTAAAGACAAAAAATAAAATAAAAGTCAATACAAAATATAAATAAAATCAAAAGGAAGTTTGCAAAAAAACAAAAGTCTAAAATTTTAAAATTGTAAAGAAAAAATAAAAAAAATTGTGAACAAAAATATATAAGAAAAAGCAAGAAAACAATAAAAAATGAAAATGCAAAATAATGAATATATAAAAATAATTAAAACAAAAAAAATGAAAGTAAATGAACAAATAAGTTAAAAGAAAAAAAGAATTAATAAAAAATTATAAAAATAGAATAGATAATAGCAAAAAAATAAAAAAAAAATGACAACAAAAATGAGACAAACCAAAAGAAGAAAAGATTAAAAAATAAAATAAATATCCATAACATTATAAAATTTTTATAAAAAATAACAAAAATTAACAATAAAAAATAAAATAAGTACTAAAAAAAATTAAAAATAAACAAAAACAATTTTAAAAAAGTAAGAAAATGAAAAAATGAGTCAAAAGAAAAAATTAGAAAAATAAAAAACTAGTAAAAATAAAAAAAAAGAAAAAAAAAGACAATAGAAACAATTTTAGTTTATAAAATACAAACAAAAAATATAACAAATAATAAGAAATAAAGATATAAAAAATCAAAAATTAAAAAAAATGTTAGTAAAAAATAAAAAATAAAAAGAAAAGAAAGAAGTGTGGATAAAAAACACAAATTAAAAAGAAATGCCAAAAAAAACCTAAAAATAAAAAAAAACCTTAAGAAAAAATAAAAAATGAAAAAAACAAAGATAAAAAGTAAAAATAGTACGAAAAGAAAAAAATACTA
Organism: Durio zibethinus; assembly: GCF_002303985.1. The sequence continues at coordinate 40,863 of NW_019167866.1, forward strand.
GAAAATAATGTAAATGACCAATTAGATTAGTGCAACAAAAAAATAAAAGTAAAAAAAAAATTACATAACAAAAAAATAATATAATGAAGACAAGAAAAAAGAAAAATATACTATGTAACAAAAATATAATAAATGAAAAATTAGGAAAATGTATAAAAAGTAAAAAAAACAAAAAGCTTTAAAAAAAGAAATAAAAAAAGAAATAAAAAAATTCTACAAAATTCAATCTTTAATTTATGTTTTAAAACTTAATTTGAATTTGAAAGTTTAGATGCAAAATATTTTGATTTGAATTTATTGATTTAAATTTAAAATTTTTGATTTTTAAATCGTTAAAAATGTAAAATTATAAATACATGAAATAAATAGTGATAGATATAACAATTCCAAACTAGTGTTATTATATATAAACCAATAAAATTCCAAAAGAAAATAACAAAGATAATTATTATCTCTTAACAAATTGTATTAAATAAAAGATAAATATTATACAATATAATTTTGTTAATTAGATAAATTACACAATAAATAAAAGATAAAATACAAGATGATTTTAATTAGATATCTAATTAGTATACATGCACATAACAGCTTCAATTTCTAATGAAATCAATGTCTCATTCAAAAATGTTTTAATGTCCAAACATTATAAAATTTTTATAAAAAAATAAAAAAAAAACAAAAATAAAAAATAAAAAAAAGGAAAAAAATATGAAAGCAAAACAAAAAAGATAAAATAAGAATTAAAAAAGAGAAAATTCAAAAAAAAAGCACAAAATAGAAAAAATAAGGGAATGAAAAATTAACAAGTCAAAAGGAGAAATTGTAAAAATACAAAAACTAATAAAAATTTAAAAAATAAAGAAAAAAATGACAAAAAGAAAACAAATATTTATTTATAAAATACAAACAAAAAATAAAAAATATAACAAATAATAAGATATAAAGATAAAAAATTAAAAGAAGTTCAAAAATGAAAAGGGATGACAAAATAGAAAAAAAATTAATTTAAAAAATACAAGCAAAAATAATGTAATAAGGAAAAAAAAATAAACTATACAAAAATTAACAGAGAAAAAAGTTAAAACAAAATAAAAATAAAAACAAAACAAAGAAGAGTAAAAAAAAAACAAGAAATAAAAAGAATTTTGTGAAAAAATTTAGAAAAACAAGAAAGAAAATTAAGAGGCAAAAATATGAAATAAAATAAAAAGAAAAAAAGTTTTATAAAAATTTTAAAACAAAGAAAAAAGTGAAAAAAAAAATGAAAGCACTTGAAAAAATAAGTAAAAAAAAAAATTTAAAAGGAAAAAGAGTTAATGAAAAATTATAAAAATACAATAGAAAATAACCAACAACGATAAATAAAAAAAAAGGTAAAAAAATAAAAAAATCGAAAACATTATAAAAATTTATGAAAATATAAATAAAGAATTAAATAAAAAATAATCCAAAATAAAAAATAAAAATAAAATAAGAAAAAAAATATTAAAGCAAAACAAAAAAGATAAATAAAATATAAAAATATAAAATATAAAATATAAAAAGTAAGAAAATCAAAAATAAAAAAAAAGACAAATTGAATAAAAATTTTAAAAATGAAAGAAAATAACAAAATAGAAAAAAAATATTTTAAAAAATACAAAAAATTGAAAAACGCATAAGAAATAATAAGAAAACAATATAAAAAATCAAAGATAAAAAATTAAAAAAAGAGAAAAGTTAATGCAAAATAAAAATTAAAACCAAAGAAGAAAATGCAACAAAAAAAATAAAAATTTAAAAATGAAAATAAGAAATAAAAAGAAATTTGTGAAAAAATTAAGAAAAGAATAAAAATGAAAAGACAAAAGATTTATGAAAAATAAAAATTCCAAGGAAGTGAAAAAAAATGGAAACAAGAAATAAAAAGAATTTTGTGAAAAAAATTAGAAAAACAAGAAAAAATAAAAAATGAAGAGGCAAAAATATGAAATAAAATAAAAAAAAAAATTTATAGAAATTTTTAAAACAAAGAAAAAAGTAAAAACAAAAAAAAAATGAAAGCACATGAAAAAATAAGTAAAAAAAAATTTAAAAGGAAAAAAAGTTAATGAAGAATTATAAAAAAAACAACAAAAAATAACCAACAACGATAAATAAAAAAAAAGGAAAAAATATAAAAATATAAAAATACAAAACATTATAAAAATTTAAGAAAATATAAATAAAGAAAGAAATAAAAAATAAAAATAAAATAAAAAATTAATGCAAAACAAAAAAGATAAATAAAATACAAAAAATCTAAAATAAACAAAAATACAATAAAAAGTAAAAAAATAAAAAAACACAAATGAAAGGAAATGACAAAATAGAAAAAATATATTTTTAAAAAATACAAAAAATTGAAAAACTTATAAGAAATAATAAGAAAACAATACAAAAAATCAAAGACAAAATATTAAAAATGAGAAATTTGATGCAAAATAAAAATGAAAACCAAATAAGAAAATGCATATTATACAATCCAAAATAATAAATAAAATAATAAGTAATAAATAAAATAATCCAAATTGTATTAAATAAAAGATAAATATTATACAATATAATTTTGTTAATTAAATAAATTACACGATAAATAAAATAAATTTCAAGATAAAATACAAGACGATTTTAATTAGATATCTAATTAGTATACATGCACATAACACCTTTCATTTTTAATGAAATTAAAGTCTCATTCAACAATGTTTAATAATAGGATGATCTGCATTTAAGTTAAACACAAGCAACATGCCACATATATAAAGAACAGTGCTATTTTAGAAATAAAGACAATCAAACTTGAACTTCATGATTTAAGACCATAATGAACTAATCCTAAAGCAGAAAGATTCAAGGTAAAGACTGTATGCAAAATAAATCTAATCACATCCATTGCTCACAAATCAAACATTATAAATGTTTTAACTCGAAAACCCAAAGATACGAAAGTAGAAGGCCTTTAAGAACCTGAAGAAAAATTAAAACTAAAGCAACAAAACCTTAACAAGAAAAGACTATAACGAAAGGCCAAAGATAAGAGGTAGTTTTGCATCTCCACATAAATATACAACAATTATATACCAAAGTTAAAAAACAATAGCCACCAACCACATCATAAGTCAAGATGCTTCCAATAATAACAGTGTTACTTAAGAAAACAAAGTCTATATTATAATAAAAAACACAAAATTTTAGCAACTTTAATCAAACTCTTCATGATCTGAAATGTACTAGAACAAGTACAGTTATCATCGAAAGTTACCATACAATACAACAAAAATTCTATGCAAGATCATAGACTTTCAAAGTTACCAAATGCACTCATCCTCAGTGCGAGGCTGGATTAAGTTTTTGAAATTAAACCTAAGATTACAATTTGTCATGCAACAGAGTTGAACTAGCAAAATAAAAAAATAAAAAATAGAAAACTCAACCATACAAATTTGGAGTACATTGCTATATAATCTCTAATTCCTCTCTCTAGCAAATCGTGTTCGGAGTACACGATCAACTAATTTTCGTATAGACTACTAAATGCAACCACAATTAAGAAAAGTTTACAAAACTACAATCTGTACACAAAAGATAAAACTAAAATTTAAATGAAATGTTAAAACATAAGAGATCAAATATTAATTGAAGTTCAGATCAAACTCCAACAAGTCAAAAACACTACAACAAAAAATTAGACATTAACCAAAAGCTATGGGAATGAATTCTAGAAGCTAACTTGCAGAATAAAACCAACAGACACAGACAGAAATTTTGAAACTTTAATTCCTTCTATCCTGCAAGGTATGCTTGGAGCACATAGCCAATTAAGCTTCAAAGAGACAAACAGATGACAACTAGGCACACTCATGAATGAAGAAACCACAACCCAAGAATTTCTTTTGCAGTAACATTCTCCTAATGCATTCTCAAACTTCATCAAATTAGATGCAATCACAATGAAAAGTTTGACAACATCATCAATAACTAAAAAGCCAAGCCAGTGAAACCTAAGAACCTCATCTGTCATGCCATAGAGAGAAAAACAAGAAGAAAACTCCCATACACAGAGCCACACAAATTTTTAATCTTTAAATCCTACACATAGCCATACAACCATAATTCCCCTGCAAGTCATTCTTGGACCACACAACGTATTAAGTTTCATACAGACCATCAGATCACAACCACACTAAAAGAACCCAAGGGAATTTTTCAAAGTAAAGTTACAAAACCCTAATTTATGTAAAAATTTAAAAATGACACAAGAAGAATCCAGAGACAATCTCAATGAGAAAGACATCAACTAAGAGCCTATGACAACATATATTTAGAGTTTCAAAGAATCCAGCAAAAAGAAATAATCTTCCTTTCAAGCATTCAACCACAATGCATATCAAAATTAAATTACAGAAATTGAACCTAGCAAACCAATCTGCCCTGTAACAAATAGAGTGAAACCAACAAAATAAAAACCTCCCTAAACACATACCTACACACACAAGAGGCACAGAAATTGAATTCACTGCTTGAAACACACAAGGAGAAAAACAATAGGAAAACTCCCATACACAGCTACATAAATTTTTAATCCTTAAATGCTACACAACCATAGAAATTTAGAATCCTTAATTCTCCCTACACTACAAAACAAGGAAACTCCCATACACATTTAGAGTTTCAAAGAATCCAGTAAAAGGAAATAATCTTCCTTTTAAACATTTGACCACAATGCATGTCAAAATTAAGTTTCAAAAATTGAACCCAACAAACCAACCTATTCTGTAACAAACAGAGTGAAATCAACAAAACAAAAAACTCCTAAAATACACCTACACACATCAGACACAAAAATTGAATTCAGCTAATCATGCAAGCCATTAGCTTAGAGCACACAAATAGAAAAACAACAAGGAAACTCCCATACACAGCCACACAAATTTTTAATCCTTAAATCCTACACATACAACTTTAGAATACTTAATTCTCCCTACACTGTAAGTCATTCTTGGAGCACAGCGCACAAGTTTCATAGAGACCAACAAATCACAAACCACACTAAAGGAAGAACAACCCAAGCAATTTTCCAAAGTAAAATTACAAAGCCCTAATTTATGTAAAAATTTAAAAATGACACAAGAAAAATCCAGAGATTATCTCAATGAGAAAGACATCAACTGAGAGCCTATGACAACATATATTTAGAGTTTCAAAGAATCCAGCAAAAGAAAATAATCTTCCTTTCAAGCATTCAACCACAATGCATATCAAAATTAAATTACAGAAATTGAACCTAGCAAACCAATCTGTCCTGTAACAAATAGAGTAAAACCAACAAAATAAAAACCTCCCTAAACACATACCTACACACACAAGAGGCACAAAAATTGAATTCACTGCTTGAAGCACACAAGGAGAAAAGCAACAGGGAATCTCCCATACACAGCCACAAATTTTTAATCCTTAAATGCTACACAACCATAGAAATTTAGAATCCTTGATTCCCCTACACTACAAAGCAACAAGAAAACTCCCATACACATATTTAGAGTTTCAAAAAATCCAGCAAAAGGAAATAATCTTCCTTCTAAACATTTGACCACAATGCATGTCAAAATTAAGTTTCAAAAATTGAACCCAACAAACCAACCTGTTCAGTAACAAACAGAGTGAAATCAACAAAACAAAAAGCTCCCAAAATACACCTACACACACATCAAACACAGAAATTGAATTCAACTAATCATGCAAGCCATTAGCTTAGAGTACACAAAGAGAAAAACAACAAAAAAACTCACATACACAACCACACAAATTTTTAATCCTTAAATCCTACACACATACAACTTTAGAATCCTTAATTCCCCCTACGCTACAAGTCATTCTTGGAGCACATAGCGCATAAGTGTCATAGAGACCAACGAATCACAAACCACACTAAAGGAAGAACCCAAAAAATTTTCCAAAGTAAAGTTACAAAGCCCTAATTTATGTAAAAATTTAAAAATGACACAAGAAGAATCCAGAGACAATCTCAATAAGAAAGACACCAACTGAGAGCCTATGACAACATATATTTAGAGTTTCAAAGAATCCAGCAAAAGGAAATAATATTCCTTTCAAGCATTCAACCACAATACATATCAAAATTAAATTACAGAAATTGAACCTAGCAAACCAATCTGCCCTGTAACAAATAGAGTGAAACCAACAAAATAAAACCCTCCCTAAACACATACCTACAAACACAAAAGGCACAGAAATCGAATTCAGTGCTTGAAGCACACAAGGAGAAAAACAGGGAAACTCCAATACACACAGCCACATAAATTTTTAATCCTTAAATGCTACATAACCATAGAAATTTAGAATCCTTGATTCCCCCTACACTACAAAGCAACAAGGAAACTCCCATACACATATTTAGAGTTTCAAAGAATCCAGTAAAAGGAAATAATCTTCCTTTTAAACATTTGACCACAATGCATGTCAAAATTAAGTTTCAAAAATTGAACCCAACAAACAACCTGTTCTGTAACAAACAGAGTGAAATCAACAAAACAAAAAACTCCCAAAATACACCTACACACACATCAGACACAGAAATTGAATTCAGCTAATCATATAAGCCATTAGCTTAAAGCACACAAAGAGAAAAACAAGGAAACTCCCATACACAACCACACAAATTTTTAATCCTTAAATCCTACACACATACAACTTTAGAATCCTTAATTCTCCTTACACTGCAAGTCGTTCTTGGAGCATATAGCGCATAAGTTTCATAGAGACCAATGAATCACAAACCGCACTAAAGGAAGAACCCAAGGAATTTTCCAAAGTTACAAAGCCCTAATTTATGTAAAAATTTAAAAATGACATAAGAAGAATCCATAGACAATCTCAATGAGAAAGACACCGAGAGCCTATGACAACATATATTTAGAGTTTCAAAGAATCAAACAAAAGGAAATAATCTTCCTTTCAAGCATTCAACCACAATGCACATCAAAATTAAATTACAAAAATTGAACCTAACAAACCAATCTGCCCTGTAACAAATAGAGTGAAACCAACAAAATAAAAACCTCCCTAAACACATACCTACACACACAAGAGGCACAAAAATTGAATTCACTACTTAAAGCACACAAGGAGAAAAGCAACAGGAAATCTCCCATACACACAACCACATAAATTTTTAATCCTTAAATGCTACACAACCATAGAAATTTAGAATCCTTAATTCCCGCTACACTACAAAACAACAAGGAAACTCCCATACACATTTAGAGTTTCAAAGAATCCAGCAAAAGGAAATAATCTTCCTTTTAAACATTTGACCACAATGCACGTCAAAATTAAGTTTCAGAAATTGAACCCAACAAACCAACCTATTCTGTAACAAACAGAGTGAAATCAACAAAACAAAAAACTTCCAAAATACACCTACACACACATCAGGCACAGAAATTGAATTCAGCTAATCATGCAAGCCATTAGCTTAGAGCACACAAAGAGAAAAACAACAAGGAAACTCCCACACACAGTCACACATTTTTAATCCTTAAATCCTACACACATACAACTTTAGAATCCTTAATTCCCCCTATACTGCAAGTCGTTCTTGGAGCACATCGCGCATAAGTTTCATAGAGACCAACGAATCACAAACCACACTAAAGGAAGAACAACCCAAGGAATTTTCCAAAGCCCTAATTTATGTAAAAGTTTAAAAATGAAACAAGAAGAATCAAGACAATCTCAATGAGAAAGACACCAACTGAGAGGCTATGATATTTAGAGTTTCAAAGAATCCAGCAAAAGGAAATAATCTTCCTTTTAAGCATTCAAGCCCAATGCATGTCAAAATTAAGTTTTAGAAATTTAACCTAACAAACAGAGTGAAACCAACATAACAAAAAACTCTCAAAATACGCCTACACACACAAGATGCACAAAAATTGAATTCACCTTATACTGCAAGCCATTTGCTTAGAGCACACAGCCCATACAGATAATCTTCTTTTTAAGCAGCAATTTCTATCCTCGTCAAAATTAAGTTTCAGAAATTAAAAGAAAGAAACCATTCTATCCTACAACAAAAAGATTGTAACAAACAAAACAAGAAACTTGCAAAATATACATACACAAAAGGCACAGAAATTGAATTCCTCCTTATCATGCAAGCTATTCGCTTAGAGCAGACAACTACTAAATAATATCCACTTAAGAAGCCACAACTAAGGGGTTTTTCAAAAAGTTAAATTCCAAAAACTAAACTAATATAGATAAATGTGTCACAAGAAAAATCAAAACTTGACATAACAAAGCCTCAATGAGAAAAAAACGAAAACTATGAATGGCCAAAGATGATAACTAACTCCAATAACAAAAGAGGCAAGGAATCTTCCTTTTAACACTCAACCTTTGGGTTTGGTGGTACTTAGTTTCAGAAATTAAACCTAAGAAATTAATCCATCAAGCAATAAAGTTGAACCAACAAAAAATAACTAACTCCTAACATGCACAACACACAGCTATACAAATTTGAATATCTAATTCTTCCCATCTTTGCAAGCTTGCAAGCACACAATCCATTGAGCTCCATAAAGACTACCAAATAACAATCATACTTACGAAACCACAATCCAAAGATTTTTTCAAAAGCAAAATTACAAAACTCAACTCATGTACACAAAAAATGAAAAAATGAAACAAGAAGAATCTGATATAACAAAATCTTAATGAGAAAAGATATCGACATAAATGCTTAGGAATATTATGTTTCCATTTCAAAGAGCCAAATAACAAGAGAAAGCTTCATTCAAAGTCACGTCCCATTCTAAAATCAGCAAGATGTGATATAACAAGTCCATACCACTTAAGTTAAATGCAATTGTCATGGAACCAAATAATCTTAGTGGACCAAAACCGAACATGAAAACAAAATCTCAACAAGAAAAGACATCTATCGAGATGCTTAGAGATATTATTGTTTCCATTCAACGTGTCATATATTACATACTAGTTGAGTTAAACACAATTGTCATGCGATAGGATAATTTTAGTGTTTCCCCCAAGTATAACTATAACAATGCTATTTGAGAAATAAAAATAGAACTTGGGGGACATGCAACAACTACAAAAAAAGCAAGCCAAAACTGATCAAAACCAATGCAGCAAGTAAACAAAATGAAGATATGGATAGCTAGCAAATAAAGTAAAAGTAAAGCAATAAGAAATGAATAAAGCAACAGCTAGCCACATTCATTACCAACTCATTTTACTGATTGAACAACCCCAAGCTCACAAATAAAGTATTATAACCTTAACCTAAACTCAAAACCTCCAATATATCCTAAATAAATTAAACCCCAATACAACCCTAAGATAACTATCCATTACTTTCTAAATAGAAGGCCTTATATTGTTAAAGACTAACCCTAACCTTAAGACAACATTAACTTACTTTCTCAATGAATAATCATAACATAAGAAAAACTCAATGAGAACACACATCTAATAAAAGACGAAAAAAGACACGTATTTAGAGTTTATAGAGAATACAATATGAAACGAGGTAAGCTTTCTTTTGAAGTGGCATATCATTCAACATATGGTATCGCAAAGCAGTAGCCTCGATAAGTTCCTTTGGAACCAAAAAGAAAAATCCATTAAAAAAATTACATTTGTTCTGTGAATATCCCACTACTTTACAACCAATGCCATAAATAAACATGATGAAAATATTGGTATCTGTACTCACCTAGATAACCTCTCTCCATTTTAGTATCATTAATGCAAAAATTAATAGATTTCTATGAGCAAAACATTAAATGATAATTGATCTTCCTAAAAAAGTAGTTTCTCAATGATAATTACAAAAATCCTATACCATCAAAAAAATCCAAAATACTAACATCTATTGATTGGCAAATGCTAAAAGAGATTTTAATCAAACAAGAATATTTACAATTAAGGCTTAGGGCAAATACTAAAGGCCATCGTCTGCTTTATTCTTCAAGGTAAGACATAATTAAGGTCTTTTTGATTAAGTTGCAACATCAAATCTTTATCTTATAATTGAAAATTAACTACAAAGGCTCTTCTAGTGCACTGGTTTGGGACATGAATGGGCCAAGATTTAAAAATTTTAAGAGCTTAATTTTTTAATTTCCAGGAGGTGAGATTGGACTTGAATCATGAAAAGCAACTAATGAATACTTTAACATAACTTTTGCATTTTTTTTTATCCTTTCTCCAATTTTCTTCGCCAGGTTAATAACTTTAGCCATGACACATAAGTATGCACATTTAAGATTCTTCTGAATCCATCTTATCAGTTGTAATCATCTACATCATTGGTTTATACCCACTAGAAAAATTTCACGGTCGGTGGGTAAATTAGGCCACAGGGTATGCTTCACCGTGCAATTGAACTCTCAATTAGATTCATATATGAACCATTAATGATAAAATTGTCAGTATGACTATAGCCGAAAGAAATCAACTCACCACCCAAAGCAGAGTCCGTGGCTTTAGAGTGGTTATATTGTCAGTAACCAGCTCAAATCCTTGAGGGGCATCAACTATCTCTACAATGGTCATTGCACCAAGCAAGAAAAAATGATTCACAGATGCATGTTTCAGCTCTGAAACAGCTAAATCAGTTGAAGGAGCCTACAAATGTGAATGGCCCAAGCATTATTACACAAGTATTAACAGATAAAGGCGAAATAAATAAGAAAATGATAAAAAAAAAAAATTTCCATACAGAAGTCAGATGCATCAGCATAAGTAGACCATAGAATTCCATTAATAAAGGGAGATAGTCATAGTAACCATTTGCAGAATTCCTAGTGATGGTAACAAACCACATACAAACACAAACTTTGGCTCTCCCAATTGACCATGGGGGTAGGTACCTAGTTTTGCTATCTTAATTCATTGCTAGGGTAGTTCCTTGGAATTGGTTTAAATTGGAGATGCTCCCTCCTTTAAATGGGAAGTGGGCTCCAACATAAATTAAAAATAAAGGATATTAAATTGCAATGATCACTTCATAAAAAGACAAGCCATTGTTCACCAAAAACATAGACCAATAAAACTAGTAGATCAGGAAATAAGTTTAGAGCCCAAGCATCCTGTATTTCATTAACTCTTGAATGAATACCAGGTCATGAGGCCACCACCAATGAACATGAGAGAAACAGGTTGAAACCTGACATAGTACTGAATAAAGCATCCAATACGCAACAGAATTTTGTGTTTTCATCCCAATTTATGAGAATGATAAATATGATGCAAACTACAAGAAGAGGGACAGCAAAAAAAACACAGTCCAATCCTTAACATCTGAGAATCATTCTTACCCCTATGCTCCTTACCACCCATAAACTCACAGCCATCAACAATCTATTCCACTTTTATTGAAGGCTAGAAATTCTTCAAAGATAATGCCTGCATATCCTATTACAAAAAGCAATGCCATAGAAATATGCATTATGAAATTAGATCAAATTAAGAAAGGCTTCTGTGCATAATACAAGAATATGCAAAATATTGGCCAAAGATGAAAAATGATTAAAACCTACAAAGAAAGGATTGCACAAGAAATTAAAGATAAACCTGAAACCCATGATAGGTTAATTGCCACAGTCCCTGTTAAAGCTGCTGTGAAAACACCAATAGTTTTCAACAAATTAGTCTTTGGCTGGTAAGTAACTTCAAAATCTAACGAGCTAGCTTCATCAACTCAACATAAAGGATCACAAGGTCCAGAGGTTGAGGTCAGCTCCTGTTGATATGCAAAGGTTATTTCAGTGTGTGGAAGAACCCAAAAATGAAGAAACACAGACACTGCCGTTTTGCTATGATGGTTGGTTTTTATAGCAATTTGGAGAATGCTTTCTAAACAGCCTTTTGAGTAATCTTCCCTCATAAAGAGGATCATTACTCAGCCTCAATCCTGCCAATGAAGGATGAGAAACCAAGAAGAGTCATTTGAAAAATGTTCCTAGCCTTTAGGATTCAGCATTTTTTACACAATGAGGCTACTTTCAGGACTTGAACTTGCTCATTTGAGCCCCTCAGCCAAAATCTTTTATATTACACCAGACTGTCTCCTAATCAACCCTCATATATCTAACTAAATCAATCTTATTTCTGAGCTAAACATCTGCAAAAGGTAATTTCCAATAGCAATAGCTTGAAATTCTATCAAATTATTTGACCTCCTCATTAACCAAGATAAAATCTTCAAATGTATGAACTAGCAGCACAGGCAAATGGGTACCCTTAAACTGGAGTACTTATAAGCAAGACAATAGATGACAAAAGACACAAAACGAAATCAAAAAGCACTCACCCAAATCATAAATCAATGAACATGCAAATGAGTACTCGTAAAGATAAAATTTTTCATAATGGCATAGGATGAAAAGAACAAAAACCTCAAGCTGCTTTCATTGTTGGGTTGAACTTTTTGTTGCCGTGCAATAACTTTCGTTACTGGGTTTACCTAGACTCATAATTGTTGTTATATTATTACATTATAATATAAATCAAATTAAGAATTTTTTTTATTGAAAGAAAAAAAGAACAATACTAATTTTTTTACTTGAGATACTATAACTAATTGAAGGTATGGATCCAATCTATAACTAAAGTTATAAAGGGGATACACTCATTCTTTTTGGTTTCTAACCTTTGGTGACATGGCTAACCAGTAAGGCGGGGATTGCAAATCCCTTATTCCCCGGTTCAAATCAGGTTGTTGCTTGATCAACAAAAAACTTGGAACCCTATATTCTGCTTTGCTCATATGACTCAAAAAATTTTCTCTAGCAAAAACAAGTGCAAGAAAAGGACTCTTGATACTTTCTTGATTATAAACTTAGCAAGGTTTTGTCTTCAAAAATGTTGTAAATCCTTACGTCTAGGATTCAAGGAAAAATTAGAGTAGGGGAGGGGAATTAAATACTAATTTAATCACATACATATCAATTAGATCAACAAATGAATCAACAACAGCCTCTTATTTGAACTCTAAAACTCTCTTTTGTATTCATATACAAATGAAATTGAAAAACAGATTGATTAACATTATTTGAAAAAATCATAAAGTTCATAACGAACTTAAAATCATTGTGCATATCAAAATGACTAGTATTATTATTACTCATTATTAAAATTCACATTCAAAAAGAAGAGAGAAAATAGCATTTCTATTTATATTCTTTCCTTTTTTTATTCCATTATAGAACTCTAGCGGAGAAAACACACAACGTGCTCGATGAAAAATTCTATTTTTCTTTAATTTTAATCTATTCAATGAAAGATTGAAACATGATAATTTTTTGCTAATTCCCTATGGACATCATATCTAGATAGATGAAATACATTATTAGATAACTATAGCTGTGTAATAACTTTTGTTCTGGGGTTTACATAGAATCATAATTGTTGTTATATTATTATAATATAATATAAATCAAATTAAGAAATTTTTTTTTATTGAAAAAAAGAACAATACTAATTTTTTACTTGAGATACTATAACTAATTGAAGGTATGGTTCCAATCTATAACTAAAAAGGGGATACACTCGTTTTTTTTGTTTCTAACCTTTGGTGACATGGCCAACCAGTAAGGCGAGGGACTGCAAATCCCTTATTCCCCGGTGCAAATCAGGTTGTTGCTTGATCAACAAAAAACTTGGAACCCTATATTCTGTTTTGCCCATATAACTCGAAAAATTTTCTCTAGCAAAAGCAAATGTAAGAAAAGGAATCTTGATACTTTCTTGATTATAACCTTAGCGAGGTTTTGTCTTGAAAAATGTTTTAAATCCGTACATCCAAGATTCAAGAAAAAACTAGAGTAGTGGAAGGGAATCAGATAGCCCCTCCCCTATTAATGGAGGGGCTGCTAGAAGAGTCTTGAATTAGACTGGATATCATAATGGGAGTGTCTAATTAACAAATGAATGGTTGTACAAGGGTAAGTAATGAACAACAGTTACCTTTAGGAAGTTTTTCATGCTTTGAAAGCAAGGTTCAGACAACACATCATTGCAACATATGATTAATGCAATATATATGTATGCAGTAATCCCCCATTCCCCAGAAGACAAAAGGAAAAAGAGGGAGGCAAAGAAAATCTAATCCAAAGTGAAGCATCACATGCATGTGTTGATCAACAATAGGTGACAGAAGCTAAAAGCACCCAGACAAGTAGACAACAGAGATTACATAGCATTTTTCACGTACAGGCCACAACCAAACGGAATAAGTCTATTGCAAATCATCGAAAAGCTTGCAGATCCTAACAAAAATGTTCACCTGATGGCACCAGCTGCTGCTTTGTGAAAATAAGCATGTGAATGCAACCGATCTTGAAATTTTAGCATTTCAACATATGCACAGAGTGTCATTTTCCGCAAACAATAAGAATGGAAATCAAATTGATCTTCAGCAATATCAGCATAGTGCTTCTCCACAGCTAAAAATTTCTTCAGGGCCCGTCCAAGATCACCTTGTCGAAAGTAACTTTCACCAGAAGCAAGTTCATACCTTCAAAAGATGGATAACACTCGGTAGGTGCACCCAAATTATAATTAGAGACAACAAGTCGAAGGTAATAAACAAAAACAGACCACATGCACTGCATGTCATGAAGGTTGTTGTGCTGGTCCCCATCTTTTGTGAACAAAATAGCAGTTTTTTCTGCCAAAGCCACCTTCAAGAGTGGAAAAAGTTTGTGAACAGTACAGTAATACTGAAAGAAATTTACGGTGACAAATATTAACTATGATAAAAGATGAAGGGGGGAGCTTTAGAACCTGATCAGCCTGCAACATTCGCTTCACAGATTCACTGTTTATATGACGGTCTGCGAGATCAATACACCTATCTTCATCTGCCAATGAAGCTGCAGCTACCAAATCACCAGCATGTTTCAGTATCCGACTCTGTCACCAAAGAGAAGTAAATAATATACACATAGAACCAGCTTCAAGAAAATTCCAAGTACTTCTCCGAAAGATAGTAAAAAGGTTCATCAAGAAACAATAGCCATGTACCAAAAACCCTAAAACCTAAGAAAGGAGGTCATATGCCTGCCCAATGCCCATCAAGACTTAAGGTCCACAAAGAAAAACTAGTATGCATTTTAAATGAATGTATATCAACTTTGCACAATTTAGTGCAAAACAATATATTCAATCAAGGTCAGTATCATAGAAAGTGATAAGTCTCTTACAAGTGAACGATAACTACAAGGAAATATCTAGAAAGATTTTCAGGTATTGCTATGCCTTGTGAGATGCGAGACAAACCAGGCAAAAAGATTTCAAAATATAAGATTAAAAAATAAAATAAAAGAATCCAGCTAACAAAAATCTAAAACCAGCAGATGAAGCCAATGCAAAAATTTGAAGATTGAAGACGACAACAAACCTTGACAGAGTATAAATCAATTACAGTTGGTGTGTGCTCTATGGCCTCATTAATTTTTGAAAGAGCAACATCATATTGGCCTTTTCTATCATAATGCTGCATCAATAAATTCAAAGTTACTCAAATGCAAAGAAAGCACCAACATTTATAGCAAGAAAAGAAGAAAAGGCCATGGCCCACGGGGTGAGGAAACCTGATGGTTACCCACCTGAGCCAAAAAGAATAAAAAATCCATAAAAGTGTTGAAGGGGGCTCTTTCTCTGTCCTGCACTCAATATGAAACACAAGCAAGAAATGACTCAGCATAATACCAAATGCGTGCTTGTGTATTAGCATACAAACAAAAACATATAGAAACTTCACATGCAACCATATGGGACAACCATTATGTACTTGTTTAATAGATAACAACACATAAATGACTGAGGACTTCACCAAACAATAAGCAGTAAAAGAAAAAAATGCACTCAGACCGCACCCAATATCTAGACATTTAGACACTGTTAAGACTTACTAGAATATCACATAAGGGCTGGAAGTCTATATTACCTCAAAGAGTAGTAAATCTAAACATTTATTTGCTTTTAAGACTTAATAAAATATTACACAAGGTTTTAAAGCATATACTAGCTATCAGGGTATCTGCCGGTGGTCCTAATTGAATGCTCCAACTCAAGAATAAGTTGTTCCAATATGTCTGCCTGTGTAAGTGTCAACAAAGCAGGCAATCAATCCTAATGAAATCAAGCTCCAACCAGTTGCTAAGCAGTTTAGAATAATCAATATTTAGAAACTTAATTCTATTTTAGAATATGTAAGTAAGAAACTTACCTTTCCAGGGTGATCATACAAGGGAGAAAGGTCTGAGAATAAAGATGGAACCCCCTGAGACCACCAAGAAAATATATCATTATTTCACCCAACAAACTAAAAACACCAGTCAAACTAACACAAAAAAAAAAAAATCTCATTGGATGTATATACCTTTGTTAGAAGAGGCTTAATGTAATTAAATGCTGCTTCACAAAATTTGTCTCCTTGCAGAAAATCAAGAGGTATCCTCTAAAAATTGAGAAAACAAAGTTCTAATATAAGTCCATGTCAAATCTCTAAGGGTGAAGCATATGAAAGCATAATTTTAACCACCTAGAGTTCTTACAATTGTCACATCAAGACATCAATTAAGTATTTCAGCATAATACCACAACTATCTATTTCTAGATTATTTAAGAATATCACAAGCTATTGAATGGATTGTGTCTGTTGTAGAAGCACATCACTAGATTTTTGTCACATAATTTCTTATCAAGCCATCAAGAAAAATAAGATCCTTACAAGAGTATTTGTAAAAATAGCCACCCCTCCTCTCTCTAGAAAAGGGAGGAAAGCTTGACAGCTCTGCAGAAAAGTAAGGTTTTCGTTGGATTTGCATCATGTGATTCCATAAATAAGAGAGAGAGAGAGAGAGAGAAGAAATCCAGAGTAAATATAATGAACAGAACATCCCAAGGTACCATTTGGAGCTCATAAAAAAATTAATAAAAAAAAAAAGATACAAAACAGAAAATGAAATTAATATGACTAACAGTTAAGACATAATAAAACAGTTTAGACTAGCACATTCCACCACTAGGGAGTTTTTGCAATAAACAGAATGTATCGATAACATCCATCATAAATTCCTAATGAAAACAGAAGCACAACATAAATCCATCACCTTAACCGCACAAGACCAAGTGTACTATTGTGAAAGTGATTTGTATAATGCATCCAATCGATCAAATTCATCAGAGGAATACTTGGCATTTTCAGAATATAGGCCAAAGCATTTCTGCAAGCCTTCATAATATCTGAAAAATATACATATACAAATACAAAAATTGTAAGTTGGTTGGCTCCTGGTTTATCAGACCTAATAGCAATAAATTGCGCCGATATATAGGCATATACTGAGTGAAGAGACATAAGTTAACAGTTCTGTAAAAGAATTTTCCTCATTTCCCAATCTGAGAAAGCACCCAAGAGACTGTTGACACATATAGTAGTATAGAATTACAGTTCTGCTCATAGTTGCTTTGCTACTTTTTAATTATATTTATATATGAGGTGGTGCATAATGCTTCTTTTTACTACAAGAGCTAAGCAAAGGGCTTGACAGGACAGAGAGATATAAAACAATCCCAAGAATGAAAAAAATAAAAATAACCTCATTTTATGTAAAGATACCATGATGTAAATGTAACACGCACAAGTATAAGCAAAAGCTTAAAGAAACAAAATTTAAAACTAAAAAACGATTGAATTTGTGACATAAGGGATACACACTGATTAGTTTCAAGCTTAAAGCACCAACGAAAATAGAGCATAAAAATAATGACTATTTCTACCATTCTTTTAACCCTTCATAAAGTTCTAACATAGGTAAAGGAATTTGGGTGTTACTACAAGAAGAATTGAAAAACCTATTAGCCCAACAAAAATATATTTAAACACACAAACTATTCAGAATATTAATTATTCTTCATTTCCTACAATAATAATACACCACGGCATTGAGAAAAAGAAGACAATTATAACTTCAAGAAGTGCTATATAAAAGGAAAGAGTTGCTAATATTCTTTGCTATGAAAGATTTATTAATGAGCTTAACTAGGTGTTTCAAAAGAGTACCAAATGCATAAGACTCACCTGTAACTGTCAGGGTTCATGGTAAGTAAAGCCTTGTAAATATTGGCACCT
The DNA here is from genome assembly GCF_002303985.1 of Durio zibethinus. The sequence continues at coordinate 59,077 of NW_019167866.1, forward strand.
TCTTCTAGGCATCCAAGTTTCACCAGGAGAGAAACCTCTTGTTCTTTATAAGTCAATTTATAAACCTAGAATAATAGAATTGGTTAGAATTTTAATGTCCAAAAATTCAAAACTTACAAAATTTTTAATGTTAAAAGTATTCAGGCATTATACGTTTGACACATACTATTTTTGGCTCTTTCTTATACAATTCCTCAAATGCTCTCTCAAGAAACCCAGATTCCTCTAGCAAAGAGATCTGGAGAAAAATACCATACCCTCATAAACATCAGAAAAGCAGCAGGGGGCACCACTAGTCTAGATGTACAGCATCCATTATGCATAATGAATGTAGTTATGCATATTTCTATGCCAATATATTATTAAAGAAATAAATGCTACTGCAAGGGCTAAGGCTTGTAGGTACTTGTCCAATTGGTTAAGCTGTTTTCGAATCATGTTAATGGTGTTAAACCAAAAAAGAGTAGTCAAAAAGAAAGATAGACTAATTTATTAAGATGTCAGAAACAAAAATTCCGAAATGGTTCCACAGAACATATAATTGGAGATTAGCAATTATTAAGATTCAGAGCTGCTAAGTACAAACACCACAGATATGATTACTTGTAGAAGGCCCAACAATTAGTGAACAAGCCATATTGTGGGAAAACACTTATTTACAGCTGGTTGTAATCTTGTAATCTTGTAATCTGTATATTTATATTTGTATATCTAGAATTAAGTATTTGTATCCCTAGAATTAAGGAAGATTTAGTTTCCTAGTTTAACCCCTAGTTAGTTGTATATAAACCTAAGATTCTTGTATAATTCATATAAGCAGTTTTTCAATATACATTCAGTTTCCACATGGTATCAGAGCTTTAGGCTCTTCTTGGGAAGCAAAATTTTCAGCCTTCATTGCTGACTTTTTTAGGCCTTCATTGCCGAATCCTGTTTAGGCCTTCATTGCTGAACCCTTTCAAAGAAAGATATCACTACCACTCAATTTGAGAAAATGTTAACTGGGAAAATCACTAGAGTACTACAGATGTCTCAGAAACAAGGAGAGTTCAACAGGGAAGAGATTGAAAAGCTGAGAAACTTATTGAAAATCCTTCAAAAGCCTACTATGGTATGTTCTTTGGGTAAAGTTTCTAGTTCAGGTAAAGCTTCTGGTTTTCATGGATTAAATGTCTCGGCTAAGCCTATTACGAGTTCTTGGGTCATTGACTCAGGAGCCACAGACCACATGACACATTCTTCACAAAAGTTTAGTACATATAACCTGTGTCCTAGTAATAAGAAAATTGTTGTTGCTGATGGTTCACTTACCACAGTGGCAGGATTAGGAGATGTTCAAGTTAATCCCTCGTTTGTTCTAAAAAATGTTCTTCATGTTCCTGGATTATCTATTAATCTGATATCTATACAAAAACTTACCAAAGATATGAATTGCAAAGTAACTTTTTATCCCTCTTATTGTGAATTTCAGGACCAGAATTCGGGGAAGATGATTGGACTTGCTAAGAAGAAAGATGGACTATACTATCTTGAGACATCAAATAGCACAAGTAGTATCAAAAATAGTTTACCTTTGTCATTTCTTTCTGAAAATCTTCAATAAAGACAAAATTTGGCTTTATCATTTTCGTCTTGGACATCCTTTTTTTGGAACCTTGAAAAACATGTTTCCTTCTTTGTTCAAAGGATTAAATGTTGAAGATTTTCATTGTGATATTTGTGAATTTGCAAAACATAGACGTGTGTCTTTTCCAATCAGTAACAAAAGAAGTTCTACTCCCTTTTACTTGATTCATAGTGACATTTGGGGTCCCTCTACAATTCCTAATATTTCTGGTGCAAGATGATTTGTTTCATTCATAGATGATTGTACTAGGGTCTCTTGGGTTTTTTTACTTAAATCCAAATCAGATGTGAATAATGTGTTTTTAAGCTTCCAAAACATGATCCAAAATCATTTGGAGTGAGAATCAAGAGATTTAGGTCTGATAATGCAAGAGACTACTTCAACCATAGTCTATCCACCTATTTTCAAAAGAGGGGATTATCTATGAGTCATCTTGTGTTAATACTCCACAGCAGAATGGAGTGGCAGAGAGGAAAACAGTCATTTACTAGCCACAACCCGAGCCTTTCTTTTTCAAGCAAATGTACCTAAATCTTATTGGGGGGGAAGCTGTTCTCACTGCCACATACATTATAAATAGGTTACCTTCAAGAGTTTTGGGATTTAAAACTCCTATGGAACTACTCTCACAATTTTATCACAACCTCAATACCACAAACAATCTCACACCTAGGATATTTGGTTGTACATCATTTGTTCATGTTCACAGTCATAACAGGGGAAAGTTGGATCCAAGAGCGATTAAGTGTATTTTTGTGGGGTATTCTTCAACTCAAAAAGGATATAAGTGCTATCATCCTCCTACCAAAAATTCTCTGTGTCTGCAGATGTCACTTTTGAAGAAAATAAGTCATTTTTTACTCAACCTTATCTTCAGGGGGAGACTTCATTCATGGAAGATAAGGATAAAGACTTCTTTTTGGCTTGATTTGCCCCCTTCTTCAACATTTACACCAATTAATTCTTCTGAGTCGAAACCTGTTTCTGCTGAGCCTAAGTCAAACACTGAATTTGAGTCTGAACCCATTCCAAATACAGAAGATGTGACAAAGGATAATATTGTTCTTGATTCTATGAAGGAATTACAGGTGTACTCAAGAAGGAAAGTTCCAGATCCTGAACCAGTGCTAGTCCAAGAACTTGATCCTAACTCTGGAAATGAGGTAACTACAATTTTTGACTCTGTTTCTCAAAATGAGCATGAATCTCCTAAAACTATAACTAGTGATTATGATTCGCCTATTGCCATTAGGAAAGGAACCAAAGAATGTACCAAGCATCCACTATACCCAATATCTAATTTTGTGTCATTTGAAAAATTCTCACCATCCCACAAAAATTTTCTTGTGAGCCTAAACACTATTTCAGTTCCAACTACATTATCCGAGGCATTATCCAATGAGAAATGGAGGCAAGCCATGAAAATAGAAATGGAAGCCTTAGAGAAAAATCAGACATGGGAACTGGTAGAGTTGCCTAAAGGAAAAAATTCAGTGGGGTGTAAATGGGTTTTCACCGTAAAATACAAGACAGATGGTACTGTTGAAAGGTATAAGCCAGGTTAGTGGCTAAGGGCTACACTCAAACCTCTGGAGTTGGATTACCAGGAAACCTTTGCCTCCAGTTGCCAAGATGAATCAGTTAGGATTTTGTTATCATTGGCTGCAAATTACAATTGGCAGCTTCAACAATTTGATGTAAAGAATGCTTTTCTAACATGGTGATTTGGAAGAAGAAATATATATGAAGGTTCACCGGATTTTGAGGTCATCTAGAAGTAAAACAAAGTATGCAGGCTAAAAAAGGCTTATAATGGCCTTAAACAGTCTCCTAGAGCTTGGTTCGGGAGATTTGCCAAAGTGATGCTAGCAATGGGATATAACAGAGTCAACGGAGATCACCCATTGTTTATCAAGCACCCTTCTGATTCAGGGAGAGTCACAGTTTTATTAGTGTATGTTGATGATATAATTGTAACTGGAGATGATGAAAAAGAGAGAGAATCTCTAAAACAGTGTTTGGCTAGAGAATTTGAGATAAAAGAGCTAGGGAGATTGAAAGTACTTCCTAGGAATTGAAGTAGCTCACTCACGGCATGGTATTTTTTATCTCACAACAGAAATATGTGATAGATCTTTTGAAGGAAACTGGGAGCTTGCATGTAAACCTGCAAATACCCCTATGGATCCTAATCATAAAATTGGAGAAGCTAATGAAGATGCTGTTGTAATAGAGAGATGTACCAAAGATTAGTTGGAAGACTCATTTATCTCTCACATACTAGACTGATATAGCATATGCTGTGAGTGTGGTAGTCAATTTATGCATAGTCCTAAGAAGTGCAACCTACGGCTGTTCTACCGTATATTGCACTATTTGAAGGCCAATCCCTGGGAGAGGTACCTTATTCAAAAGAAATTCAGGGTTAGTTCTAGAAGCTATACAAATGCTGATTATGCAGGTTCAGTAACTGATAGAAGATCCACCTCAGGGCTACTGTACTTTCTTAGGTGGTAATATCTTGTGACTTGGAGGAGTAAAAAACAGAATGTCGGTGGCAAGATCAAGTGCTGAAGCAGAGTTCAGAGCAATGGCTCAAGGGATTTGTGAACTACTATGGTTAAAGATTATCTTAGAAGACTTGAAGATCAAGTGGGATGGACCAATGAGACTCTACTGTGATAACAAGTCTACAATAAGCATTGCACACAATCTGTACAAATGACAGAACAAAACACATTGAAGTAGACCGGCATTTCATAAAGGAGAAACTAGACAGTGGGTTGATTTGTACACCTTATACATCAAACCCAAGGGTCAACTTGCAGATGTGTTGACTAAAGGTCTCAGCAATGCAACATTTCAAGGAATTATTTCCAAGCTGGGAATGGAAACACCTTTCACACAGCTTGAGGGGAGTGTGGAAAACACTTATTTACAGCTGGTTGTAATCTTGTTAATCTGTATATTTATATTTGTATCTCTAGAATTAAGTATTTGTATCCCTAGAATTAAGGAAGATTTAGTTTCCTAGTTTAACCCCTAGTTAGTTGTATATAAACATAAGATTCTTGTATAATTCATATAAGCAGTTTTTCAATATACATTCAGTTTCCACACATATTTCTCTCTAACATGAATACATCAAGAATTAAATATCTTATAGATGCCAAATACCACTATAGGCCACTAGTTAGTCCTCCATCTCAGATTAAAGTAAACTTGGAGATGATTTAATTTAACTTATCAGCCATACACACAGAATCATGAAAAGCCATACTTCACAAGTAGAAAAAATGGGTGTAACATGTACATGAAAGTAGATGAGATTTTGGCAATAAAATAAGCAGAAGGAAAAAAGAAGTTAAGAAGAAATGGGTAGGTTTTCTAATTGCATGGGAAAAAAATTAGAATTAATTCAAAAAAGGGACCCCATTTATAAAGAAGGTAAAGGCATTAAAAATCTTTAATTTTTGTATATTTAATTACTTTATTTGGTTTATGGATAATTTCACTAACTGTGTTGGCATCTGGTTAACAAGTGACATCAAATCAGTCACTCCCATTATACGTTATTATAAATTCTAAAATTTTGAATGTCTGTATAATGAAGTCAACTCCTGTGAAATTACAGCCACATCCCACATACATTTGCATGCAAAAAAAAAGAGTTGAAGTACATGACCAATACCTTATATAAAAGCATTTCACCATGCTCACAACGTTCATTATCTGCTGGATAATCATCTTCTAATGTCCCTTCAAATGCTTCCAAAATTTCAACTGCTTTTGCACCACTAATATCAACCAAAAAATGGAATACAGCATAAATACCTAAAGGATGAATGAAATTAATAAGACTTCATTCACTTAGAACTACTTGGCTACGACAGGGACAGAAAAGGAAAACCCTCGTAACTGTTGTGCCAACAACTTCAATTCATTCATATATAAAGCCAAAATGAAAATATGGCATCATCATTGTCTCCATATAAAACTATAGCAAAAACAACAGAACTCTGCAGTTAACTGGCATTGGTTTGTAAAAAGGCTAATTTGCAACCCAAATTTCATAAATGCAAGTGCAACCAGCTTAGAATAGTAGGGTACCTATCTATCTACCCACCTATCTATACATATTAGAACATCTTTAACACATTCTACACCCACCCATATATTGTCATAAAAGAGTTTGATATCTTTATTGGATGTTTAGTTGAAGTCATACAAACATATGACCACGTGTTAAAATCAACAGTAATTTCATCCATGTTTAGCACCCATTTGATCATATAATTAGAAACATTAAGTCTGATTAAGCATTTAATTTAAAGAAAGGCTTTCATTATATCAACAAATATTTCAACTTTCATACCAAAGGCCTTCAATTTGGACCTTCAAGTATACCATAACAATAACAACACTCTAAAACATGTTTCACAAAATAAAAGTCAACAGAATTGGTGAAAGTTAGCATAAGATTGGAACAAATTTTTTAAGAAAAAAATAAAGGACAAGTATGTTGAGTTTAAATGGTGGGCTACCAGCAAAGCCAATCAGTTCATGCGATGATTTGGTTTCAAAGTGCAAAAGTTGTTGTCTTGTATCAACAAATCCCTGTCAAATCTCGCATTTGTGCCTGCATGCAAAAGATAAAACATAAATGTAATAATTTCTGATACAACCTGAAACATGACAATGAGAAAACATAAACCATGATCAAAATCAAAAAATTTCTCTTAAACTTCATATCTTAGTAGAAAGACAATGCTCATCATCTTCATACTTTTTCCTTTTAACTTTTCAAGCATATAAACCATAAATAAGGGGGGGGGCACAAGTAAGTTAATGCCAACAAATGACTTAATCATCTGAAATCATGAGTTAAGAATCCATAATATGGCAGCGCTAAAGCATCGAGGGAGAATAATAGAAATGAAAATCATCAATTTCAGTATCAAAGACGCCGACTTTGTTACTATTCTGGAGGCAGTAAAGGCACATGGGCAGATGAAATTAAGAGAAGAACCGAACCAGATCTGATCCAGAAAGTATAAACACTTTCTAATTGCAAAAGGTCATTAATGTTAAAACTTCAACCATTAAGGAACTAGTAGAATGAGACAGGAAAAGGTTCTGTGGCGGTAGACCAGAAAGTATCAATTCAAGGTGGTTGATTCTTACAGGATAATGAGAATGAAAGGATCAAATCAGACTGGTTGCTTCTGATTATATTACTTGTCATTCTATAAACACTTTCAACACATTAAGGAACTAGTAGAATGAGAGATAAAAGGATCTGGTGCGATAGACCAGAAACTATCAATTCAAGGTGGTTGCTTGTTACAGTATAATGAGAACGTAAAGGATCAAATCAGACTGGTTTCTGATTATATTACTTATGTTTTAATTTTTGGCGTGGTGCCTCAAAACAAAACCTTCAATTAAGATACTAAATCTGAACCATCTCTCATATTAATCTGCTGCCAGAATATCAGATGATGTCTGTTATATCCTTTTCCTTCCCTAAAGCCATAAATTGTTTCTACCAAAACTATGATCTAAATTTTCAAAGTTATAAAACCAGCTGACTCATCTACTTTCTAAGTGTTTAAGAAGATATTTTTTTCATGGTCTCATACAGCCTCTCCCTTTTAGTTGAGTTATCTCCATAAATTCCATTCCTCTGTTTTAAGCCAAATATCTTCGTCTCTTTTGTTACTATCTTAATATAATTATGCCTTTTCCATCCATCTACTAGTAGATTCCGTCAAGCAACTAAACAGCGTCAAATTTCATAAAATTTATTTTCACTTCACTACTAACTATGTAGCTGATCTTGGTGTTTTCATCCAGTTATATTAAGTTACCACAATGAACCTGCCCTTACCAACTACCACATAACTTACAGTTGCACAAAAGTTGGCACCAAACTATTTTAGTTGCAATATTGACTTGCCTATAAGTACCTAATACTTAGGATTCTCAAATTCTACAATGGAATCTGAAAAATCTTTTAGGCAAACCACAAAGCTTACAAGAAATCTTATACAGAGAAACTCCTTTAAATGTTCGAAAAATACCATGACAAGCAAATGTTCTTACTTAACATTAAGCATACAACAGATAAACATCTTAGATTTAACACTGAGTCTAGATGTACAAATCATAGAGAAGGAAGGTAAATAAGGTATACCTGCAAGAGTGACAAGTCCGTAGTATTTCAATGTTGTCTGGATCTATTCTCAAAGCGTTGCGATAGCATTTGATAGCCTCCCTGTATTCTCTATCTGACCGATAGAGGAGACCATAAACGTGCCAGCAAACATGACTTTTTACATCATTCTACATTAAGACACAAACATGAAAACAATGCTAGGAAAAAGTGACACTGCTTTGACATTATAGCAACCAAAAGAAAATAAATAAGATAACCTTTACACCTAGCCGAACAAGCTCATAAGCTTCAGTTTTCCGATCCATGCAATTTAAGGTTAACCCCTTCATTGACAATGTTTCTGACAATAATGAATAAAAGCCCATATAAACATACAAACACACAAACAAACAGTTACCAGATAGTATAAAATATTACTTGGAACTGCATATTTAAAAGGATGGATATATTAAACAAAACGCTACTACACTCTACCAATACCGCACACTAATGAATATTCACAAAACCCAACCAAGATGAAGAAGGTATTCAAATATTGCAGATTTCAAACTGTATAGGTTAAAAATGTAGTTATATACCCGAAATTAAAGCAATATATTCAGTTGATAGAGAATATCTCCACATTGATACTGCTCGAATGTTCCACTTATCTCTAGAACCATCATAAATCATGGACTAGTCACCATACAGCTAGTGCTTTCAAAAATGCAATTGACATCAATCATAAGACATGAGAAAAGAACATACAGTCTACAGAAACAATCATGTCAAACTTAGAGGCATTCTTGTAAGGATTATTGAAACCAATAACCTTGATAACAACATAAACTATCTAGTGACAGCCCCTTTTTCCTCTAAGTGTAAAGTTCTTTTGTTTGAGTTCTTGCATCTTTATACAGGTACATTTACAAGAACCATGCAAACATAAACACTAAACGATAAGTGCCTCTCAGACAAAAAAATAAATAAATAAGTGCTTAAAATTAAACTACCTCCATGGTCAGGAAACTTTTTCAGTATTGCATCTGCAGCCTTCAGTTTTTTGTACTGTTTAGTTTCATATGATTTCTGCAATGATAAAATATACAAGAGCTTTAGCAATAGCACATGGACCTCCAAAGCAATAAAATTCAGTTATGAGAATTAGCTAGAGTATAATAACAGAAAAATATTAATTACATAAAATCAGGCAAAAAACTGTGTCAAGAGTCCATTACTATAGAAGTTAAAATAGAGTAAGAATTCACCCGTCAAAACCCTAGTTTTCACTATAAATTAGAAGAAATAAGAGGGAAGGGGGAAAACTCTCAATAGCGTGTGGAAAACATCCAAATGTTGCTATTCTATATCTAATACGAACAAGTTTTTAAAATATATAAATATTCAAGTTTAACCAGCAAAGCCTACAATTACATTAAAAATTGTCCAGTCAATTTATCAAATTCTTAAATAGATTGTTTCACAAAGTTTGTTATTGTCTTGAATGTTATGTGGCATAAAAGCCAGAATGCCAAATTGTTTCCCATTAGGAACCAAAAAATTCTATTTTAAAAAGATGGCAACATA
>NW_019167867.1:0-68340 GCF_002303985.1 Durio zibethinus
AATGGAAAAGGATGACAAAAAAGAAAAAATGTAGTTTAGAAAACACAAGAAAAAAAAAGGTAATAAGAAAAAGATAAAAAAATCAAAGACAAAAAATTTAACAATGGGAAAAAGTTAATAAAAAATAAAAATAAAAATAAAACAAGGGAGTGCCAAAAAAATAGAAACAAGAAATAAAAAGAAATTTGAGAAAAAAATGAAGAGGCAAAAATATGAAATAAAACAAAAAGAAAAAAAGTGAACACAAAAAATTATGAAAGCACATGAAAAAAATAAGTAAATAACTGACAATGATAAAATAAAAAAATAAAAGATAAAAGATAAAAAATAAAAAATTCCAAAACATTATAAAAGTTTATGAAAATATAAATAAAGAAAAAATAAACCAAAATAAAAAAGATAAATAAAGCATAAGAAAACAAAAAAGACAAAAATTGAATAAAAATTTCAAAAAAAAATGGAATAACAAAATGAAAAAAAATTTGTTCAAAAAAATACAAAAGTTGAAAAACATATAAGACATAATAAGAAAACAATATAAAAAGTCAAAGATAAAAAATTAAAAAAGAGAAAACTTAATGCAAAATAAAAATGAAAACCAAAGGAGAAAATGCAAAAAAAAAAGTATGAGAATTTAAAAATGTAAATAAGAAATGAAAGGAAATTTGTGAAAAAAATAAGAAAAGCAAGAAAAGAATAAAAATGAAAAGACAAAAGATTTGGAATAAAAAAAGGTAAAAGAAATATAAAAAAATTTAAAACAATGAAAAAATTAAAACAAATAAAAATGAAAGCATATGAAAAAAAAAAAGCAAAAAGAAAGAAAATATTGAAGGGAAAAAGTTATTGAAAACTTATAAAATGGAACAAAAAAGAGGAAAAAAAAGATAAAAAATTAAAAAAATAAAAAAATTTGAAGTTGATAAAATTTTTTTAAAATATAAAAAAATTAAATAAAATACCAAAAAAGGAAAAAGAAAATAAACAAAAAGAAAAAAAGTTAATGAGTCAAAAAAATATAAAAAGAAAAAATGAATAAAAATTTCAAGTATAAAATACAAAAAAACATTTAATTTAGAATATAGAAAGAAAAACCAAAAAAATATAACAAATATAGGAAAAAGATATAAAAAATCAAAGACAAAAAATAAAATAAAAGTTAATAAAAAATATAAATAAAAACAAAAGAAAGTGCACAAAAAAAGAAGTCTAAGGTTTTAAAACTGTAAAGAAGAAATAAAAAAAAGTGTGAACAAAAAGATATAAGCAAAAGCAAGAAAAAAAATCGAAAATAAAAATATATAAAATAAAATGAAAAGAAAAAAAGAATAGAGAATTTTAATAGAAAGAAAAAAATTAAAACAAAAAAAATGAAAGTAAATGAACAAATAAGTTAAAAGAAAAAAAAAGGATTAATGAAAAATTATAAAAATAGAATAGAAAATAGCAAAAAAAATGAGAACAAAAAAGAGAAAAACCAAAAGAATAATAGATTAAAAAATAAAGTAAATATCCATAACATTATAAGAGTTTTAAAAAAATAAAAAATAAAAGGAAAAATAAAATAAGAAAAAATATTAAAGCGAAAAGAAAAAGATAAAATAAGTACTAAGAAAGTGAAAAACTAAAAATAAACAAAAACACAAAATAGAAAAAATCAAATTGTAAGGAAATGAAGAAATAATAAGTCAAAAGAAAATTTTTAAAAATACAAAAAATAATAAAATTTTCAAAAATGGAAAAAATGACAAAATAGAAAAAAATTTAGTCTATAAAATACAAACAAAAAACAAAAAATATAAGAAATACAGATATAAAAAATCAAAGATAAAAAATTAAAAGAAGAGAAAAGTTAATACAAAATAAAAACAAAAGAAGGAAGTGTGGGAAAAAAACACAAATTAGAAAGAAATGCAAAAAAAAAAAAACCCAAAAAATATAGAAGAAAAACCTTAAGAAAAAAATAAAAAATAAAGATAGAAAATAAAAGAGTACAAAAAGAAAAAAATTAATAGAAAATAAAGTAAATGACCAATTAGATTGAAGTAACATAAAAGAAAATCAATGTAAAAAGGAAAATATGTAATGAAAGAGTAATAGAAAAAAACAAGAAAGAAAATATTATGTAAAAAGAAAAAAAAAGGACTGAAAAAAAAAAGAGTTAAAAAAAGGAAAAGAAAAAAGAAGTAAATAAAGAAATAAAAAAATTCTACAAAGTTCAAGGTTTAATTTATGTTTTAAAACTTAATTTGAATTTGAAAGTTTAGATGCAAAAGATTTTGCTTTGAATTTATTGATTTAAATTTAGAATTTTTAATTTTTAAATCATTAAAAAGGTAAAAATATAGATACACGAAGTAAATAGTGATAGATATAACAATTCCAAACTAGTGTTACCATATATAAGCCAATAAAATTCTAAAAGAAAATAACAAAGATAATTATTATCTCTTAACAAATTGTATTAAATAAAAGATAAATATTATACAATCCAAAATAATAAATAAAATAATCCAAATTGCATTAAATAAAAGATAAAATATTATCTTAATTAGATATCTAATTAGTATACATGCACATAGCACCTTCCATTTCTAATGAAGTCAAAGTCTCATTCAACAATGTTTTAATATCTATAACATTATAAAATTTTTATAAAAATAAAACAAAAAACAAAAATTAAAAGGAAAAATAAAAGAAGAGAAAATATTAAAGTAAAAGGAAAAAGAAAAAATAAGTACTAAAAAAGAGAAAAAAAATTAAAAATAAACAAAAGCACGAAATAGAAAAAATAAAAAAGTAAGGAAATGAAAAAATGACAAGTCAAAAGAAAAAAATTAGAAAAATACAAAAAGTAAGTAAAAAAGAAGAAGAAAAATTATAAAAATGGAATAGAAAATATCAAACAATGATAAAATAAAAAAAAAGATAGAAAAATAAAAAAATTCCAAATCATTATAAAAATTTATGAAAATATAAATAAAGAAAGAAATAAAAAATAAACCAAAATAAAAAAGAAAAAAATAAAGCAGAAGAAAAAGATAAATAAAGCACAAAAAATAAAAAAAAACAAAAATACAATAAAAATATAAAAAGTAAGAAAATAAAAATAAAAAAAACAAAATTAAATAAAAATTTCAAAAATGAAATGGAATGACAAAATAAAAAAAAGTTGAAAAAATACAAAAAATTGAGAAACGTATAAGACATAATAAGAAAACAATATAAAAGTCAAAAAAAAAGAAGAGAAAAGTTAATGCGAAATAAAAAAGAAAACCAAAGGAGAAAATGCAAAAAAAAAGTATGAGAATTTAAAAACACAAATAAGAAAAGCAAGAAAAAAATAAAAATGAAAAGACAAAAGGCTTAGAATAAAAAAAGAAAAAAGAAATATAAAAATTTTAAAACAACGAAAAAATTAAAACAAGTAAAAATGAAAGCATATGAAAAAAAAGCAAAAAGAAGAAAAATTTTGAAGGAAAAAAGTTATTGAAAAATTATAAAATAGAACAAAAAATAGCGAAAAAAAGACAAAAAATAAGAAAGTGAAAAAATAAAAAAGATTCAAAAAATAATTTTTTTTTGAACTTTATAAAAATATTTTAAAATATAAATAAAAAATAAATGAAGAGAAAATAGTAATATAAAAGAAAAAATAAAAAATTAGCGAATCAAAAAAATATAAAAAGACAAAATAATAAAAATTTCAAATATAAAATAGAAAAAACTTTTAGTTCAGAATATTCAAAGAAAAACAAAAAAAAATATAACAAATATAGGAGAAAGATATAAAAAATCATAGATAAAAAAAATAAAATAAAAACAAAAGGAAGTGCACAAAAAAAAGTTTGAGGTTTTAAAATTGTAAAGAAGAAGGAAAAACAAGTGTGAACAAAAAGATACAAGAAAAAGCAAGAAAAAAATAAAAAATGAAAATACAAAATATATAAAATAAAAAAAGAATAGAGAATTTTAATACAAAGAAAAAAATGAAAAGTAAATGAACAAAAAAGTTAAAAGAAAAAGAAAGAAAGGATTAATGAAAAATTATAAAAATAGAATAGAAAATAGCAAAAAAATAAAAAATGACAACAAAAATGAGAAAAACCAAAAGAATAATAGATTAAAAAATAAAGTAAATATCCAAAACATTATAAAATTTTTATAAAAATAACAAAAAGGAAAAATAAAATAAGAGAAAATATCAAAGCAAAAGGAAAAAGATAAAATAAGTACTAAAAAAGAGAAAAGAGAAAATAGTAAGGAAATGAAGAAATAACGAGTCAAAAGAAGAAATTTAAAAAAAAATAATAAAAATAGAAAAAAATTTAGTTTATAAAATACAAACAAAAAATAAAAAATATAACAAATGATAAGAAATAAAGATATAAAAAATCAAAGATAAAAAGTTAAAAGAAGAAAAAAGTTAATACAAAATAAAAACACAAATTAGAAAGAAATGATAAAAAAAAAAAGAAGGAAAAACCTTAAGAAAAAATAAAAAAATGAAGAAAATAAAGATAGAAAGTAAAGAGAGTACAAAAGAAAAAAAATTAATAGAAAATAATGTAAATGACCAATTAGATTGAAGTAACAAAAAAGAAAATCAAAGTAAAAAGGAAAATATGTAATGAAAGAGTAATAGAATGAAAACAAGAAAGAAAGTATTCTGTAAAAAAAATGAAAATAATGAATGAAAAATTAAGAAAATGCATAAAAAGTAAAAACAAAAAACAAAAAGGAAAAGAAAAAGGAAGTAAATAAAGAAATAAAAAAATTCTACAAAGTTCAATCTTTAATTTAAGTTTTAAAACTTAATTTGAATTTGAAAGTTTAGATGCAAAATATTTTGATTTGAATTTATTGATTTAAATTTAGAATTTTTAATTTTTAAATCGTTAAAAATGAAAAAATATAGATACATGAAGTAAATAGTGATAGATATAACAATTCCAAACTAGTGTTATTATATATAAGCCAATAAAACTTTCATTTATTAATTTAATTTCTTTTAATAATATTTTTTAAAATCAATTTTAAATTTGAATTTAAATTTTAAATTTTAACTTAAAAAATGAATATTTAATGAGTTTGAACAATAATGGGTTTTTTTTTTATATATATTATGTGAGTTAGATTTAGATAATAAAATTAAAAATTATTTGAGTATTTATTGAATTCAAATATTTTAATAAATAAAAAAATTTGGATACTTAAAATTAACATATATCCTATCTGTTGTCATTCATAAAATTCGTAACACAATTTATAAAGTAGGCTTCCCTGCTAGTTTCAAACCGAAAAAAAACATGTTCTATTTCTTCCTTTGGAATAATCATAAGAATTAAAATATTTTTGTGATCTTTGATTTAACATGTAATGCAAAGATAATATGATTATTTAAAATGGTAAATTTTGGTATTCACTTTATTTTTGTTTAACTATTAGTTGAAGTGAAAGTTTTCTCCAATTGTTCCTTATTAGTTTGTACTCTGAAAACAGCTTGCTTGCATGATATCAAAACATCAAATATATTTTATTAGTGATTGAGGTTGTCTTAGTATGTTGGATTCAAAGACAAGTCAAAGTGACATTTTTAATTGATATCTGATACTAGCATAGATGATTAGAAAATGATTGAGCCTACGAAAAAAGACAAGGAGAGAATTATAAAATTAAGTATTTCATAAAAATATTTATTATTTGATTTTGTAATAAAATAATTAATAATAATATTTATAAGTAAAATTTATAAAAAGTTAAAATTACATCTCAATATTTAAATGTACATATATTTTGATTAAATGTATATGTAACATATAATAATCATTTAAAATTTAAATTAACACCTATTAAACATTAAAATGATAAAAATAAATTATATTTTTATTAATTTTATATGTTAAATTATGATATCAATTAATAAAAATTTGTGAGATCCCCTTTTTAGTAAATTTTCCGTCAAACAAATGAACCAACGGCCCTTTTTAATTTTACTTTTGTTCAAGCTTCTTGTTGACCCTAGGGTTGAAGCAGCAGATAACGCCACCACTCTATTCTCTCTCTTGCAAGCCCCTAACTCTCACTTCATCATGTCTCAATCTTCTCATTTTTTTTCTCTTACGATTCTTGTTTTTCTTCTAAAATTTTCTAATTTTCTTCAACAATGGGAGCTTCGTTGCCTCCGAAGGAAGCTAACCTCTTCAAACTCATTGTCGTAAGGCTTCGATTCTCTTTTCTCTCTCATTTTTCAGTTCGTATCTACGTATTTCTAGTTGGTATTTATACTTGTATTTTGCTTTCTTATTTTTTGTTTATTCGATCGCACTTCTTTTTTCTTTTTGTTCTTTGCTTGCAAAACCCTAGCTGGATACTGGTCTGTTTGCTTGCTGAGAAAATCGGTGGATGTCAATTATAAATGGAAATTTGGACTAGATAAGCTTGTTTGTCAATTAGGTTTTTGCTTTTGGGCAATTTTTCGTATAAATTAAGTTAATTTTCTTTGTTCTGTTTAGCGATTGAAGCTTAATTAAGTTTATTGCTTTGCTTAATTTAGGTCAATGAATTCGATTTTGTTGAAAAGCAACTTTAAAAAATTGAATTTTGCTTTGACCTTTTTTTTTTTTAAAGTAAGGATGCTCGTTGTGCTTTCCTTTTGCTGATAATTCATTTGTATCATCACGGAGAAAATTAGAGAAATGAAAATAAAAGGGTTTGGTGACTCTTCCTACTTTAGTAATTTCTCTTGCATGTTGCCAACTTTTTAAAATAGGAATTTTGTTGGTTCCTAATGGGAAACAATTGTGGCATTTTGGCTTTGATGCACATAAGCATTCAAGACAATAACAAACTTTGTTAAACAATCTATTTAAGAATTTGATAAATTGACTGGGACAATTTTTAATGTAATTGTAGGCTTTGCAGGTTAAACTTGAATATTTATATATTTTAAGAACTTGTTCGTATTAGATATAGAATAGCAACATTTGGATGTTTTCCACACGCTATTGAGAGTTTTCCCCCCTTCCCTCTTATTTCTCCTAATTTATAGTGAAAACTAGAGTTTTGACGGGTGAATTCTTACTCTATTTTAACTTCTATAGTAATGGACTCTTGACACAGTTTTTTTGCCTGATTTTTATGTAATTAATTTTTATCTGTTATTATACTCTAGCGAATTCTCATAACTGAATTTTTATTGCTTTGGAGGTCCATGTGCTATTGCTAAAGCTCTTGTATATTTTATCATTGCAGAAATCATATGAAACTAAACAGTACAAGAAGGGACTGAAGGCTGCAGATGCAATACTGAAAAAGTTTCCTGACCATGGAGGTAGTTTAATTTTAAGCACTTATTTATTTATTTGTTTTTGGCTGAGAGGCACTTATTGTTTAGTGTTTATGTTTGCATGGTTCTTGTAAATGTACCTATATAAAGATGCAAGAACTCTGAAACAAAAAGAACTTTACACTTTAGAGGAAAAAGGGGCTGTCACTAGATGGTTTATGTTGTTATCAAGGTTATTGGTTTCAATAATCCTTACAAGAATGCCTCTAAGTTGACATGATTGTTTCTGTAGACTGTATGTTCCTTTCTCATGTCTTATGATTGATGTCATTTGCATTTTTGAAAGCACTAGCTGTATAGTGACTAGTCCATGATTTATGATGGTTCTAGAGATAAGTGGAACATTCTAGCAGTATCAATGTGGAGATATTCTCTATCAACTGAATATATTGCATTAATTTCGGGTATACAACTACATTTTTAACCTCTACAGTTTGAAATCTGCAATATTTGAATACCTTCTTCATCTTGGTTGGGTTTTGTGAATATTCATTAGTGTGCGGTATTGGTAGAGTGTAGTAGCGTTTTGTTTAATATATCCATCCTTTTAAATATGCAGTTTCCAAGTAATATTTTATGCTATCTGGTAACTGTTTGTTTGTTGTGTTTGTATGTTGTCATATGGGCTTATATTCATTATTGTCAGAAACATTGTCAATGAAGGGGTTAACCTTAAATTGCATGGATCGGAAAACTGAAGCTTATGAGCTTGTTCGGCTAGTTGTAAAGGTTATCTTATTTATTTTCTTTTGGTTGCTATAATGTCAAAGCAGTGTCACTTTTTCCAACATTGTTTTCATGTTTGTGTCTTAATGTAGAATGATGTAAAAAGTCATGTTTGCTGGCACGTTTATGGTCTCTATCGGTCAGATAGAGAATACAGGGAGGCTATCAAATGCTATCGCAATGCTTTGAGAATAGATCCAGACAACATTGAAATACTACGGGACTTGTCACTCTTGCAGGTATACCTTATTTACCTTCCTTCTCTATGATTTGTACATCTAGACTCAGTGTTAAATCTAAGATGTTTATCTGTTGTATGCTTAATGTTAAGTAAGAACACTCACTTGTCATGGTATTTTTCGAACATTTAAAGGAGTTTCTCTGTATAAGATTTCTTGTAAGCTTTGTGGTTTGCCTAAAAGATTTTTCAGATTCCATTGTAGAATTTGAGAATCTTAAGTATTAGGGTACTTATAGGCAAGTCAATATTGCAACTAAAATAGTTTGGTGCCAACTTTTGTGCAACTGTAAGTTTCGTGGTAGTTGGTAGGGGCAAGTTCATTGTGGTAACTTAATATAACTGGATGAAAACACCAAGATTAGCTACATAGTTAGTAGTGAAGTGAAAATAAAATTTATGAAATTTGAAGCTGTTTAGTTGCTTGACGGAATCTACTAGTAGATGGATAGAAAAGGCATAATTATATTAAGATAGTAACAAAAGAGACGAAGATATATGGCTTAAAACAGAGGAATGGAATATGGAGATAACTCCAACTAAAAGGGAGAGGCTGTATGAGACCATGAAAAAAACATCTTCTTAAACACTTAGAAAGTAGATGAGTCAGCTGGTTTTATAACTTTGAAAATTTAGATCATAGTTTTGGTAGAAACAATTTATGGCTTTAGGGGAAGGAAAAGGATATAACAGACATCATCTGATATTCTGGCAGCAGATTAATATGAGAGATGGTTCAGATTTAGTATCTTAATTGAAGGTTTTGTTTTGAGGCATACGCAAAAATAAAACATAAGTAATATAATCAGAAGCAACCAGTCTGATTTGATCCTTTCGTTCTCATTATACTGTAACAAGCAACCACCTTGAATTGATAGTTTCTGGTCTACCGCCACGGATCCTTTTTCCCTCTCATTCTACTAGTTCCTTAATGGTTGAAAGTTTTAACATGAATGACCTTTGCAATTAGAAAGTGTTTATACTTTCTGGATCAGATCTGTTTCGGTTCTTCTCTTAACTTCATCTGCACATGTGCCTTACTGCTCCAGAATAGTAACAAAAGTTGGCGTCTTTGATACTGAAATTGATGATTTTCATTTCTATTATTCTCCCTTGATGCTTTAGCGCTTGCCATATTATGGATTCTTAACTCATGATTTCAGATGATTAAGTCATTTGTTGGCATTAACTTATTTGTGCCCCCCCCCCCCCCCCCCCGCCCCCTCTTTTATTTATGGTTTATATGCCTTGAAAAGTTAAAGGAAAAAGTATGAAGATGATGAGCATTTGTCTTTCTACTAAGATATGAAGTTTGAGAGAAATTTTTTGGATTTGATCGTGGTTTTGTATTTTCTCATTGTCATGTTTCAGGTTATTTCAGAAATTATTACATTTATGTTTTATCTTTTGCATTGCAGGCACAAATGCGAGATTTGACAGGTTTGTTGATACAAGACAACAACTTTTGCATTTGAAACCAAATCATTGCATGAACTGGATTGGCTTTGCTGTAGCCCACCATTTAAACTCAAAGTACTTGTCCTTTATTTTTTTCTTAAAAAAATTTGTTCCAATTCTTATGTTAACTTTCACCAATTTCTGTTGACTTTTATTTTGTGAAACATGTTTTAGAGTGTTGTTATTGTTATGTATACTTGAAGGTCCAAATTGAAGGGCCTTTTGGTATTGAAAGTTGAAATATTTGTTGATATAATGAAAGCCTTTCTTTAAATTAAATGCTTAATCAGGACTTAATGTTTCTAATTATATGATCAAATGGGTGCTAACATGGATGAAATTACTGTTGATTTTTAACACGTGGTTAATATTGTTTGTATGACTTCAACTAAACATCCAATAAGATATCAAACTTCTTTTATGACAATATATGGTGGGTGTAGAATGTGTTAAAGATGTTACTAATATGTACAGATAGGTGGGTAGATAGATAGGTACCCTACTATTCTAAGCTGGTTGCACTTGCATTTATGAAATTTGGTTGCCAATTAGCCTTTTACAAACAATGCCTAGTTAACTGCAGAGTTCTGTTGTTTTTGCTATAGTTTTATATGGAGACAATGATGATGCCATATTTTCATTTGGCTTTATATATGAATGAATTGAAGTTGTTGGCACAACAGTTATGAGAGTTTTTCCTTTTCTGTCCCTGTCTTAGCCAAGTAGTTCTAAGTGAATGAAGTCTTATTAATTTCATTCATCCTTTAGGTATTTATGCTGTATTCCTTTTTTTGGTTGATATTAGTGGTGCAAAAGCAATTGAAATTTTGGAAGCATTTGAAGGGACATTAGAAGATGATTATCCACCAGATAATGAACGTTGTGAGCATGGTGAAATGCTTTTATATTAGGTATTGGTTATGTACTTCAACTCTTTTTTTTTGCATGCATATGTATGTGGGATGTGGCTGTAATTTCACATGAGTTGACTTCATTATACAGACATTCAAAATTTTCGAATTTATACTAACGTATAATGGGAGTGACTGATTTGGTGTCACTTGTTAACCAGATGCCAACACAGTTAGTGAAATTATCCATAAATCAAATAAAGTAATTAAATATAAGAAAATTAAAGATTTTTAATGCCTTTACCTTCTTTATAAATGTGGTCCCATTTTTGAATTAATTCTAATTTTTTTCACATGCAATTAGAAAACCTACCCATTTCTTCTTAACTTCTTTTTTCCTTCTGCTTATTTTATTGCCAAAATCTCGTCTACTTTCATGTACATGTTACACCCATTCTTTCTACTTGTGAAGTATGGCTTTTCATGATTCTGTGTGTATGGCTGATAAGTTAAATTAAATCATCTCCAAGTTTACTTTAATCTGAGATGGAGGACTAACTAGTGGCCTATAGTGGTATTTGGCATCTATAAGATATTTAATTCTTGATGTATTCATGTTAGAGAGAAATATGGCTTGTTCACTAATTGTTGGGCCTTCTACAAGTAATCATATCTGTGGTGTTTGTACTTAGCAGCTCTGAATCTTAATAATTGCTAATCTCCAATTATATGTTCTGTGGAACCATTTCGGAATTTTTGTTTCTGACATCTTAATAAATTAGTCTATCTTTCTTTTTGACTACTCTTTTTTGGTTTAACACCATTAACATGATTCGAAAACAGCTTAACCAATTGGACAAGTACCTACAAGCCTTAGCCCTTGCAGTAGCATTTATTTCTTTAATAATATATTGGCATAGAAATATGCATAACTACATTCATTATGCATAATTGATGCTGTACATCTAGACTAGTGGTGCCCCCTGCTGCTTTTCTGATGTTTATGAGGGTATGGTATTTTTCTCCAGATCTCTTTGCTAGAGGAATCTGGGTTTCTTGAGAGAGCACTTGAGGAATTGTATAAGAAAGAGCCAAAAATAGTAAGTGTCAAATGTATAATGCCTGAATACTTTTAACATTAAAAATTTTGTAAGTTTTGAATTTTTGGACATTAAAATTCTAACCAATTCTATTATTCTAGGTTGATAAATTGACTTACAAAGAACAAAAGGTTTCTCTCCTGGTGAAACTTGGATGCCTAGAAGAAGGTGCCAATATTTACAAGGCTTTACTTTCCATGAACCCTGACAATTACAGGTGAGTCTTATGCATTTGGTACTCTTTTGAAACACCTAGTTAAGCTCATTAATAAATCTTTCATAGCAAAGAATATTAGTCAACTCTTTCCTTTTATATAGCACTTCTTGAAGTTATAATTGACTTCTTTTTCTCAAAGCCGTGGTGTATTATTATTGTAGGAAATGAAGAATAATTAATATTCTGAATAGTTTGTGTGTTTAAATATATTTTTTTTGGGCTAATAGGTTTTTCAATTCTTCTTGTAGTAACACCCAAATTCCTTTACCTATGTTAGAACTTTATGAAGGGTTAAAAGAATGGTAGAAATAGTCATTATTTTTTATGTTCTATTTTCATTGGTGCTTTAAGCTTGAAACTAATCAGTGTGTATCCCTTATGTCACAAATTCAATCGTTTTTTAGTTTTAAATTTTGTTTCTTTAAGCTTTTGCTTATACTTGTGCATGTTACATTTACATCATGGTATCTTTAGATAAAATGAGGTTATTTTTATTTTTTTCATTCTTGGGATTGTTTTATATCTCTCTGTCCTGTCAAGCCCTTTGTTTAGCTCTTTTAGTAAAAAGAAGCATTATGCACCACCTCATATATAAATATAATTAAAAAGCAGCAAAGCAACTATGAGCAGAACTGTAATTCTATACTACTATATGTGTCAACAGTCTCTTGGGTGCTTTCTCAGATTGGGAAATGAGGAAAATTCTTTTACAGAACTGTTAAATTATGTCTCTTCACTCCGTATATGCCTATATATCGGTGCAATTTATTGCTATTGATGAAGTTGTTTGAGAATGCATTAGGAGAATGTTACTACAAAAGAAATTCGTGGGTTGTGGTTTCTTCGTTCATGAGTGTGCCTAGTTGTCATCTGTTTGTGTCTTTGAAGCTATATGGGCTATGTGCTCCAAGCATACCTTGCAGGATAGAAGGAATTAAAGTTTCAAAATTTCTATGTCTGTGTGTTTGTTGGTTTTATTCTGCAAGTTGGCTTCTAGATTTCATTCCCATAGCTTCTGGTTAATGTCTAATTTTTTGTTGTAGTGCTTTTGACTTGCTGGAGTTTAATCTGAACTTCAATTAATATTTGATCTCTTATGCTTTAACATTCCATTTAAATTTTAGTTTTATCTTTTGTGTACAGATTGTAGTTTTGTAAACTTTTCTTAATTGTGGTTGCATTTAGTAGTCTATACGGAAATTAGTTGATCGTGTACTCTGAACACGATTTGCTAGAGAGAGGAATTAGAGATTGTATAGCAGTGTACTCCAAATTTGTATGGTTGAGTTTTTTAATTTTTATTTTTTTATTTTGCTAGTTCAACTCTGTTGCATGACAAATTGTAATCTTAGGTTTAATTTCAAAAACTTAATCCAGCCTAGCACTGAAGATGAGTGCTTACAATGAAGAGTACCTCTTTCTTCTTGTGTTGTGTTTTGATTCTTCTTGTTTTGCTGATTTCACTTTATTTTGTTGCATGACGGATTACTTTCTTAAGATTAATTTCATAAATTTAAATCTAGTTAAGCACTGAGATGGAAGATTGCCTCTTTCTTATTGGATTCTTTGAAAATCTATGATCTTGCATAGAATTTTTGTTGTATTGTATGGTAACTTTCGATGATAACTGTACTTGTTCTAGTACATTTCAGATCATGAAGAGTTTGATTAAAGTTGCTAAAATTCTATGTTTCTGATTATAATATAGACTTTTTTTTCTTAAGGAACACTGTTATTATTGGAAGCACCCTGACTTATGATGTGGTTGGTGGCTGTTGTTTTTTAACGTTGGTATATAATTGTTGTATATTTATGTTGAGATGCAAACTACCTCTTATCTTTGGCCTTTATTATAGTCTTTTCTTGTTAAGGTTTTGTTGCTTTGGTTTTAATTTCTCTTTAGGTTCTTAAAGGCCTTCTACTTTCGTATCTTTGGGGTTTCAAGTTAAAACATTTATAATGTTTGATTTGTGAGCAATGGATGTGATTAGGTTTATTTTGCAGGCAGTCTTTGCCTTGAATCTTTTTGCTTTAGGATTAGTTCATTATGGTCTTAAATCATGAAGTTCAAGTTTGATTCTTTATTTCTAAAATAGCATTGTTCGCTATATATGTGGCATGTTGCTTGTGTTTAACTTAAATGCAGATCACCCTATTATTAAACTTTATTGAATGGGATTTTGACTTCATTAAAAATGGAAGGTGTTATGTGTATGTATACTAATTAGATATCTAATTAAGATCTTGTATTTTATCTTGAAATTTATTTTTATTTATCGTGTATTTTATCTAATTAACAAAATTATATTGTATAATATTTATCTTTTATTTAATACAATTTGGATTATTTTATTTATTACTTATTATTTATTTTATTTATTATTTATTATTTTTCTATCTTTTTTTCTTTTCTTTTTTTATTTTATCATTGTTGGTTATTATCTGTTGCATTTTTATAAATTTTCATTAACTTTTTTTCATTTTTTATTTTTTTCTTGCTTTTTCTTATATCTTTTTGTTCACACTTTTTTTTATTTCTTCTTTACAATTTTAAAATCTCAGATTTTTTTTTGTGCACTTCCTTTCGTTTTTATTTATATTTTCTATTGACTTTTATTTTATTTTTTATATCTTTTTTTCTATATTTATTATATTTTTTCTATATTCTAAACTAAAAATTTTTTTATTTTATATTTGAAATTTTTATTCATTTTGTCTTTTTATATATTTTTTATTTTCTTACTTTTTTATTTTTTGTTTTTGTTTATTTTTAATTGTTATTTTTTTAGTATTTTATTTTATTTTTTCTTTTATATTAATATTTTCTCTTAATTTATTTTTCTTTTATTTTTTATTTATATTTTAAAAAAATTGTATAAACTTCAAAAATTTTTTATTTTATTTTCTTATTGTCTTTTTTTTTGCTATTTTTTGTTCTATTTTATAATTTTTCAATTTCTTTTTTCCTTAAAATTTTTTTTTCTTTTTCTTATTTTTTTCATATGCTTTTATTTTTTATTTGTTTTAATTTTTTCGTTGTTTTAAAATTTTTTATTTTTTTATTTCAAATCTTTTGTCTTTTCATTTTTATTCTTTTTCTTGCTTTTCTAATTTTTTTTGCAAATTTTTTTATTTATTATTTGTGTTTTTAAATTCTCATATTTTTTTTTTTTTGCATTTTCTTCTTTGGTTTTCATTTTTATTTTGCATTAACTTTTCTCTTTTTTAGTTTTCTGTCTTTGATTTTTTATATTGTTTTCTTATTATTTCTTATATTTTTTCATTTTTTTTGTATTTTTTAAACTATTTTTTTTTTCATTTTGTCATTCCTTTTCATTTTTCAAATTGTTATTCAATTTGTCTTTTTGTCTTTTTTATTCTTGATTCATTATTTTGATTTTCTTACTTTTTATATTTTTTATTATATTTTATATTTTTTCTTCTCTTATTGGTATTGATTTTTTTCTTTTTTTGTACTCTATTTATCTTTTTTCTTTTGCTTTAATATTTTTTCTTATTTTATTTTTATTTTGGTTTATTTTTTATTTCTTTTTTTATTTATATTTTCATAAATTTTTATAATGTTTTGGATTTTTTTTCTTTTTTTTAATTTATAATTGTTGGTTATTTTCTATTGCATTTTTGTAATTTTTCATTAACTTTTTTTCCTTTTAATTTTTTTTCTTTTTCTTTACATATTTTTTCATGTGCTTTCATAATTTTTTTGTTTGCACTTTTTTCTTTGTTTTAAAATTTTTTATAAACTTTTTTTTCTTTTTGTTCTATAAACTAAATTTTTTTCCTATTTTGTCATTTTTTCTTCATTTTTGAAATATTTTTTACTTTTTGTATTTTTTTTAATTTTTTCTTTTGACTCGTTAGTTTTTCATTTCCTTTCTTATTTTTTCTATTTTGTGCTTTTGTTTATTTTTAATTTTTCCCTTTTTTTAGTACTTATTTTATCTTTTTCTTTTTGTTTTAATATTTTTTAATTTTATTTTCCTTTTATTTTTTATTTTTGTTATTTTTGTTTTTTTACAAAATTTTATAATTTTATGGATATTAAAATATTGTTGATAAGATTTTAACTTCATTAGAAATAGAAGGTGTTATGTGTATGTATACTAATTAGATATCTAATTAACATCTTGTATTGTATCTTGAAAATTGTTTTTATTTATTGTGTAATTTATCTAATTAACAAAATTATCTTTTATAATATTTAATACCATTTGAATTATTTTGTTTATTACTTATTATTTTATTTATTATATTGGATTGTATAATATTTATCTTTTATTTAATACAATTTGTTGAGAGATAATAATTTTCTTTGTTATTTTCTTTTGGAATTTTATTGGCTTATATATAATAACACTAGTTTGGAATTGTTATATCTATCATTATTTACTTCATGCATTTATATTTTTACATTTTTAACGATTTAAAAATTTTAAATTTTAAATTTAAATCAATAAATTCAAATCAAAATATTTTGCATCTAAACTTTCAAATTCAAATTAAGTTTTAAAACATAAATTAAAGATTGAACTTTGTAGAATTTTTTTATTTCTTTATTTATTTCTTTTTTTTAGCTTTTTGTTTTTTTACATTTTATACATTTTCTTAATTTTTCATTTATTATTATTTTGTTATTTAGTATATTTTTCTTTTTTTTTTTACAAAATACTTGTTCTTGTTTTCATTATATTATTCTTTCACTACATATTTTATGTTTTACTTTGATTTTTTTGTTGCTTCAATTTAATTGGTCATTTATATTATATTTTATTAATTTTTTTCTTTTTTTTTGTACTTTTTGTATTTTTGTACTTTTTATCTTTTTTTTTTATTTTTTCTTAAGGTTTTTCTTCCTTTTTTTTTTGGGTTTTTTTGGCATTTCCTTTTAATTTGTGTTTTTTTTCACATTTCCTTTTGTTTTTATTTTTTATTTTGTATTAACATTTTTTTAAAAAAATTTTATCTTTGATTTTTTATATCTTTATTTCTTATTATTTGTTATATTTTTTATTTTTTGTTTGTATTTTATAAACTAAAATTTTTTCTATTGTCATTTTTTTCATTTTTATTAGTTTTTGTATTTTTTTAATTTTTTTGACTCATTTTTTCATTTACTTACTTTTTAATTTTTCTCTTTTTAATACTTATTTTATCTTTTTCCTTTTGCTTTAATACTCTTATTTTATTTTATTTTTTTATTTTTTAGTGTTAATTATTGTTATTTTTTATAAAAATTTTATAATGTTATGGATATTTGCTTTCTTTTTTAATCTTTTCTTCTTTTGTTTTGTCTCATTTTTGTTGTCATTTTTTTTTATTTTTTTGCTATTATCTATTTTATTTTTATAATTTTTCATTAATTCTTTTTTTCTTTTTCTTTTAACTTATTTGTTCGTTTACTTTCATTTTTATTTTTTTTTGCTTTTTCTTATATCTTTTTGTTCACTTTTTTTTTTATTTCTTCTTTACAATTTGAAAATCTCATATTTCTTTTTTTGTGCACTTTTTTTTGTTTTTATTTATATTTTGTATTGACTTTTATTTTATTTTGTCTTTGATTTTCTATTTCTTATTTTCTACCTTTGTTAATTTTTTTAATTTTTCTTTGTATATTCTAAACTAAAAGTTTTTTCTATTTTCTATTTGAAATTTTTATTCATTTTATCTTTTTATATATTTTTTATCCTCTAATTTTTTATTTTCTTACTTTTATATTTTTTGTTTTTGTTTATTTTTATTTTTTTAGTATTTTATGTTGTTTTATGTTTTTGTTATATTAATATTTTCTGTTAATTTATTTTTTATTTTTTATTTTATTTATATTTTAAAATTTTTTTATAAAGTTTAAAAAATTTTTATTATGTTTTGAATCTTTTTTATTTTATCATTTTCTTATTTTTTGTCTTTTTTTTGTTTTGCTATTTTTTGTTCTATTTTATAATTTTTCAATAACTTTTTTCTTTCAAAATTTTCTTTCTTTTTGTTTTTTTTTTTTCATATGCTTTCATTTTTTATATTCTTTTTTTCTTTTTTTTTATTTCAAATATTGTCTATTCATTTTTATTCTTTTCTTAATTTTTTCACAAATTTCTTTTTATTTCTTATTTGTGTTTTTAAATTCTTATACTTTTTTTGTTGCATTTTCTTTGGTTTTCATTTTTATTTTGCATTAATTTTTCTTTCTTTAATTTTGTCTTTGATTTCATATATTTTCTTATTATTTCTTATATGTTTTCAATTTTTTGTATTTTTAAAATATTTTTTCTATTTTGTCATTTCCTTTCATTTTTGAAATTTTTATTCAAATTGTCTTTTTTTATTTTTTATTTTTGATTCGTTTTTTATTTTCTTACTTTATTGTATTTATTGTATTTTATTTTCTTTAATTTTTATATTTATTGTATTTTTGTTTATTTTTTCTTTTCTTATTGGTATTGATTTTTTTTCTTTTTTTGTACTTTATTTATCTTTTTTGTTTTGCTTTAGTATTTTTTTGTTATTTTATTTTTATTTTGGTTTATTTTTTGTTTCTTTCTTTATTTATATTTTCATAAATTTTTATAATGTTTTGGATTTTTTTATTTGTTTATCTTTTTATCTTTTTTTTTTTATTTATCGATGTTGGTTATTTTCTGTTGTATTTTTATAATTGTTCATTAACTTTTTTTCCTTTTAAATTGTTTTTTTTTTACTTATTTTTTCTGGTGATTTTGATATATTTTTTTTTGTTTTCACATTCTTCTTTGTTTTAAAATTTTCTATAAAACCTTTTTTCTTTTTGTTTTATTTTATATTTTTACCTTTTCAGTTTTTATTTTTTCTTGTTCTTCTAATTTTTTTCACAAAATTCTTTTTATTTCTTGTTTACATTTTTTTTTTACACCTGTTTTGTTTTTATTTTGTATTAACTTTTTCCCTTTGTTAATTTTTTCATCTTTAATTTTTTTTATTTTTTTCTTATTACATTTTTTTTGCTTGTATTTTTTAAATTAAATTTTTTTCTACTTTGTCATCCCTTTTAATTTTTTATCTTCGATTTTTTATATCTTTTTATCTTTTTATTTGTTATATTTTTTTATTTTTTGTTTGTATTTAATAAACTAAATTTTTTTTTATTGTCATTTTTTCTTCATTTTTGAAATTTTTATTCGTTTTTATACTTTTCTAATTTTTTCTCTTTTTTAGTGCTTATTTTATCTTTTTCCTTTTGCTTTAATATTTTCTCTTTTTTTTTTCTTTTTTTTTTATTTTTTATTTTTGTTATTTTTGTTTTTTTATAAAAATTTTATAATGTTATGGACATTAAAACATTGTTGAATGAGACTTTGACTTCATTAGAAATGGAAGGGGTTATGTACATTTATATTAATTAGATAATTAAGTTCTTGTATTTTATCTTGAAATTTATTTTTATTTATCGTGTAATTTATCTAATTAACAAAATTATATTGTATAATATTTATCTTTTATTTAATACAATTTGTTAAGAGATAATAATTATCTTTGTTATTTTCTTTTGAAATTTAATTGGCTTATATATAATAACACTAGTTTGAAATTGTTATATCTATCACTATTTACTTCATGTATCTATATTTTTAATTTTTTAACAATTTAAAAATTAAAAATTTTAAATTTAAATCAATAAATTCAAATCAAAATATTTTGCATCTAAACTTTCAAATTCAAATTAAGTTTTAAAACATAAATTAAAGATTAAACTTTGTATAATTTTTTTTACTTCTTTATTTACTTTCTTCTTCTTTTTGTTCTTTTTTTCACTTTCTATGCATTTTCTTAATTTTTCATTTATTATTTAGTATATTTTTCTTTTTTTTATTTTCATTCTTTTTTTTTTTTTTTTACAAAATATTTTCTTTCTTGTTTTCATTCTATTACTATTTCATTACATATTTTCTTTTTACTTTGATATTTTTCATTACTTTAATCTAATTGGTCATTTACATTATTTTTTATTAATTCTTTTTTGTACTATTTACTTTCTATCTTAATTTTTTTCATTTTTTATTTTTTCTTAAGGTTTTTCTTCTTTATTTTTTTTGGTTTTTTTTTTTGCATTTCTTTCTAATTTGTGTTTTTTTTCCACACTTCCTTATTTTGTTTTTATTTTTTATTGTTTTAACTTTTTCTTCTTTTAATTTGTATTTTATAAACTAAATTTTTTTCTATTTTGTCATTTTTATTAGTTTTTGTATTTTTTTTAATTTTTTGACTCATTTTTTCATCTCTTTTATTTTTTTATTGTGTTTTTTTCTTTTTTTTATTACTTATTTTATCTTTTTCTTTTTGCTTTAATACTTTCTTTTATTTTCTTTTTCCTTTTATTTTTATTGTTAATTTTTGTTATTTTTTATAAAAATTTTAAACTGTTATGGATATTTATTTTATTTCTTAATCTTTTTTTCTTTTGGTTTGTCTCATTTTTGTTGTCATTTTTTTGGTATTTTCTATTCTATTTTTATAATTCTTCAGTAATTCTTTTTTTTATAATTTTTTCTTTTTCTTTTATCTTATTTGTTCATTTGCTTTTATTTTTTTTGTTTTAATTTTTTTATATACTTTGTATTTTCATTTTTCTTATTTTTTCTTGCTTTTTCTTATATCTTTTTGTTCACTTTTTTTTATTTTTTCTTTACAATTTCAAAATCTCAAGCTTTCTTTTTTTGTGTACTTCATTTTGTTTTTATTTATATTTTGTATTGACTTATTTTATATTTTATCTTTGATTTTTTGTCTTTTTTTATATTTGTTTTTTTTTTCTTTGTATATTCTAATCTACAAGTTTTTTCTATTTTCTATTTGAAATTTTTCTTCCTTTTGTCTTTTTATATTTTTTTGATTTGCTAATTTTTGATTTTCTTTCTTTTTGATTTTTTGTTTTTGTTTATTTTATTTTTTCTTAATTTATTTTTTATTTATATTTTGAAAATTTTTATAAAGTTAAAAAAATTTTATTTTTATTTTTTTAATCTTTTTTATTTTTTCATTTTCTTATTTTGCCTTTTTTTTACTATTTTATAATTTTTCAAAAACTTTTTCCTTCAAAATTTTCTTTGTTTTTGCTTTTTTTTCTTACATGCTTTCATTTTTATTTGTTTTCATTATTTCATTGTTTTAATATTTTTTACTTTTTTTCTTTTTTATTTCAAATCTTGTCTTTTCATTTTTATTTAATTTTTGTTTTTCTTATTTTTTTCACAAATTTCTTTTTATTTTTTATTTGAGTTTTTAAATTCTCGTACTTTTTTTTTTTTCATTTTCTCCTTTGGTTTTCATTTTAATTTTACAATAACTTTTCTTTTTTTTAATTTTGTCTTTCACATTTTATATTGTTTTCTTGTTATATTTTATATGTTTTTCAATTTTTTGTATTTTTTAAACTAATTATTTTTCATTTTGTCATTTCTTTTCATTTTTGAAAATTTTATTCAAATTTTTTATTTTTGATTCATTATTTTTGATTTTGTTACTTTTTGTATTTTTGTTGTATTTTTGTATTTTTTGTACTTTGTTTATCTTTTTTGTTTTACTTTAATATTTTTCTTTTTTATTTCTTGCTTTATTTAAATTTTCAAAAATTTTTAGAATGTTTTGGATTTTTTTATTTTTCTATTTGTTTCTTTTCTTTTTTTATTTTATCATTGTTGGTTATTTTTTGTTGCATTTTTATGAATTTTCATTAATTTTTTTTTATTTTTATTTTTTATAATTTTAAAACCTCAGACTTTCTTTTTTTTTGTGCATTTTCTTTTGTTTTTATTTATATTTTTTATTAACTTTTATTTTATTTTTTATCTTTGATTTTTTATATCTTTTTCCTATATTTGTTATTTTTTTTGTTTTTCTTTGTATATTCTAAACTAAAAGTTTTTTCTATTTTCTATTTGAAATTTTTATTCATTGTTTTTTTACTTTTTTTTTTATTTTCTTGCTTTTTGATTTTTTTCTTTTATATTAATATTTTCTCTTAATTTATTTTTTCATAAATTTTTTATTTATATTTTAAAAAATTTTTGTAAAGTTCAAAATTTTTTATTTTTATTTTTTCATTTTCTTAATTTTTTGTCTTTTTTTTGCTTTTTTTTTTTTTTCATATGCTTTCATTTTTATTTGTTTTCATTTTTTATATTCCAAATCATCTTTTCATTTTTATTCTTTTGTTGCTTTTCATTTTTTTTTTCACAAATTTCCTTGCATTTTTATTTGCATTTTTAAAATCTCATATTTTTTTCTTTTCATTTTTATTTTGCATTAATTTTTCTCTTTTTCAATTTTGTCTTTGATTTTTTATATTGTTTTCTTATTATGTCTTATATGTCTTTCAATTTTATGTATTCTTTAAACTAATTTTTTTTCATTTTGTCATTTCATTTTATTTTTTAAAATTTTTATTCAATTTTTGTCGTCTTTATTTTTTTTATTGTTTTATTGTTTTTTTCTTTTGCTTTATTTTTTTCTTATTTTATTTTTATTTCTTTATTTATATTTTCAAAAATTTTTATAATGTTATGAAATTTATTTTTTTATAAATTTTTATTTTTTTATTATATCGTTGTAGGCTATTTTCTATTATATTTTTATAATTTTTCATTGATTGTTTCTCCTTTCAAATTTTTCTTCTTTTTTTTACTTATTTTTTCATGTGCTTTCATATTTTTTTTGTTTGAAAATTTTCTATAAACTTTTTTCTTTTTGTTTTATTTCATATTTTTGTCCCATCATTTTTTATTTTTTTCTTGTTTTTCTCATTTTTTCTCAAATTTCTTTTTATTTCTTGTTTCCATTTTTTTCTTTTTTGCAATTCCTTATTTTGTTTTTTTTTTTTGTATTAACTTTTTCCCTTTGTTAATTTTTTTATCTTTGTTTTTTTTTTTTATTTTATTGCTTTTGTTTTCTAAACTAAATTTTTTTCTATTTTGTCATCCCATTTCATTTTTGATCTTCTTTTAATTTTTTTATCTTTGATTTTTTATACTTTTATTTCTTATTATTTGTTATTTTTTTTATTTTTTGTTCATATTTTATAAACTATTTTTTTTCTATTTTGTCATTTTTTCTTCATTTTTGGAATTTTTATTACTTTTTGTATTTTTCTAATTTTTTCATTTCTTTTTTTATTTTTTCTATTTTGCGCTTTTGTTTATTTTTAATTTTTTTCTCTTTTTTAGTACTTATTTTTTTTTTCCTTTTACTTTAATATTTTCTCTTATTTTATTTTTCCTTTTATTTTTGTTATTTTTATAAAAATTTTATAATGTTATAGATATTAAAACATTGTTGAATGAGATTTTGACTTCTTTAGAAAATGGAAGGGGTTATGTGCATGTCAATTAATTAGATATCTAATTAAGATCTTGTATTTTATCTTGAAATTTATTTTTATTTATCATATAATTTATCTAATTAACAAAATTATCTTGTATAATATTTTATCTTTTATTTAATACAACTTGGATCAATCAGTTCTGGGCGTGAAGACCTCCAAAGGCTACTTTTTCATCATTTCAATGGGCATTTCTTCATTCCAAGCTTCCCCAATGGATAGTTTCTCAATTTCTTTATAAATTGGGCACTCCAATACACCAAGAAGCAAGAGGAATCAAGATGAATCTATTTTCTTTTTCTCAAATAATCAAGAGTTCATAGAGCTTCAAAGTCTATATCTTTGCATTCATTGTATCCAAATTATCTTTTTGTTATTCATTCATCTTTGTCTTGTCTATACCTTTGTGTACTTCAAATTAGCAGAGTTTGTCAAACACTTGAAATTTTGTATTCTGTGATTGTAAGCTTAAAGGGGAGGATAACCCTTAAGAGTGTATTGTGTTGAGTTTGTAAAGCTTGGAGAAGCTTGTTTGTAATTTTCAACACAGCATTATATTTTCATCAAAATAGCTTATTGTCTTAATCTTTATTCAACTATATTGAAATCATTATTTGAGAAGAATTTGGAGAGATTCAATTCACCTCTCTTGGATCATCATCTAACTTATAAAGCTAACAAATCTTTTATTATTTTAACAATAATTAATAAAGTTTAATTAATCTATTTATATATTTTATTTAATTATAATTAAATAATTAATGTTATAATGATTGTTAATATTTAACTTTATAAATTAATATAAAGTTATTTCTTTATATCTTTATAAATAAAATAACAAATTATTTTAAATATTGTTAAAAATATTAATTATTAATTTCTATTTTTATTATTATAATTAATTAATTAATATTAATTAAATATTAAACGTTAATTAATATAAAAAATGACTTATTTATATTTAACAAATAGAAATAATTAATTAAATATTTTTAATTTAATAGATATTGATATATATTAAATTTTAAAAATTTAAATATATATTAGTAATATATTAATAGATAATTAAATATTTACTTTAAATATAAATATAAATTTAATTCTTTAAATTATTTAATTTATCTTAAATAATATTTAATTAAGATAGAAATAGATTAAATATAATATTAAATATTAAACAAAAGGTAATAAATTAGTATTATTATTAATAATAAATTATTAACTAGTAAAAATTTAATTTATGTATAATTATACTAAATTATATAATTAAATAAATAATTTAATATTTATTAAAATCCTTATAAAATAAATTAGAATGATAATTAATATAAATAATTGCTTACAAAAAATCAATAATTCACATAAGCCTATATAAATAATTTAATATTATTTAAATAAATAATATTCTAAATAATATAAATAAATTAATATAATCATAATAACAAAATAGTTTATAAACTAAATAGTTTATAGAATTATTATTTATAATAATCTAATTGTTATTATAATTAGTATAAATATTATATTTGCTTTAGAAGCATTTTTAGGAGAATTCATTAGTGCTCAGGGAATTTGTTGGATGTTGTTGATACTTGGATGTCATCTGTGAAATCGTTATTGGCACTTGATGCGATTAATTGTGTGCTAACTTGTTTTTGTACCTTATTCACAAACTCAAAGCTCGATGTTTTTGAAGCTTTTATGTTTTGCTTTGAAAACCATTTCTGCTAGAGTAGAGCTTTAAAAGTATGAAATGTTGTTTTAGTAAGTTTTTAAATGGAAATGAATACATTGAATCCAATGTTTTAAACTCACTCAAATAGAGGAACATGATAACTCGTGTTGGTTTTAATTTTTCTCAGTATTAAGTGTAAGTCATGAAGGATTTTGGAGCTCAAAATATCAAAATTTCATTTCTGAACAATTATGGGCATAAAACCATCTGCCCAATTTCAAATTGTGATATAAAACCATTTGTAAGGTTTTAATTTTTTATGCTTATTTGCTTTAGATGCATTTTTAGGAGAATCCATGGGTGCTCCAGGAAAATTGTGAATTGCTGTTGATACTTGGATGTCATTTGTGAAATCATTATTGGCACTTGATGCGATTAATTGTGTGCTAACTTGTTTTTATACCTTACGCACAAAGTCAAAGCTTGACATTTTTGCAGCTTTTATATTTTGCTTTGAAAACCATTTCTACTGGAGTCGAGCTTTAAACGTATGAAATGTTGTTTTAGCAAGCTTTTAAATGGAAATGAATAGTTTTAAACTCGCTCAAACACAGAAACGTGATAACCTGCATTGGTTTTAATTTTTCATGGTGTTAAGTGCAAGTCATGAAGGATTTTTGAGCTCAAAATATCAAAATTTCATTTCTGAGCAATTATGAGCAAAAAAACCATTTGTAAAATTTCAAATTGTGATACAAATGCTATTTGCATGGTTTTAATTTTTCATTCTTATTTGCTTTAGATGCATTTTAAGGATAATTCATGGGTGTTCTAGGAATTAGGGAAATGCAGTTGGTATTTTGATGTCATTTGTGAAATCGTTATTGCGCTTGATGCAATTAACTATGTGCTAACTTGTTTTTATATGTTACGCACAAACTCAAAGCTCCACATTTTTGAAGCTTTTATGTTTTGCTTTGAAAACCATTTCTGCTGGAGTTAAGCGTTAAAAGTATGAAATTTGTTTTAGCAAGTTTTTAAATGAAAATTAATTGTTTTAAACTCGCTCAAACACAGAAATATGATAACCTACATTGGTTTTAATTTTCATGGTGTTAAGTATAAGTCATGAAGGATTTTGGAGCTGAAAATATCAAAATTTTCGTTTCTGAACAATTATGGGCGTTAAAACCATTTGCACAATTTCAAATTGTGATACAAAAACCATTTGCATGGTTTTAAATTTTAATGCTTATTTGCGTTAGATGCTTTTTTAGGAGAATTCATGAGTGCTCTAGGGAAATTGTGGGATGCTGTTGATACTTCGATGTCATTCGGGAAATGTTTATTGGTACTTGATGCGATTAGCTGTGTGCTAACTTGTTTTAATACGTTACGCACAAACTCAAAGTTCAACATTTTTTAAGCTTTTTTGTTTTGCTTTGAAAACCATTTCTGCCGGAGTCAAGTGTTAAAAGTATGAAACGTTCTTTTAGCAAGTTTTTAAATGGAAATGAATAGTTTTAAACTCGCTCAAACACAAAAACATGATAACCTGCAATGGTTTTAGTTTTTCACGATTTTTAGTGTAAGTCATGAAGGATTTTGGAGCTCAAAAGATCAAAATTTCGTTTCTGAACAATTATGTGCGTAAAAACTCTGCACAATTATGGGCGTTAAAACCATTTGCACGGTTTAATTTTTAATGATTATTTGCGTTAGATGCATTTTTAGGAGAATTCATGAGTGCTCCAGGGAAATTGTGGGATGCTGTTGATACTTCGATGTCATTTGGGAAATCTTTATTGGCGCTTGATGTGATTAGCTGTGTGCTAACTTGTTTATATATGTTATGCACAAACTCAGAGCTTGACGTTTTTTAAGCTTTTTATGTTTTGCTTTGAAAACCATTTCTGCCGGAGTCGATCGTTAAAAGTATGAAACATTCTTTTAGCAAGTTTTTAAATGGAAATGAATAGTTTTAAACTCGCTCAAACACAAAAAAATGATAACTTGCAATGGTTTTAGTTTTTCACAGTTTTAAGTGCAAGTCATTAAGGATTTTGGAGCTCAAAAGATCAAATTTCGTTTCTGAACAATTATGTGAGTAAAAACTCTGCACAATTTCAAATTGTGATATAAAAGCCATTTGCACAGTTTAAAATTTTCATGTTTATTTGCTTTAGATGCATTTTTAGGAGAATTCATGGATGCTCCAGGGAAATTGTGGGCTGCTGTTGATACTTGCATGTCATGTGTGAAATTGTTATTGTCGCTTGATGCGATTAACTGTGTGCTAACTTGTTTTTATACGTTACGCACAAACTCAAAGATCGACATTCTTAAAGCTTTTATATTTTGTTTTGAAAACCATTTCGGCTAGAGTCGAGCGTTAAAAGTATGAAATGTTTTTTTAGCAAGTTTTTAAATTGAAATGCATAGTTTTAAACTCACTCAAAACACACAAACATCATAACCTGCAGTGTTTTCAATTTTTCACAGTGTTATGTGTAAGTCATTAAGGATTTTGGAGTTGAAAATATCAAAATCTCGTTTTTGAACAATTATGGGCATACCATCTACACAATTTCAAATTGTGATATAAAAACCGTGTGCACGATTTTAATTTTTCATGCTTATTTTCTTTTGATGCATTTTTGAGAGAATTCATGGGTACTCCAGGGAATTTGTGGGATGTTGTTGATATTTGGATGTCATTTGTGAAATCGTTATTGGCACTTAATGCCATTAACTGTGTGATAACTTGTTTTTATACATTACGCACAAACGCAAAGGTCGATGCTTTGAAAGCTTTTATGTTTTGATTTGAAAACCATTTCTCCTGGAGTCGAGCTCTAAAACAACATTTCATACTTTTAAAGCTTGACTACGGCATAAATGATTTCCGAAGCAAAATGTAAAAGCTTAAAAAACGTCGAGCTTTTAGTTTGTGTGTAACGTATAAAACAAGTTAGCACACAGTTAATCGCATCAAGCTCCAATAACGATTTCACAAATGACATCCAAATATCAACAGCATCACACAAATTCCCTGGAGCACCCAAGAATTCTCCTAAAAATGCATAATAAGCATGAGAAATAAAAACCATGCAAATGGTTTTTATATCACAATTTGAGATTGCGCAGATGGTTTTTTTATGCCCATAATTGTTCAGAAAGGAAATTTTGATATTTTTAGCTCCAAAATCCTTCATGACTTGCACCTAACACCGTGAAAAATTAAAATCAATGCAGGTGATCATATTTTTGTGTTTGAGCAAGTTTAAAACTATTGATTTCCATTTAAAAACTTACTAAAACAACATTTCATACTTTTAAAGCTCGAATCCAGCAGAAATGGTTTCCAAAGCAAAACATAAAAGCTTCAAAAGTAACAAGCACACAGTTAATCGTATCAAAGCGCCAATAACGATTTCACAAATGATATCCAAATATCAAGAGCATCCCACAAATTCCCTGGAGCACCTATGAATTATCCTAAAAATGCATCTAAAGCAAATAAGAATGAAAAATTAAAATCATGCAAATGGTTTTTATATCACAATTTGAAATTGTCCATATACTTTTTTTGCCCATAATTGTTCAGAAATTAAATTTTGATTTTTTTAACTCCAAAATACTTCATGACTTACACCTAACACCATGAAAAAATAAAACAAATGCAGGTTATCATTTTTCTGTGAATGAGCAAGTTTAAAACTAATCAGTTCCATTTAAAAACTTTCTAAAACAACATTTCATACTTTTAAAGCTCAACTACAGCATAAATGGTTTCCAAACCAAAACGTAAAAGCTTCAAAAGCGTGGAGCTTTGAGTTTGTGCGTAATGTATAAAAACAAGTTAGCATACAGTTAATCGCATCAAGCTCCAATAACGATTTCACAAATGACATCCAAATATCAACAGCATCCCAAAAATTCCCTGGAGCACCCATCAATTCTCCTAAAATTTCAGCTGATGCAAATAAGCATGAAAAATTAAAACTGTGCAGATGGTTTTTATGCCCATAATTGCTTAGAAATGAAATTTTGATATTTTTAGCTCCAAAATCCTTCTTGACTTGTACCTAAAACCGTGAAAAATTAAAACCAACGCAGGTTATCATTTTTCTGTGTTTGAGCGAGTTTGAAACTATTCATTTCCATTTAAAAACTTACTAAAACAATATTTCATACTTTTAAAGCTCGACTCCAGCAGAAATGGTTTCCTAAGCAAAACATATAAGCTTCAAAAGCATTGAGCTTTGAGTTTGTGCGTAATGTATAAAAACGTGTTAGCACACAATTCGCATCAAGCACCAATAACGATTTCACAAATGACATCCAAATATCAGCAGCATCTCACAAATTCCCTGGAGCACCCATCAATTCTCCTAAAATTGCATCTAGAGCAAATAAGCATGAAATATTAAAACTGTACAAATGGTTTTTATATCACAATTTGAAATTGTGTAGATGGTTTTTACGCCCATAATTGTTCAGAAATGAAATTTGGATATTTTCAGCTCCAAAATCCTTCATGACTTACAATTAACACCGTGAAAAATTAAAACCAATGTAGTTTAATATTTTTATGTGTTTGTACGAGTTTAAAACGTTGGGAATTTGTGGGATGCTGTTGATATTTGGATGTCATTTGTGAAATCGTTATTGGCGCTTGATGCAATTAACTGTGTGCTTGCTTACATTACACACAAACTCAAAGCTCAACGTTTTTGAAGCTTCTAATGTTTTGCTTTGAAAACCATTTCTAATAGAGCCGAGCTTTAAAAGCATGAAATGTTGTCTTAGCAAGTTTTAAAATGGAAATGAATAGTTTTAAACTCGCTTAAACATAGAAACAAGATAACTTGATTTGGTTTTAATTTTTCACGATGTTAAATGTAAGTCATGAAGGATTTTGGTGCTCAAAATATCAAAAGTTCGTTTCTGGAAAATTATGGGCATAAATCCCATCTGCACAATTTGAAACTGTGATATAAAAACCATTTCCAAGGTTTTAATTTTTCATGCTTATTTGCTTTAGATGCATTTTTAGGAGAATTGATGGGTGCTCTAGGGAATTTGTGGGATGTTGTTGATATTTGGATGTCATTTGTGAAATCGTTATTGACGCTTGATGCGATTAACTATGTGCTAACTTGTTTTTATACATTACGCACAAACTCAAAGCTCAACGTTTTTGAGGCTTTTATGTTTTGCTTTGAAAATCATTTCTGCTAGTGTTGAGCTTTAAAAGTATGAAATGTTGTTTTAGAAAGTTTTTAAATGGAAATGAAATACATTGAATCCGATGTTTTAAACTCGCTCAAACACATAAACATGATAACCTGCATTGGTCTTAATTTTTCAAGCTGTTAAGGTTAAGTCATGATGGATTTTGAAGCTAAAAATATGAAAATTCGTTTCTAAACAATTATGGGCATAAAAACCATTTGCACAGTTTTAATCTTTCATGCTTATTTGCTTTAGATGCATTTTTAGGGGAATTCATGTGTGCTCTAGGGAATTTGTGGGATGCTGTTGATATTTGGATATCATTTGTGAAATCGTTATTTGCACCTGATGCGATAATTGTGTGCTAACTTGTTTTTGTACCTTATGCGCAAACTCAAAGCTTGACATTTTTGACGCTTTTCTATTTTGCTTTGAAAACCATATTTGCTGGAGTCGAGCTTTAAAAGTATGAAATGTTGTTTTAGCAAGTTTTTAAATTTAAATGAATACACTGAATCCAATGTTTTAAACTCCCTCAAGCATAGAAACATGATAACCTGCAATGGTTTTAATTTTTCACGGTGTTAATTGTAAGTCATGAAGGATTTTGGAGCTCAAAATATCAATATTTCGTTTCTGAACAATTATGTGCATAAAAACCATCTACACAATTTCAAATTGTGATAGAAAAATCATTTGCACGGTTTTAATTTTTAATGCTTATTTACTTTAGATGCATTTTTAGGAGAGGTCATGGGTGCTCCAGGGAATTTGTGGGATGCTGTTGATACTTGGATGTCATTTGTGAAATCATTATTGGCACTTGATTCGATTAACTGTGTGCTAACTTGTTTTTATACCTTAAGCCCGAACTCAAAGCTTGATGTTTTTGAACCTTTTATGTTTTGCTTTGAAAACTATTTCTGCTAGAGTAGAGCTTTAAAAGTACGGAATGTTGTTTTAGCATGTTTTTAAATGAAAATGAATGCATTGAATCCAATGTTTTAAATTCGCTCAAATAGAGAAACATGATAACTCACATTGGTTTCAATTTTTCTTGGTATTAAGTGTAAGTCATGTAGTATTTTTGGAGCTCAAAATATCAAAGTTTAATTTCTGAACAATTATGGGATTTAAAAACCATCTGCACAATTTCAAATTCTGAAATAAAAACCATTTTCACCTTTTTAATATTTCATGCTTATTTGCTTTAGATGCATTTTTAGGAGAACTCATGGGTGCCCCAGGGAATTTCTGGGATGCTGTTGATATTTGGATGTCACTTGTGAAATCGTTATTGGCGCTTGATGTGATTAACTGTGTGCTAACTTGTTTTTTTACCTTACGCACAAACTCAAAGCTCGATGTTTTTGAGGCTTTTATATTTTTCTTTGAAAACCATTTCTGTTGGAGTCGAGCTTTAAAAGTATGAAATGTTGTTTTAGCAAGTTTTTAAATGGAAATGAATAGTTTTAAACTCGCTCAAACACAGAAACATGAAAACTTACATTGGTTTTAATTTCTTATGGTGTTAAGTGCAGGTCATGAAGGATTTTTTTTAGCTCAAAATATCAAAATTTCGTCTCTGAGCAATTATGGGCAAAAAAACCATTTGCACAATTTCAAATTGTGATACAAAAACCATTTGCACAGTTTTAATTTTTCATTCTTATTTACTTTAGATGCATGTTTAGGATAATTCATGGGTGTTCCAGGGAATTTGGGAAATGCTGTTGGTATTTTGATGTCATTTGTGAAATCGTTATTTGCACTTGATGCGATTAACTATGTGCTAACTTGTTTTTATACGTGACGCACAAACTCAACGCCCGACATTTTTGAAGCTTTTATTTTTTGAAAACCATTTCTGCTGGAGTTGAGCATTAAAAGTATGAAATGTTGTTTTAGCAAGTTTTTAATTGGAAATTAATTGTTTTAAACTCAAACACAGAAATATGATAACCTGCATTGGTTTTAATTTTTCACGGTGTTAGATATAAGTCATGAAGGATTTTAGAGTTGAAAACATCAAAATTTCGTTTCTGGACAATTATGGGCATTAAAACCATTTGCATGGTTTAATTTTTCATGCTTATTTGTGTTTGATGCATTTTTAGGAGAATTGATGGGTGCTCCAGTGAAATTGTGGGATGCTATTGATACTTCGATGTCATTTGGGAAATCATTATTGGCGCTTGATGCAATTAGCTGTGTGCTAGCTTGTTTTTATACGTTACAAACAAACTCAAAGCTTGACTTTTTTGAAGCTTTTATGTTTTTCTTTGAAAACCATTTCAACCGGAGTCAAGCGTTAAAAGTATGAAACATTCTTTTGGCAAGTTTTTAAGTGGAATTGAATAGTTTTAAACTCGCTCAAACACAAAAACATGATAACCTGCAATGATTTTAGTTTTTCACGGTTTTAAGTGCAAGTCATGAAGGATTTTGGAGCTCAAAAGATCAAATTTCGTTTCTGAACAATTATGTGCGTAAAAACTCTCCAGAATTTGAAATTGTGATATAAAAGCCATTTGCACAGTTTAAAATTTTCATGCTTATTTGCTTTAGATGCATTTTTAGCAGAATTCATTGATGCTCCAGGGAATTTGTGGGATGCTGTTGATACTTGGATGCCATTTGTGAAATTGTTATTGTCGCTTGATGCGATTAACTGTGTGTTAACTTGTTTTTATACGTTACGCACAAACTCAAAGCTCGACGTTTTTAAAGCTTTTATTTTTTTTTTCTTTGACAACCATTTCTGCTAGAGTCGAACGTTAAAAGTATGAAATTTTTTTTAGCAAGATTTTAAATTCAAATGCATAGTTTTAAACTCACTCAAAACACAGAAAGATGATAACCTACATTGGTTTCAATTTTTCGTGGTATTATGTGTAAGTCATGAAGGATTTTGGAGATGAAAATATCAAAATTTCGTTTCTGAACAATTATGGGCATAAAAACCATCTACACAATTTCAAATTGTGATATAAAAACCATTTGCACGGTATTAATCTGCCACGCTTATTTGCTTTAGATGCATTTTTTAGGAGAATTCATGGGTGCTCCAGGGAATTTGTGTGATGTTGTCGATATATTTGGATGTCATTTGTGAAATCGTTATTGGTGCTTGATGCAATTAACTGTGTGCTTGCTTGTTTTTATACATTATGCACAAACTCAAGGCTCAACGTTTTTGAAGCTTTTATATTTTGCTTTGAAAACTGTTTCTGCTGGAGTCAAGCTTGAAAAGTATGAAATGTTGTTTTAGCAAGTTTTTAAATGGAAATGAATAGTTTTAAACTCGTTCAATCATAGAAACACGATAACCTGCGTTGGTTTTCATTTTTCATGGTGTTAGGTGCATGTCATGAAGTATTTTGGAGTTAAAAAAAATCAAAATTTCATTTCTCAACAATTATGGGCATAAAAACCATATGCACAATTTCAAATTGTGATATAAAAACCTTTTGCACGATTTTTATTTTTCATTCCCATTTGCTTTAGTTGCATTTTTAGGAGAATTCATGGGTGCTCCAGGGAATTTGTGTGATGCTGTTGATATTTGGATGTCATTTGTGAAATCATTATTGGAGCTTTGATACAATTAACTGTGTGCTTACTTGTTTTTTATTCATTACGCACAAACTCAAAGCTCGACGCTTTTGAAGCTTTTGTGTTCTGCTTTGGAAACCATTTTCTGGCTGGAATCGAGCTTTACAAAGTATGAAAATGTTGTTTTAGTAACGTTTTAAATGAAAATAATAGTTTAAACTCGCTCAACACAGAAAAATGATAACCTGCATTGGTTTTAATTTTTCATGGTGTTAGGTGCAAGTCATGAACGATTTTGGAGCTAAAAATATCAAAATTTCATTTCTGAACAATTATGGGCATAAAAACCATCTGCAAAATCTCAAATTGTGATATAAAAACCATTTGCATGGTTTTTATTTTTCATGCTTGTTTGCTTCAGCTGAATTTTTAATAGAATTCATGGGTCTTCCAAGGAATTTGTGGGATGCCGGTG
Source organism: Durio zibethinus (assembly GCF_002303985.1). The sequence goes on from NW_019167867.1 coordinate 34,247, forward strand.
ATATTTGGATGTCATTTGTGAAATCGTTATTGGCGCTTGATGCGATTAACTATGTGCTAACTTGTTTTTATACATTACGCACAAACTCAAAGCTCGACGCTTTTGAAGCTTTTACGTTTTGCTTCGGAAACCATTTATGCTGTGGTCGAACTTTAAAAATATGAAATGTTGTTTTAGAAAGTTTTTAAATGGAAATAAATAGTTTTAAACTCCGTCATCACAAAGACATGAAAACCTGTGTTTGCTTTTAATTTTTCACGATGTTAGGTCCAAGTCAAAATTTCATTTCTGACCAATTATGGGCATAAAAACCATATGCACGATGTCAAATTGTGATATAAAAACCATTTGCATGGTTTTAATTTTTCATGCTTATTTGCATCGGCTGAATTTTTAGAAGAATTCATGGGTGTTCCAGGGAATTTGTGGGATGCTGTTGATATTTGGATGTCATTTATGAAATCGTTATTGGCGCTTGTTGCGATTAACTATGTGCTAACATGGTTTTATACATTATGCACAAAGTCAAAGCCAACGCTTTTGAAGCTTTTATGTTGATGATATTTGGATGTCATTTGTGAAATCGTTATCGGAGCTTGATGCGATTAACTGTGTTCTAACTTGTTTTTGTACATTATGCACAAACATAAAGCTCGTCGCTTTTGAAGCTTTTATTTTTGCTTTGAAAACCATTTCAGCTGGAGTCGAGCTTTAAAAGCATGAAATAGTGTCTTACCAAGTTTTTAAATGGAAATTAATAGTTTTAAACTTGCTCAAACACAGAAACATGATAACTTGTATTTGTTTTAATTTTTCTTGGTGTTAAGTGTAAGTCATGAAGGATTTTGGAACTCAAAATATCAAAATTTCGTTTCTAAACTCAAAGCTCTACACTTTTGAAGGTTTTACGTGTTGGTTTGGAAACCATTTATGCTGTAGTCGAGCTTTAAAAGTATGAAATGTTGTTTTAAAAGTTTTTAAATGGAAATAAATAGTTTTAAACTCAGTCGTCACAGACACTTGAAAACCTGCGTTGGTTTTAAATTTTCACGGTGTTAGGTGCAAGTCATGAAGTATTTTGGAGTTAAAAAAAATCAAATTTTCATTTCTGACCAATTATGGGCATAAAAACCATATGCACAATCTCAAATTGTGACATAAAAACCGTTTGCATGGTTTTAATATTTCATGCTTATTTGCTTCAGCAGTATTTTTAGGAGAATTCATGGGAGCTCCAGGGAATTTGTGGGACGCTGTTGATATTTTGATGTCGTTTGTGAAATCGTTATTGGAGCTTGATGTGATTAACTGTGTGCTAACTTGTCTTTATACATTATGCATAAACTCAAAGCTCAACGCTTTTAAAGCTTTTATGTTTTTCTTTGGAAACCATTTATGCAGTCTTAAAGCTTTAAAAGTATGAAATGTTGTTTTAACAAGTTTTCAAAATGGAAATGAATAGTTTTAAACTCGCTAAAACACAGAAATATGATAACACACATTGGTTTTAATTTTTCACGGTGTTAAGTGTAAGGCATGAAGGATTTTGGAGATGAAAATATCGAAATTTCGTTTCTGAACAGTTATGGGCATAAAAACCATCTGCACAATGTCAAATTGTGATATAAAAACCATTTGCACGGTTTTAATTTTTCATTCATATTTGCTTTAGATGCATTTATAGGAGAATTCATAGGTGCTATTGATATTTGGATGTCATTTCTGAAATCACTATTGGCGTTTGATGCGATTAACTATGTGCTAACTTGTTTTTATACATTACGCACAAACTGAAAGCTTAACGCTTTTGAATCTTTTATGTTTTGCTTTGAAAACCATTTCTGCTGGAGTCGAGTTTTAAAAGTATAAAATGTTGTTTTAGCAAGTTTGTAAGTGGAAATGAATAGTTTTAAACTCGCTCAAACACAAAAACATGATAACCTGCTTTGGTTTTAATTTTTCGTTGCGTTAAGTGTAAGTCATAAAGGATTTTGGAGCTGAAAATATGAAAGTTCTATGTCTGAACAATTATGGGCATAAAAACCATCTGCACAATTTCAAATTGTGATATAAAAACCATTTCCATGGTTTTAGTTTTTCATGCTTATTTGCTTTAGATGCATTTTTAGGAGAATTCATTGGTGCTCCAGGTAATTTGTGGGATGCTGTTGATATTTTGGATGCCATTTGCGAAATTTTTGTTGGTGCTTAACACGATTAACTGTGTGCTAACTTGTTTTTACACATTACGCACAAACTCAAAGCTCGACACTTTTGAATCTTTTATGTTTTGCTTTGAAAACCATTTCTACTGGAGTAGAGCTTTAAAAGTATGAGATGTTGTTTTAGCATGTTTTTAAATGGAAATGAATAGTTTTAAACTCTCTCAAACACAGAAAAATGATAACCTGCATTAGTTTTAATTTTTTATGGTATTAGGCACATGTCATGAAGGATTTTGGAGCTGAAAATATCAAAATTTCATTTCTTAACAATTATCAGCATAAAAACCATCTGCCCAATTTCAAATTGTGATATAAAAACCATTTGCATGGTTTTAACTTTTCATACTTATTTGCTTCAGATGAATTTTTAATAGAATTCTTGGGCGCTGCATGGAATTTGTGGGATACTGTTGATATTTGGATCATTTGTGAAATCGTTATTGGCTCTTGATACGATGCTAAGTTCTTTTTATACATTATGCACAAACTCATAGCTCGACGCTTTTAAGCTTTTACGTTTTGGTTTGGAAACCATTTACGCTGTAGTCGAGCTTTAAAAGTATGAAATGTTATTTTAGAAAGTTTTTAAATGGAAATGATTATTTTAACCTCGCTTAATCACAAAAATATGATAACCTGCGTTGGTTTAAATTTTTCACAATGTTAGGTGCAAGTCATGAAGTATTTTGGACTTAAAAAAAATCAAAATTTCATTTCTGAACATTTATGGGCAAAAAAACCATATGCAACATCTCAAATTGTGATATAAAAACAATTTGCATGGTTTTTAATTTTTCATGCTTATTTGCATTAGATGCATTTTAAGGAGAATTCATGGGTGCTCCATGGAATTTGTTGGATGCTGTTGATATTTGGATGTCATTTTTCAAATCGTTATTGGCACTTTGATGTGATTAAATGTGTGCTTACTTGGTTTTATACATTACGCACAAACTCAAAGCGCAAAACTATGTTTTGCTTTAGAAACCATTTCTGCTGGAGTCGAGCTTTAAAACTATGAAATGTTGTTTTAGTAAGTTTTTAAATGGAAATGAATAGTTTTAAACTCGCTAAAACACAGAAAAATGATAAGTTGCATTGGTTTTAATTTTTTACGGTGTTAGGTGCAAGTCATGAAGGATTTTAGAGCTAAAAATATCAAAATTTCATTTCTGAACAATAATGGGCATAAAAACCATCTGCACAATCTCAAATTGTGATATAAAAACCATTTGCCCAGTTTTAATTTTTCATGCTTATATGCTTTAGATGCATTTTTAGGACAATTCATAGGTGCTCCAGGGATTTTGTGTGATGCTGTTTATATTTGGATGTTATTTGTGAAATCGTTATTGGCGCTTTGATGCGATTAACTGTGTGCTAACTCGTTTTCATACATTACGCACAAACTCAAAGCTTGACACTTTTGAAGTTTTACATTTTGCTTTGGAAACCATTTCTACTGGAGTCAAGTTTTAATTGTATGAAATGTTATTTTAGTACGTTTTTAATTTGAAATGAATAGTTTTAAACTAGCTCAAACACAGACAAATGATTACCTGCATTGGTTTTAATTTTTCATGGTGTTATGTGGAACTCATGATGGATTTTCGAGCTAAAAATATCAAAATTTCATTTCGGAACAATTATGGGCATAAAAACCATCTGCACGATCTCAAATTGTGATATAAAAACCATTTGCATGGTTTTTAATTTTTCTTGCTTATTTGCTTCGGCTGCCTTTTAGGACAATTCATAGGTGCTCCAGGGAATTTGTGGGAAGCTGTTGATATTTGGATGTCATTTGTGAAATTCTTATTGGCGCTTTGATGCGATTAACTATGTGCTAACTTGTTCTTATACATTACACACAAATTCAAAGCTTGACTCTTTTGAAGCTTTTACATTTTGCATTGGAAACCATTTATGCTGTTGTCAAGCTTTAAAAGTATGAAATGTTCTTTTAGTAAGTTTTTAAATGGAAATGAGTAGTTTTAAACTTGCTCAATGATAGAAACATGATAACCTGCATTGGTTTTAATTTCTCACGGTGCTAAGTGTAAGTCATGAAGGATTTTGGAGCTGAAAATATGAAAATTTCGTTTCTGAACAATTATGGGCATAAAAACCATTTGCACAATTTCAAATTATGATATAAAAACCGTTGGCACGGTTTTAATTTTTCATGCTTATTTGCTTTGGATGCATTTTTTGGAGAATTCATGGGTGCTCCAGGGATTTTGTGGGATGTTGTTGATATTTGGACGTCATTTGTGAAATCGTTATTGGAGCTTGATTCAATTAACTGTGTGCTAACTTTTTTTTATATGTTACGCACAAACTAAAAGCTCGATGCCTTTGAAGCCTTTACGTTTTGTTTTGGAAACCATTTATGCTGTAGTCGAGCTTTATAAGTATGAAATGTTGTTTTAGAAAGTTTTTAATTGGAAATGAATACTTTTAAACTCACTCAAACACAGAAAAATGATAACCCGCGTTGCTTTTAAGTTTTCACAGTATTAGGTGCAAGTCATCAAGTATTTTGAGTTAGAAAAATCAAATTTTAATTTCTGAACAATTATGGGCGTAAAAACCATATGCACAATCTCAAATTGTGATATAAAAACCATCTGCACTGTTTTAATTTTTCATGCTTATTTGCTTCAGCTGAATTTTTAGGAGAATTCATGGGTGCTCCAGGGAACTTGTGGGATGCTGTTGATATTTGGATGTCATTTGTGAAATTGTTATTGGAGCTTGATGCGATTAACTGTGTGCTAACTTGTTTTTATACATTACACACAAAATCAAAGCTCGAAGCTTTTGAAGCTTTTATGTTTTGCTTTTGAAACCATTTATGCTGTAGTCGAGCTTTAAAAGTATGAAATGTTGTTTTAAAAGGAAATGAATAGTTTTAAACTCGCTGAATCACGGAAACATGATAAGCTGCGTTGGTATTAATTTTTCTCGGTGTTAGGTGCAAGCCATGAAGTATTTTGGAGTTAAAAAATCAAAATACTTATTTTTCATGCTTATTTGCTTTAGATGCATTTTTAGGAGAATTCATGGGTGCTCTAGAGAATTCATGCTTATTGGCGCTTGATGCGATTAACTGTGTTTTAACTTGTTTTTATACATTACGCACAGACTCAAAACCCGATGTTTTGCATTGAAAGCCATTTCTGTTAGAGTCGAGCTTGAAAAGTATGACATGCTTTTTTAGCAAGTTTTTAAATGGAAATGAATCGTGTCAAACTCATTCAACCGCAGAAACATGATAATTTGCGTTGGTTTTAATTTTTATTGTGTTAAGTGTAAGTAATGAAAGATTTTGGAGCTGAAAATTTCGAAATTTCGTTTTTGAACAATTATGCGCATAAAAACCATCTGCACAATTTTAAATTTTGATATAGAAACCATTTGCAAGGTTTAATTTTTCATACTTATTTGCTTTTGATGCATTTTTAGGAGAATTCATTGGTGCTCCAGGTAATTTGTGGGATGCTGTTGATATTTGGATGTCATTTGAAGCTTTTATGTTTTGCTTTGGAAACCGTTTCTGCTGGAGTCAAGCTTTAAGGGTATGAAATGTTGTTTTAGAGAGTTTTTAAATGGAAATGAATAGTTTTAAACTCGCTCAAACACAGAAACATGATAACCTGGATTTGTTTTAAATTTTCACGGTGTTAAGTATAAGTCATGAATGATTTTGGAGCTGAAAATATCAAAATTTAATTTCTGAACAATTATGGGCAAAAAAACCATCTGCACAATTTCAAATTGTGATACAAAAACCATTTGCATGGTTTTAATTTTTCATGCTTATTTGCTTTAGATGCATTTTTAGGAGAATTCATGGGTGGTCCAGAGAATTTGTGGGATGTTGTTTATATTTGGCTGTCATTTGTGAAATCGTTATTGGCACTTGATGCAATTAAATGTGTGCTAACGTTTACGATCCACAAACTCAAAGCTCAACGTTTTGCTTTGAAAACCATTTGTGCTGGAGTCGAGCTATAAAAGTATGAAATGGTGTTTTAACACGTTTTTAATTGAAAATGAATAGTTTAAAACTTGCTCAAACACAGAAACATGATAACCTGAATTAGTGTTAGGTAAGTCATGAAGGATTTTGGAGCTGAAAATATCAAAATTTCGTTTCTGAACAATTATGGGCATAAAAACTATCTGCACAATTTCAAATTGTGATATAAAAACCATTTGCACGGTTTTAACTTCAAATTGTGGGATGCTGTTGATATTTGGATATCATTTGTGAAATCGTTATTGGTGCTTGATGCGATTAACTGTGTGCTAATTTCCTTCTATACATTACACACAAACACAATGCTCAACGCTTTTGAAGCTTTTATGTTTTGATTTGAAAACCATTTTTTCTGGAGTCGAACTTTAAAAGTATGAAATGTTGTTTTAGGAAGTTTTTAAATGGAAATGAAAATTTTTAAACTTACTCAAACACAAAAATATCTCACCTGCATTGGTATTAATTTTTCACGGTGTTAACTGTAAGTCATGAACGATTTTGGAGCTAAAAATATCAAAATTTCGTTTCTAAACAATTTTGGGCATAAAAACCATCTGCACAATTTCAAATTGTGATATGAAAACCATTTGCACGGTTTTAATTTTTCATGCTTATTTGCTTTAGATGCATTTTTAGGAGAATTCATGGGCGCTCCATGGAATTTGTGGGATGCTATGGATTCAAACCTCGACATTTTGCTTTGAAAACCATTTTCTGCTGGAGTCGAGCTTTAAAAGTATGAAATGTTGTTTTAGCAAGTTTTGTAATGGAAATGAATAGTTTTAAACTCTCTCAAACACAGAAACATGATATCCTGCATTGGTTTTAATTTTTCACGGTGTTAAGTGTAAGTAATGAAGGATTTTGCAGCTGAAAACATGAAAGTTTCGTTTCTGACCATTTATTGGCATAAAAACCATCTGCCCAATTTCAAATTGTGATATAAAAACATTTGCACGGTTTTTACTTTTTCATGCTTATTTGCTTTATATGCATTTTTAGCAGAATTCATCGGTGTTCCAGGAAATTTGTGGGATGCTATTGATATTTGGATGTCATTTGTGAAATCGTTATTGGTGCTTGATGCGATTAACTGTGTGCTAACTTGTTTTTATACATTACACACAAACTCAATGCTCGACGCTTTTAAAGCTTTGATGTTTTACGTTGAAAACCATTTCTACTGCAGTCGAGCTTTAAAGGTAAAAAATGTTGTTTCAGCAAGTTTTTAAAAGAAAATGAATAGTATTAAATTCGCTCAAACACAGAAAAATGGTAACCTATATTGGTTTTAATTTTTCACGATGTTAGGTGTAAGTCATGAAGGATTTTGGAGCTGAAAATATCAAAATTTCATTTCCAAACAATTGTGGGCATAAAAACCATATGCACAATTTCAAATTGTGATGTAAAAACCATTTGCACGGTTTTTAATTTTTCTTGCTTATTTGCTTCAGATGCTTTTTTAGGAGAATTAATGTGTGCTCCAGGGAATTTGTGGGATGTTGTTGATATTTGGATGTTATCTGTGAAATCATTATTGGCACTTGATGTGATTAACAGTGTGCTAACTTATAAAATATACATTACGCACAAACTCAAAGCTCAAGGCTTTTGAAGCTTTTATGTTTTGCTCTGGAAACCATTTCAGCTGGTTTAATTTTTCATGCTTATTTGCTGCAGATGCATTTTTAGATATCATTCATGGGTGCTTCAGGGAATTTGTGGGATGCTATTGATATTTAGATATCATTTCTGAAATCGTTATTGGTGCTTTTATACATTGCGCACAAACTCAAAGCTCGATGTTTTGCTTTGAAAACCATTTCTGCCGGAGTTGAGCTTTAAAAGCAATGTTGTTTTGGCAAGTTTTTAAATAGAAATGAATAGTTTTAAACTCACTCAAACACAGAAACATGATAACTTGCATTGGTTTTAATTTTTCACGGTGTTAAGTGTAAGTCATGAAGGATTTTGGAGCTGAAAATATGAAATTTTCGTTTCTAAACAATTATGGGCATAAAAATCATATGCAAAATTTCAAATTGTGATATAAAAACATTTGCGTGGTTTTTACTTTTTCATGCTTATTTGCTTTAGATGCATTTTTAGGAGAATTCATCGGTGCTCTAGGAAATTTATGGGAAGCTGTTGATATTTGGATGTCATTTGTGAAATCATTATTGGCGTTTGATGCGATTAACTGTGAGCTAACTTGTTTTTATACATTACACACAAACTCAAAGCTTGACACTTTTGAAGCGTTTATGTTTTGATTTGAAAACTATTTCTGCTGGAGTCGATCATTAAAGGTATGAAATGTTGTTTTAGCAACTTTTTAAATGGAAATGAATAGTTTTAAACTCGCTCAAACACAGAAAAATGATAACCTGCATTGTTTAAATTTTTCACGATGTTAAGTGTAAGTCATGAAGGATTTTGGAGCTGAAAATATCAAAATTTCATTTCTGAATAATTATGAGCATAAAAACCGTATGCACAATTTCAAATTGTGATATAAAAACTTTTGCACGGTTTTTACTTTTTCATGTTTATTTGCTTTAGATGCATTTTTAGGAGAATTCACTGGTGCTGTAGGAAATTTGTGGGATGCTGTTGACATTTGGATGTCATTTGTGAAATCATTATTGGCGCTTGATGCGATTAACAGTTTGCTAACTTGTTTTTATATATTACGCACAAAGTCAAAACTCGATGCTTTTGAAGCTTTTATATTTTGCTTTGGTAACCATTTCTGCTGGAGTGGAGCTTTAAAAGTATGAAATGTTGTTTTAGTAAGTTTTTAAATGGAAGTGAATAATTTTAAGCTCACTCAAACATAGAAACATGATAACCTGCTTTGGTTTTAATTTTTCACGGTGGTAACTGTAAGTCATGAAGGATTTTGGAGCTGAAAATATCAAAAATTCGTTTATGAAAAACTATGGGCATAAAAACCATTTGCACGGCTTTTAATTTTCCTTGCTTATTCGCTTTTACATGCATTTTTAGGAGAATTCTTGGGTGCTCTAGGGAATTTGTGGGATGCTGTTGATATTTGGATATCATTTTTGAAATCATTATTGGCGCTTGATGGGATTAGTTGTGTGCTAACTTGTTTTTATATATTACGCACAAACTAAAAGGTCGATGCTTTTGAAGCTTTAATGTTTTGCTTTGGAAACCATTTCTGCTAGTTTAATTTTTCATGCTTATTTGCTGTAGATGCATTATTTTTAGGAGAATTCTTGGGTGCTCCAGGGAATTTGTGGGATGCTATTAATATTTGGATGTCATTTGTAAAATCGTTGTTGGAGCTTGATGTGATTAACTGTGTGCTAACTTGTTTCTATACATTACGCACAAATTCAAAGCTCGACGTTTTGCTTTGAAAACCATTTCTGCTGGAGTTGAGCTTTACAACTATAAAATGTTGTTGTAGCAAGTTTTTAAATGGAAATGAATAGTTTTAAACTCACTCAAACACAGAAACATGATAACCTGCATTGCTTTTAATTTTTCATGGTGTTAAGTGTAAGTCATGAAGGATTTTGCAGCTGAAAATATTAAAGTTTTGTTTCTGACCATTTATTGGCATAAAAACCATCTGCCCAATTTCAAATTGTGATATAAAAACATTTGCACGGTTTTTACTTTTTCATTCTTATTTGCTTTAGATGCATTTTTAGGAGAATTCATCAGTGCTCCCGGAATTTTGTAGGATGTTGTTGATATTTGGATGTCATTTGTGAAATCATTATTGGCATTTGTTGCGATTAACTGTGTGCTAACTTTGTTTTATACATTACGCACAAACTCAAAGCTCGACACTTTTGAAGCTTTTATGTTTTGCTTTCAAAACCATTTCTGCTAGAGTCGAGCTTTAAAAGTATGAAATGTTGTTTTAGCACGTTTCTAATGAAAATGAATAGTTTTAAACTCGCTCAAACACAGAGAAATGATAACCTGTATTGGTTTTAATTTTTCATGATGTTAAGTGCAAGTCATGAAGGATTTTGGAGCTGAAAATATCAAAATTTCATTTCTAAACAATTATGGGCATAGAAACCATATGCACAATTTCAAATTGTGATATAAAAACCATTTGCATGATTTTTATTTTTCTTGCTTATTTGCTTCAGATGCTTTTTTAGGAGAATTAATGTGTGCTCCAGGGAATTTGTGAGATGTTGATATTTGGATGTCATTTGTGAAATCATTATTGGTGCTTGATGCGATTGACAGTGTGCTAACTTATTTTTATACATTACGCACAAACTCAAAACTCAATGTTTTGCTTTGAAAACCATTCTTGCTGGATTCGAGCTTTTAAAGCATGAAATATTGCTTTAGCAAGTTTTTAAATGGAAATGAATAGTTTTAAACTCACTCAAACACAGAAACATGATAACCTGCATTTGTTTTTATTTTTCATGGCGTTAAGCGTAAGTCATTAAGGATTTTGGAGCTCAAAATAACAAAAGTTCGTTTCTGAACAATTATAGGCGTAAAAACCATATGCAAAATTTCAAATTGTGATATAAAAACATTTGCACGGTTTTTACTTTTTCATGCTTATTTGCTTTAGATGCATTTTTAGGAGAATTCATCGGTGCTCTAGGAAATTTGTGGGATGTTGTTGATATTTGGCTATTATTTGTGAAATCGTTATTGGCGCTTGATGCAATTAACAGTTTGCTAACTTGTTTTTATATAATACGCACAAAGTCAAAACTTGACGCTTTTGAAGCTTTAATATTTTGCTTTGGTAACCATTTCTGCTGGAGTGGAGCTTTAAAAGTATGAAAAGTTTTTAAATGGAAATGAATAATTTTAAGCTCACTTTAAACATAGAAACATGATAACCAGCTTTGGTTTTAATTTTTCACAGTGGTAAGTGTAAGTCATGAAGGATTTCGGAGCTGAAAATATCAATATTTCGTTTCTGAACAATTATGGGCATAAAAATCATTTGCACAATTTCAAATTGTGATTAAAAACCATTTGCACGGTTTTTAATTTTTCATGCATATTTGCTTTACATGCGTTTTTAGGAGAATTCTTGGGTGCTCCAGGGAATTTGTGGGATGCATTTGATATTTGGATATCATTTTTGAAATCATTATTGGCGCTTGATGGGATTAGTTGTGTGCTAACTTGTTTTTATACATTACACACAAACTGAAAGCGCAACGCTTATGAAGCTTTAATGTTTTGCTTTGGAAACCATTTCTACTGCTTTAATTTTTCATGCTTTATTTTCTGTAGATGCATTATTTTTAGGAGAATTCTTGGGTGCTCCAGGGAATTTGTGGGATGCTATTAATATTTGGATGTCATTTGTGAAATCGTTATTGGCGCTTGAAGCGATACTGTATGCTAACTTGTTTCTATAAATTACACACAAACTCAAAGCTCGACGTTTTGCTTTGAAAATCATTTCTGCTAGAGTCGAGCTTTTAAAAGTATTGAATGTTGTTTTAGCAAGTTTTTAAATGAAAATGAATAGTTTTAAACTCGCTCAAACACAGAAACATGATAACCTGCATTGGTTTTAATTTTTTACGGTGTTAAGTGTACGTCATGAAGGATTTTGTGGCTGAAAATATCAAAGTTTCGTTTCTAACCATTTATTGGCGTAAAAACCATCTGTCCCATTTCAAATTTTGATATAAAAACATTTGAATGGTTTTTACTTTTTCATGCTTATTTGCTGATGCATTTTTAAGAGAATTCATCGGTGCTCCAGGAAATTTGTGGGATGTTGTTGATATTTGGATGTCATTTATGAAATCGTTATTGCCGCCTGATACGATTAACTGTGTGCTAACTTATTTTCATACATTACGCACAAACTCAAAGCCCGACGTTTTTGAAGCTTTTATGTTTTGCTTTCAAAACCATTTCTGCTGGAGTCGAGCTTTAAAAGTATGAAATGTTGTTTTAGCAAGTTTTTAAAAGGAAATGAATAGTTTTAAACTTACTCAAACATAGAACAATGATAACCTGTATTGGTTTTAATTTTTCACGATGTTAGGTGTAAGTCATGAAGGATTTTGGAGCTGAAAATATCAAAATTTCATTTCAAAACAATTATGGGCATAAAAACTATCTGCAAAATTTCAAATTGTGATATAAAAACTATTTGCACGATTTTAATTTTTCTTCCTTATTTGCTTCAGATGCTTTTTTAGAAGAATTAATGTGTGCTCCAGGGAATTTGTGAGATGTTGATATTTAGATATCATTTGTGAAATCATTATTGGTGCTTGATGCGATTAACAGTGTGCTAACTTATTTTTATGCACTCAAAGCTCGATGCTTTTGAAGCTTTTATGTTTTGCTTTGGAAACCATTTCTGTTGGTTTAATTTTTCATGCTTATTTGCTGTAGATGCATTTTTAGGAAAAATTCATGGGTGCTCCAGGAAATTTGTGGGATGCTATTGATATTTGGATGTCATTTGTGATATCGTTATTGACACTTGATGTGATTAACTATGTGATAACTTGTTTTTGTACATTACGCACAAACTCAAAGCTTGACATTTTGCTTTGAAAACCATTTTTGCTAGAGTCGATCATTATAAGTATGAAATATTGTTTTAGCAAGTTTTTAAATGAAAGTGAATAGTTTTAAACTCACTCAAACACAGAAAAATGATAACCTGCATTGTTTTAAATTTTCACGGTGTTAAGTGTAAGTCATGAAGGATTTTGGAGTTGAAAATATCAAATTTTCGTTTCTGAACAATTAGGGGCATAAGAACCATATGCACAATTTCAAATTGTGATATAAAAACATTTGCACGGTTTTTACTTTTTCATGTTTATTTGCTTTAGATGCATTTTTAAGAGAATTCATCGGCGCTCTAGGAAATTTGTGGGTTGCTGTTGATATTTGGATATCATTTGTGAAATCGTTATTGGTGTTTGATGCGATTAACTGTGCGCTAACTTGTTTTTATACATTACGCACAAACTCAAAGCTCGACACTTTTGAAGCTTTTATGTTTTGCTTTGAAAATCATTTCTGCTGGAATGGATCTTTAAAAGTATGAAATGTTATTTTAGCAAGTTTTTAAATGGAAACAAATAGTTTTAAACTCACTCAAACACAAAAAAAAATGATAACCTACATTGTTTTAATTTTTCACGGTGTTCAGTGTAAGTCATGAAGGATTTGAAGCTGAAAATATCAAAATTTCGTTTTCGAACAATTATGGGCTTAAAAACCATATGCACAATTTCAAATTGTGATATAGAAACCATTTACATGGTTTTTACTTTTTAATGCTTATTTGCTTTAGATGCATTTTTAGGAGAATTCATGGGTGCTCTAGGAAATTTGTGGGATGCTGTTGATATTTGGATGTCATTTGTGAAATCATTACTGGCACTTGATGCGATTAACAGTTTGCTAACTTGTTTTTATACATTATGCACAAAGTCAAAGCTTGATGCTTTTGAAGCTTTTATGTTTTGCCTTGAAAACCATTTCTGCTGGTTTAATTTTTCATGCTTATTTGCTTTAGATACACTTTTAAGAGAATTCATGGATCATTTTTGAAATTGTTATTGACGCTTGATGTGATTTACTCTGTGCTAACTTATTCTTATACATTATGAACAAACTCAAAGCTCAACGCTTTTGAAGCTTTTATGTTTTGCTTTGGAAAACATTTCTCCAGGATTCGAGCTTTAAAAGTATGAAATATTGTTTTAGCAAGTTTTTAAATGGAAATAAATAGTTTTAAACTTGCTCAAACACAAAAACATGATAACTTGTATTGGTTTTAATTTTTTACGGTGTTAAGTGTAAGTCATGAAAGATTTTGATGTTGAAAATATGAAAGTTTCATTTCTGAACAGTTGTGGGCAGAGAAACCATCTACATAATTTCAAATTGTGATAGAAAAATCATTTGTACGATTTTAATTTTTCATACTTATTTGCTTTAGATGCATTTTTAGAAGAATTCATGGGTGCTCCAGGGAATTTGTGGGATGCTGTTGATATTTGCTTGTCATTTTTTAAATCGTTATTGGCACTTGATGCGATTAACTCTGTGCTAACTTATTCTTATACGTTACGCACAAACTCAAAGCTCTACGCTTTTGAAGCTTTTTTGTTTTTGTTTTGGAAAACATTTCTACTGAAGTCGAGCTTTAAAAGTACGAAATATTATTTTAGCAAATTTTTAAATGAAAATGAATAATTTTAAACTCACTCAAACACAAAACATGATAACTTGTATTAGTTGTAATTTTTTACGGTGTTAAGTGTAAGTCATGAAAGATTTTGGAGCTAAAAATATCAAAATTTCATTTCTAAACAGTTGTGGGCATAAAAACCATCTGCACAATTTCATATTATGATAGGAAAACCATTTGCATGGTTTAAATTTTTCGTAACTATTTGCTTTAGATGCATTTTTAGGAGAATTAATGTGTGCTCCAAGAAATTTGTGGGATGCTGTTTATATTTGGATGTCATTTGTGAAATCATTTTTGGCGCTTGATGCGATTAACTATGTGCTAACTTGTTTTTATACATTACACACAAACTCAAAGCTCGACACTTTCGAAGCTTTTATGTTTTGCTTTGAAAACAATTTCTGCTGGAGTGAAGCTTTAAAAGTATGAAATATTATTTTAGCAAGTTTTTAAATGAAAATGAATAGTTTTAAACTTGCTCAAACATAAAAACATGATAACCTGCATTTGTTTTAATTTTTCACGATGCTAATTGTAAGTCATGAAAGATTTTGGAGTCGAAAATATCAAAATTTCGTTTCTAAACAACTATGAGAATAAAAACTATCTGCACAATTTCAAATTGTGATATAAAAACCATTTTTCACGATTTTAATTTTTCATGCTTATTTGCTTCAGATGCATTTTTAAGAGAATTAATGTGTGCTCCAAGAAATTTGTGAGATGTTTTTGATATTTGGATGTAATTTGTGAAATCATTATTAACGCTTGATGTGATTAACAGTGTGCTAACTTATTTTTATACATTACACACAAACTCAAAGCTCGATGCTTTTGAAGCTTTTATGTTTTGCTTTAGAAACCATTTCTACTGGTTTAATTTTTCATACTTATTTGCTGTAGATGCATTTTTAAAAGAATTCATGGGTGCTCCAAGAAATTTGTGGGATGCTATTGATATTTGGATGTCATTTGTAAAATCTTTATTGGCACTTGATGTGATTAACTGTGTGCTAACTTGTTTTTATACATTATGCACAAACTCAAAGCTCGACCTTTTGCTTTGAAAACCATTTCTGCCGGAGTCAAGTAATAAAATTATGAAATATTATTTTAGCAAGTTTTTAAATGAAAATAAATAGTTTTAAACTCGCTAAACACGAAAACGTGATAACCTACATTTGTTTTAATTTTTCAGTGTGTTATGTGTAAGTCATTACGGATTTTGGAGTTGAAAATATCAAAATTTTATTTCTAAAAAGTTACGGGCATAAAAACGATCTGCACAATTTCATATTGCGATATAAAAACCATTTGTACAATTTTAATTTTTTATGCGAATTTGCTCTATTATATGCATTTTAAAGAGAATTCATGGGTGCTCCAGGAAATTTGTGAGATGCTATTGATATTTGAATGTTATTTTTGAAATCGTTACTAGCGCTTGTTGTGATTAAACTATGTGCTAATTTATTTTTATACATTACATACAAACTCAAAGTTCAACACTTTTGATTCTTTTATGTTTTGCTTTGAAAATCGTTTCTACTGGAGTCGAGCTTTAAAAGGATGAAATATTGTTTTAACAAATTTTTAAATGAAAATTAATAGTTTTAAACTCGCTCAAACACAAAAGCATGATAACCTTCACTTATTTTAATTTTTACAGTGTTAAGTGTAACTCATGAAAGATTTTGGAGCTGAAAATATCAAAATTTCGTTTCTGAACAATTAGGACATAAAAACCATCTCCACAATTTCAAATTGTGATAACCATTTGCACGCTTTTAATTTTTCATGATTATTTGCTCTAGAGGCATTTTTAAAAGAATTCATAAGTGCTCTAAAAAATTTGTGAGACGCTGTTGATATTTGGATGTCATTTGTGAAATTGTTATTGGCCTTGATGTGATTAAATGTGTTACTAACTTGTTTTTATACATTACACACAAACTCAAAGCTCGATGCTTTTAAAGCTTTTATGTTTTGCTTTGAAAACCATTTCTACTGAAGTCGAGCTTTAAAAGTATGAACTGTTGTTTTAGCAAGTTTTTAAATGAAAATGAATAGTTTTAAACTCACTCAAACACAGAAACATGATAACCTATATTGGTTTAAATTTTTACGGTGTTAAGTGTAACTCATGAAAGATTTTGCAGCTGAGAATATCAAATTTTCATTTTTAAAAAATTATGGATGTAAAAACTATCTGCACAATTTCAAATTGTGATATAAAAATCATTTGCACGATTTTTACTTTTTCATGCTTATTTGCTTTTGATGTATTTTTAAGAGAATTCATGAGTGCTCCAAAAAATTTGTGATATGCTATTAATATTTAGATATCATTTGTGAAATTGTTATTGACACTTAATACGATTAGTTGTGTGCTAACTTGTTTTTATACATTACACACAAATTCAAAGCTCGACGCTTATGAAGTTTTAATGTTTTACTTTGAAAACCATTTATGCTGAAATCGAGCTTTAAAAGTATGAAATATTATTTTAGTAAGTTTTAAAATGAAAATGAATAGTTTTACACTCGCTAAAACACAAAGAAAATGATCAATTACATTGATTTTAATTTTTCACAGTGTTTAAGTGTAAGTCACAAAAAATTTTAGAGCTGAAAATATCAAAATTTTGTTTTTAAACAATTATGGGCATAAAATCCATCTGTATAATTTCAAATTGTGATTAAAAACCATTTGCACGATTTTTAATTTTTCATACTTATTTGCTTTATATACATTTTTAAGAGAATTCATAAGTGCTCCAAGGAATTTGTGAGATGCTGTTGCTATTTGGATGTCATTTTTGAAATCCTTATTAGCACTTGATGAGATTTAACTATTTGCTAACTTATTTTTATATATTACAAAAACTCAAAGCTCGACGTTTTTAAAGCTTTTATGTTTTGCTTTATAAATAATTTCTACTGAAATCGAGCTTTAAAAGTATGAAATGTTATTTTAGCAAGTTTTTAAATGAAAATGAATAATTTTAAACTCGCTCAAACACAGAAACATGATAATCTACATTTGTTTTAATTTTTCACTATGTTAGATGTAAATCATGAAAGATTTTGGAGTTAAAAATATCAAAATTTCATTTCTGAACAATTACAAGCATAAAAACCATATGCACAATTTTATATTGTGATATAAAAATCATTTGTACATTTTTAATTTTTTACGTTTATTTGCTTTAAAAGTTCTTAAATTAAAGAACAAAAAAATATAATAAGACAAAATGAATAAAATTTTCAAATATAAAATAAAAAAAACTTAATTTAGAATATGCAAAGAAAAACAAAAAAATATATAAAATCAAAGATAAAAAATAAAAGTCAATAGAAAATATAAATAAAAATGAAAAAAAGTGCACAAAAAAAATCTGAAAATTTAAAATTACAAAGAAGAAATAAAAAAAAAATGTGAACAAAAAAATATAAGAAAAACAAAAAAAAAAAATTTCAAAATACAAAATATATAAAAAAAAATTAAAAAAATGAAAGCAAATGAACAAATAAATTAAAAGAAAAAAAATTTAAAAGAAAAAAATTAATGAAAAATTATAAAAATAGAATAAAAAAAAGTAAAAAAATAAAAAAATTAAAAATGACAAGAAAAATGAGACAAAACAAAAAAAATCAAAGATTAAAAAATAAAATAAATATCCATAACATTATAAAATTTTTATAAAAAATAACAAATTAACAATAAAAAATAAAATAAAAAAAATATTAAAACAAAAGGAAAAAGATAAAATAAGTACCAAAAAAGAAAAAAAAATAAAAATAAACAAAAACACAATAGAAAAAAAGAAAGTACGAAAATGAAAAAATAGTCAAAAGAAAAAATTAAAAAATACAAAAACTAAAAAAATGAAAAAATAGAAAAAAAATTAGTTTTATAAAATACAAACAAAAAATAAAAAAATATAAGAAATAATAAGACAAATATATAAAAAATCAAAGATAAAAAATTAAAAGAAAAAAGTTAATACAAAATAAAAAATAAAAACAAAAGAAAGTGTGAAAAAAAAACACAAATTAGAAAGAAATGCCAAAAAAAAACTCAAAAAAAAAAAAAACCAAAACCTTAAGAAAAAATAAAAAATGAAAAAATTAAAGATAAAAAGTAAAGAGAGTACAAAAAGAAAAAACTAATAGAAAATAATGTAAATGAACAATTAAATTAAAATAACGAAAAAAAAATCAAAGTAAAAAGAAAAATATATAGTGAAAAAGTAATAAAAAAAAGTAAAAAAGTATTCTGTTAAAAAAAAAAAGGAATGAATGAAAATAAAAAAGAAACAATATACTAAATAACAAATGAAAAATTAAGAAAATGCATAAATAGCTAAAAAAAAAGGAAAAGGAAAAGAAAAAGGAATTAAATAAAGAAATAAAAAAAATTTTACAAAGTTCAATCTTTAATTTATGTTTTAAAACTTAATTTGAATTTGAAAGTTTAGATGCAAAATATTTTGATTTGAATTTATTGATTTAAATTTAAAATTTTTAATTTTTAAATCATTAAAAATGTAAAAATATAGATACATGAAGTAACTAGTGATAGATATAACAATTCCAAACTAGTGTTATTATATATAAGCCAATAAAATTTCAAAAGAAAATAACAAAAATAATTATTATCTCTTAATAAAAGATAAATATTATACAATCCAAAATAATAAATAAAATAATAAGTAATAAATAAAAGATAAATATTATACAAAATAATTTTGTTAATTAGATAAAATACACGATAAATAAAAATAAATTTCAAGATAAAATACAAGATCTTAATTAAATATCTAATTAATAATAAGGTGATATTT
This sequence comes from Durio zibethinus, assembly GCF_002303985.1. The sequence continues at coordinate 53,579 of NW_019167867.1, forward strand.
AATGAAATCAAAGTCTCATTCAACAATGTTTAATAATAGGGTGATATGCATTTAAGTTAAACACAAGCAACATGCCACATGTATAGAGAACAATGCTATTTTAGAAATAAAGACAATCAAACTTGAACTTCATGATTTAAGAGCATAATGAACTAATCCTAAAGCAAAAAGATTCAAGGCAAAGATTGCTTGCAAAATAAACCTAATCACATCAATTGCTCACAAATAAGACATTATAAATGTTTTAACTCGAAACCCCAAAGATACGAAAGTAGAAGGCCTTTAAGAACCTAAAGAGAAATTAAAACCAAAGCAACAAAAACTTAACAAGAAAAGACTATAATGATAGGCCAAAGATAAGAGGTAGTTTTGCATCTCAACATAAATATACAACAATTATATACCAAAGTTAAAAAACAACAGCCACCAACCACATCATAAGTCAGGGTGCTTCCAATAATAACAGTGTTACTTAAGAAAACAAAGTCCATATTATAATCATAAACATAGAATTTTAGCAACTTTAATCAAACTCTTCATGATCTGAAATGTACTAGAACAGGTACAATTATCATCGAAAGTTACCATACAATACAACAAAAATTCTATGCAAGATCATAGATTTTCAAAGAATCCAAAAAGAAAGAGGCAATCTTCCATCTCAGTGCTTAACTAGATTTAAGTTTATGAAATTAATCTTAAGAAAGTAATCCATCATGCAACAAAATAAAGTGAAATCAGCAAAACAAGAAGAATAAAAAACAACACAAGAAGAAAAGAGGTACTCTTCATTGTAAGCACTCATCCTCAGTGCTAGGTTGGATTAAGTTTCTGAAATTAAACCTAAGATTACAATTTGTCATGCAACAGAGTTGAACTAGCAAAATAAAAAAATAAAAAATAAAAAACTCAACCATACAAATTTGGAGTACACTACTATACAATCTCTAATTCCTCTCTCTAGCAAATCATGCTTGGAGTACACGATCAACTAATTTCTGTATAGACGACTAAAAGCAACCACAATTAAGAAAAGTTTACAAAACTACAATTTGTACACAAAAGATAAAACTAAAATTTAAATGGAATGTTAAAGCATAAGAGATCAAATATTAATTGAAGTTTAGATCAAACTCCAGCAAGTTAAAAGCACTACAACAAAAAATTAGACATTAACCAGAAGCTATGGAATGAAATCTAGAAGCCAACTTGCAGAATAAAACCAACAAACACACAAACATAGAAATTTTGAAACTTTAATTCCTTCTATCCTGCAAGGTATGCTTGGAGCACATAGCCAATTAAGCTTCAAAGAGACAAACAGATGACAACTAGGCACACTCATGAATGAAGAAACCACAACCCAAGAATTTCTTTTGCAGTAACATTCTCCTAATGCATTCTCAAACAACTTCATCAAATTAAATGCAACCACAATGAAAAGTTTGACAACATCATCAATAACTAAAAAAGCCAAGCCAGTGAAACCTAAGAACCCCATCTGTCATGCCACAGAGAGAAAAACAAGAAAACTCCCATACACACAGAGCCACACAAATTTTTGATCCTTAAATCCTACACACAGCCATACAAATTTAGAATCCATAATTCCCCTGCAAGTCATTCTTGGACCACACAGCGCATTAAGTTTCATACAGACCATCAGATCACAACCACACTAAAAGAAGAAGAACCCAAGGGATTTTTCAAAGTAAAGTTACAAAGCCCTAATTTATGTAAAAATTTAAAAATGAGACAAGAAGAATCCAGAGATAATCTCAATGAGAAAGACACCAACTGAGAGGCTATGACAACATATATTTAGAGTTTCAAAGAATCCAGCAAAAGGAAATAATCTTCCTTTTAAGCATTCAACCATAATGCATGTCAAAATTAAATTGCAGAAATTGAACCTAGCAAACCACTCTGTCCTGTAACAAACAGAGTGAAACCAACAAAATAAAAACCTCCCTAAACACATACCTACACACACAGAGGCACAGAAATTGAATTCACTGCTTGAAGCACACAAAGAGAAAAACAACAGGAAAACTCCCATACACAGCCACATAAATTTTTAATCCTTAAATACTTACACACAACCATAGAAATTTAGAATCCTTAATTACCCCTACACTACAAAACAAGAAGGAAACTCCCATACACATATTTAGAGTTTCAAAGAATCCAGCAAAAGGAAATAATCTTCCTTTTAAACATTTGACCACAATGCATGTCAAAATTAAGTTTCACAAATTGAACCCAACAAACCAACCTGTTCTGTAACAAACAGAGTGAAATCAACAAAACAAAAAACTCCCAAAATACACCTACACACACATCAGGCACAGAAATTGAATTCAGCTAATCATGCAAGCCATTAGCTTAGAGCACACAAAGAGAAAAACAAGAAACTCCTACACAGCCACACAAATTTTTAATCCTTAAATCCTACACACATACAACTTTAGAATCCTTAATTCCCCCTACACTACAAGTCGTTCTTGGAGCACACAGCACATAAGTTTCATAGAGACCAACGAATTACAACCACACTAAAGGAAGAAGAACCCAGTGAATTTTCCAAAGTAAAGTTACAAAGCCCTAATTTATGTAAAAATTTAAAAATGAAACAAGAAGAATCAAGACACAATCTCAATGAGAATGACACCAACTGAGAGGCTATGACAACATATGCAACTTCAAAGAATCCAGCAAAAGGAAATAATCTCATTTTTTAAGCATTCAACCACAATGCATGTCAAAATTAAGTTGTAGAAATGGAACATACAAACCAATCTGTCCTGTAACAAACAGAGTGAAACCAACAAAACAAACAAAAAAGAGTAAAAATTTAAAAATCCAGAAAAAAAAATAATCTTCCTTTTAAGCATTCAACCACAATGCATGTCAAAATTAAGTTTCAAAAATGGAACCTAACAAACCAATCTGTCCTGTAACAAATAGAATGAAAGCAACAAAACAAAAAACTCCCAAAATACACACCTAAACACACGAGGCACAAAAATTAAATTCACTTTATCATGCAAGCCATTTGCTTAAAGCACATAGAGAGAAAAACAAGAAGGAAACTTTCATATGCACAGCCACACAAATTTTTAATCCTTAAATCCTACACACAGCCATACAAATTTAGAATCCTTAAGTCCCCCTATACTGCAAGTCATTTTTGGAGCACACAGTGCAACAAGTTTCATAGAGACCAACGGATCACAACCACAATAAAGGAAGAACAACCCAAGGAATTTTCCAAAGTAAAGTTACAAAGCCCTAATTTATGTAAAAGTTTAAAAATGAAACAAGAAGAATCAAGACACAATCTCAATGAGAAAGACACCGAGAGGCTATAACGACAGATACTTAGAGTTTCAAAGAATCCAGCAAAAGGAAATAATCTTCCTTTTAAGCATTCAAGCCCAATGCATGTCAAAATTAAGTTTTAGAAATTTAACCTAACAAACAGAGTGAAACCAACATGACAAAAAACTCTCAAAATACACCTACACACACAAGATGCACAAAAATTGAATTCACCTTATCCTGCAAGCCATTTGCTTAGAGCACACAGCCCATACAGATACTCTTCCTTTTAAGCAGCAATTGCTATCCTCGTCAAAATTAAGTTGCAGAAATTAAAAGAAAGAAACCATTCTGTCCTACAACAAAAAGATTGTAACAAACAAAACAAGAAACTTACAAAATATACATACACAAGAGGCACAGAAATTGAATTCCTCCTTATCATGCAAGCCATTCGCTGAGAGCAGACAACTACTAAATAATATCCACACTTAAGAAGCCACAACTAAGGGGTTTTTCAAAAAGTAAAATTCCAAAAACTAAACTAATATAGATAAATGTGTCACAAGAAGAATCAAAACATGACATAACAAAACCTCAATGAGAAAAAAACGACAACTATGAATGGCCAAAGATGATAACTAACTCCAATAACAAAAGAGGCAAGGAATCTTCCTTTTAACACTCAACCTTTGTGCTTGGTGGAACTTAGTTTCAGAAAATAAACCTAAGAAATTAATCCATCAAGCAATAAAGTTGAACCAACAAAAAATAACTAACTCCTAACATGCACAACACACAGCTATCCAAATTTGAATCTCTAATTCTTCCCATCTTGCAAAATTGCAAGCACACAATCCATTGAGCTCCATAGAGACTACCAAATAACAATCATACTTACGAAACCACAATCCAAAGATTTTTTCAAAAGCAAAATTACAAAACTCAACTCATGTACACAAAAAATGAAAGAATGAAACAAGAAGAATGTGATATAATAAAATCTTAATGAGAAAAGATATCTACAAAAATGCTTAGGAATATTATGTTTCCATTTCAAAGAGCCAAATAACAAGAGGAAGCTTCATTCAAAGTCACATACCATTCTAAAATCAGCAAGATGTGATATAATAAGTCCATACCACTTAAGTTAAATGCAATTGTCATGGAACCAATAATCTTAGTGGACCAAAACCGAACATAAAAACAAAATCTCAACAAGAAAAGACATCTATAGAGATGCTTAGGGATATTATTGTTTCCATTCAACGTGTTATATAACAATTACATACTAGTTGAGTTAAACACAATTGTCATGCCATAGGAAAATTTTAGTGTTTCCCCCAAGTATAACTATAACAATGCTATTTGAGAAATAAAAATAGAAGAACTTGGAGGCCATGCAACAACTACAAAAAAGGCAAGCCAAAACTGATCAAAACCAATGCAGCAAATAAACAAAATGAAGACAAGGACAGCTAGCAAATAAAGTAAAAGTAAGGCAATAAGAAATGAATAAAGCAACAGCTAACCACATTCATTACCAACTCATTTTACTGATTGAACAACCCCAAGCTCACAAATAAAGTATTATAACCTTAACCTTAACCTAAACTCAAAACCTCCAATATATCCTAAATAAATTAACCCCAATACAACCCTAAGATAATTATCCATTACTTTCTAAATAGAAGGACTTATATTGTTAAAGACTTAACCCTAACCTTAAGACAACATTAACTTACTTTCTCAATGAATAATCATAACATAACATAAGAAAAACTCAATGAGAACACACATCTAATGAAAGACGGAAAAAGACGCATATTTAGAGTTTTAGAGAATACAATATGAAAAAAGGTAAGCTTTCTTTTGAAGTGGCATATCATTCAACATATGGTATAGCAAAGCAGTAGCCTCGATAAGTTCCTTTGGAACCAAAAAGAAAAATTCATTAAAAAAATTACATTTGTTCCGTGAATATCCCACTACTTTACAACCAATGCCATAAAAAAACATGATGAAAATATTGGTATTTGTACTCACCTAGATAACCTCTCTCCATTTTAGTATCATTAATGCAAAAATTAATAGATTTCTATGAGCAAAACATTAAATGATAATTGATCTTCCTAAAAAAGTAGTTTCTCAATGATAATTACAAAAATCCTATACCATCAAAAAAATCCAAAATACTAACATCTATTGATTGGCAAATGCTAAAAGAGATTTTAATCAAACAAGAATATTTACAATTAAGGCTTAGGGCAAATACTAAAGGCCATCGTTTGCTTTATTCTTCAAGGTAAGACATAATTAAGGTTTTTTTGATTAAGTTGCAACATCAAATCTCTATCTTATAATTGAAAATTAACTACAGAGGCTCTTCTAGTGCACTGGTTTGGGACATGAATGGGCCAAGATTTAAAAATTTTAAGAGCTTATTTTTTTAATTTCCAGGAGGTGAGATTGGACTTGAATCATGAAAAGCAACTAATGAATACTTTAACATAACTTTTGCATTTTTTTTTATCCTTTCTCCAATTTTCTTCGGCAGGTCAATAACTTTGGCCATGACACATAAGTACGAACATTTAAGATTCTTCTGAATCCATCTTATCAGTTGTAATCATCTACATCATTGGTTTATACCCACCAGCCAAATTTCATGGTCGGTGGGTAAATTAGGCCATAGGGTATGCTTCACCATGCAATTGAACTCTCAACAAGATTCATATATGAACCATTAATGATAAAATTGTCAGTATGACTATAGCCGAAAGAAATCAACTCACCACCCACAGCAGAGTCCGTGGCTTTAGAGTGGTTATATTGTCAATAACCAGCTCAAATCCTTGAGGGGCATCAACTATCTCTACAATGGTCATTGCACCAAGCAAGAAAAAACGATTCAGCAGATGCATGTGTCAGCTCTGAAATAGCTAAATCAGTTGAAGGAGCCTACAAATGTGAATGGCCCAAGCATTATTACACAAGTATTAACAGATAAAGGCGGAAATAAATAAGAAAATGATAAAAAAAAAAGTTTTCCATACATAAGTCAGATGCATCAGCATAAGTAGACCATAGAATTCCATTAATAAAGGGAGATAGTCATAGTAACCATTTGCAGAATTCCTAGTGATGGTAACAAGCCACACACAAACACAAACTTTGGCTCTCCCAATTGACCATGGGGGTAGGTACCTAGTTTTGCTATCTTAATTCATTGCTAGGATAGTTCCTTGGAATTGGTTTAAATTGGAGATGCTCCTTCCTTAAATGGGAAGTGGGCTCCAACATAAATTAAAAATAAAGGATATTAAATTGCAATGATCACTTCATAAAAAGACAAGCCATTGTTCACCAAAAACATAGACCAATAAAACTAGTAGATCAGGAAATAAGTTTAGAGCCCAAGCATCCTGTATTTCATTAACTCTTGAATGAATACCGGATCATGAGGCCACCACCAATGAACATGAGAGAAACAGGTTGAAACCTGACAGTACTGAATAAAGCATCCAATACGCAACAGAATTTTGTGTTTTCATCCCAATTTATGAGAATGATAAATATGATGCAAACTACAAGAAGAGGGACAGCAGAAAAACACAGTCCAATACTAAACATCTGAGAATCATTCTTACCCCAATGCTCCTTAACACCCATAAACTCACAGCCATCAACAATCTATTCCACTTTTATTGAAGGCTAGAAATTCTTCAAAGATAATGCCTACATATCCTATTACAAAAAGCAATGCCATAGAAATATGCATTATGAAATTAGATCAAATTAAGAAAGGCTTCTGTGCATAATACAAGAATATGCAAAATATTGGCCAAAGATGAAAAATGATTAAAACCTACAAAGAAAGGATTGCACAAGAAATTAAAGATAAACCTGAAACCCATGATAGGTTAATTGCCACAGTCCCTGTTAAAGCTGCTGTGAAAACACCAAAAGTTTTCAACAAATTAGTCTTTGGCTGGTAAGTAACTTCAAAATCTAACGAGCTAGCTTCATCAACTGAACATAAAGGATCACAAGGTCCAGAGGTTGAGGTCAGCTCCTGTTGATATGCAAAAGGTATTTCAGTGTGTGGCAAAACCCAAAAATGAAGAAACACAGACACTGCTGTTTTGCTATGATGGTTGGTTTTTATAGCAATTTGGAGAATGCTTTCTAAACAGCCTTTTGAGTAATCTTCCCTCATAAAGAGGATCATTACTCAGCCTCAATCCTGCCAATGAAGGATGAGAAACCAAGAAGAGTCATTTGAAAAATGTTCCTAGCCTTTAGGATTCAGCATTTTTTACACAATGAGGCTTCTTTCATGACTTGAACTTGCTCATTTGAGCCCCTCAGCCAAAATCTTTTATATTACACCAGACAGTGTCTCCTAATCAACCCTCATATATGTAACTAAATCAATCTGATTTCTGAGCTAAACATCTGCAGAAGGTAATTTCTAATAGCAATAGCTTGAAATTCTATCAAATTATTTGACCTCCTCATTAACCAAGATAAAATCTTCAAATGCATGAACTAGCAGTACAGGCAAATGGGTACCTTAAACTGCAGTACTTATAAGCAAGACAATAGATGACAAAAGACACAAAATGAAACCAAAAAACTCACACCCAAATCATAAATCAATGAACATGCAAATGGGTACTCGTAAAGATAAAATTTTTCATAATGGCATAGGGATGAAAAGAACAAAAACCTCAAGCTGCTTTTCATTGTTGGGTTGAACTTTTTGTTGCCGTGCAATGACTTTCGTTATGGGGTTTACCTAGACTCATAATTGTTGTTATATTATTACATTATAATATAAATCAAATTAAGAATTTTTTTTATTGAAAGAAAAAAAGAACAATACTAATTTTTTTACTTGAGATACTATAACTAATTGAAGGTATGGATCCAATCTATAACTAAAGTTATAAAGGGGATACACTCATTTTTTTTGGTTTCTAAGTCTATTGCAAATCATTGAAAAGCTTGCAGATCCTAACAAAAATGTTCACCTGATGGCTCCAGCTGCTACTTTGTGAAAATAAGCAAGTGAATGCAACCAATCTTTAAATTTTAGCTTTCCAATATATGAACGAGGTGTCATTTTCCGCAAACAATAAGAATGGAAATCAAATTGATCTTCAGTAATATCAGCATAGTGCTTCTCCACAGCTATAAATTTCTCCAGGGCTCGTCCAAGATCACCATGTCGAAAGTAACTTTCATCAGAAGCAAGTTCATACCTTCAAAAGATGGATAACACTCAGTAGGTGTACCCAAATTATAATTAGAGACAACGACATGTGGAAGGTAATAAACAAAAACAGACCACATGCACTGCATGTCATGAAGGTTGGTGTGCTGGCCCCATCTTTCGTGAACAAAACAGCAGTTTTTCCTGCCAAAGCCACCTTCAAGAGTAGAAAAAGTTTGTGAACAGTACAATAATACCGAAAGAAATTTAGTGACAAATATTAACTATGACAAAAGATGAAGGGGGGAGCTTTAGAACCTGATCAGCCTGCAACATTCGCTTCACAGATTCACTGTTTATATAGCGATCTGCAAGATCCATACACCTAGCTTCATCTGTCAATGAAGCCACAGCTACCAAATCACCAGCATGTTTCAGTATCCGACTCTGTCACCAAAGAGAAGTAAATAATATACACATAGACCCAGCTTCAAGAAAATTCCAAGAACTTCTCCAAAAGATAGTAAAAAGGTTCATCAAGAAACAATAGCCATGTACCAAAAACCCCAAAACCTAAGAAAGGAGGTCATATGCCTGCCCAATGCCCATCAAGACTTAAGGTCCACAAAGAAAAACTAGTATGCATTTTAAATGAATGCATATCAACTTTGCACAATTTAGTGCAAAATAATATATTCAATCAAGGTCAGTATCATAGAAAGTGATAAGTCTCTTACAAGTGAACGATAACTCCAGGGCAATATCTAGAAAGATTTTCAGGTAATGCTATGCCTTGTGAGATGCGAGACAAACCAGGCAAAAAGAATTCAAAATATAAGAAAAAAATAAAATAAAAGAATCCAGCTGACAAAAATATAAAACCCAGCAGATGAAGCCATTGCAAAAATTTGAAGATTGAAGACGAGAACAAACCTTGACAGAGTATATATCAATTACAGTTGGTGTGTGCTCTATGGCCTCATTAATTTTTGAAAAGCAACGTCATATTGTCCTCTTCTGTCATAATGCTGCATCAATAAATTCAAAGTTACTCAAATGCAAAGAAAGCACCAAATATTTATAGCAAGAAAAGAAGAAAAGGCCATGGCCCATGGGTGAGGAAACCTGATGGTTACCCACCTAAGCCAAAAAGAATAAAATCCATAAAAGTGTTGAAGGGGCTCTTTCACTGTCCTGCACTCAATATGAAACACAAGCAAGAAATGACTCAGCATAATACCAAATGCGTGCTTGTGTATTAGCATACAAACAAAAACATAGAAACTTCACATGCAACCATATGGGACAACCATATGTACTTGTTTAATAGATAACAACACATAAATGACTGAGGACTTCACCAAACAATAAGCAGTAAAAGATAAACATGCAATCAGACCATACCCAATATCTAAACATTTGGACACTGTTAAGACTTACTAGAATATCACATAAGGGCTGAAAGTCTATATTACCTCAAAAAGTAGTAAATCTAAACATTTATTTGCTTTTAAGACTTACTAAAATATTACGCAAGGGTTTAAAGCATATACTACCGATCAGGGTATCTGCCGTCGGTCCTAATTGAATGCTCCAACTCAAAAATAGGTTGTTCCAATATGTCTGCCTGTATAAGTGTCAACAAAGCAGGTAATCAATCCTAACGAAATCAAGCTCCAATCAGTTGCTAAGCAGTTTAGGAGAATCAATATTTAGAAACTTAATTCTATTTTTAGAATATGTAAGTAAGAAAACTTACCTTTCTAGGGTGACCGTACAAGGGAGAAAGGTCTGAAATAAAGATGGAACCCCTTGAGGCCACAGAAAAAATATATCATTATTTCACCCGACAAACTAAAAAACACCAGTCAAACTAATTAAAAAAAAAAAAAATCTCACTTGGATATAAAGGCTAGAAGAGGCTTAATGTAATCAATTGCCGCTTCACGAAATTTGTTTCCTTGCAGTAAATCAAGTGGTATCCTCTAAAAATTGAGAAAACAAAGTTCTAATATAAGTCCTAGAACATTCATCACATATCATAAAGGAAGTAGCATTTATTGGCAATAATGATGCACATTGTAAAAGCAATAATTACAATTCTCATGAATGAATACATAACAAATGTGGGTTATAGGAAGAAAACAATTTAAATACATCCTCACTGCACGAGTCAAATCCCAAAAGCTCTAGAGTTTGACACTTTATTTCAATCATGCCATAACTTGGCCCACCGTCAAAAGGTTTTTATTATAGGAAAGTCGTTTAACTAAAAGAATGAGATAAAGATAGCCACTAATAAAAGAATTAGCCACCATGTCAACTCTCTAGGGGTGAAGCATATGAAAGCGTAATTTTAACTACCTAGAGTTCTTACTATTGTCACATCAAGACACCAATGAAGTATTTCAGCATAATACCACAACTATCTATTTCTAGATTATCTAAGAATATCACAACCCATCGAATGGACTGTGTCTATTGCAGAAGCACATCACTAGATTTTTGTCACATAATTTCTTATCAAGCCATCAAGAAAAACAAGATCGCTACAAGAGTATTTGAAGAGTATTTGTAAAAATAGCCACCCCTCCTCTCTCTAGAAAAGGGGAGAAAGCTTGATAGCTCTACAAAAAAGTAAGGTTTTCATTGGATTTGCATCATGTGATTCTATAAATAAGAGAGAGAAGAAATCCAGAGTAAATATAATGAACAGAACATCCCAAGGTACCATTTGGAGCTCATTAAAAAAAAATACCAAACAGAAAATCAAATTAATAAGACTAACAGCTAAGGCATAATAAAATAGCTTACACTAGCAACATCATTATATACAGTCTATACCGATAACACATTTTATCATCAGAAAAAAATAAAAAAAAAATCAAATTGGGCATTATTTGAAGTAAAAAAATTTAAATAAAATTAAGATGGTAGAAATCAAACCTTCAGAAGGTCTCCAAATTCCTCACACATTCCAATTTGTCCTCCACCAACTAATTCTCTACTTTGTTTGGATTGACCAATGGCCGAGAAAAATTCCTTCACCTCAAAGGAATTAATTTCCCTCTTATCAGATCAAGAACCCTAATTTCCCAACCTAATCTTGATGCCCAATCTCAAGGAAAGTTGAATCGACTCATTACTTGCTTGATGTCGATATTATCGACAATAATCTATATTCCAAGCCGAAAGGGAATCCAAAAACGAAAAACCTAAATTTGAGAGAAAGAAAATTGAAATGATAGAAGAATGGCTGAAGACAGTGGGTTTTAAATTTAAAATGCAAAAAAAATCTAACCGTTGAAAACTTAACCATTATATTTTAAATTAAAATTTGAACTTTTTTGTATTTTAAAATAAATGTAGTGCTACATGACACACATATTTGATGAATCAGCTTTGCTTCTTTTATATACATGAAAAAAAAATGCAAACAGAAAAAGTGGAGGAGCCCGCATCAATTTTTAAAAGAAATTTCATTTCTACGAAAACAAAGTTGCGGAAAGAATGGCAGGATGCGAATGTTACCAAAGCAATTCTAAATTAAAATCTAAATTACCCCCACACCAAACGTTAACAGCAAAAGCCCAGCCAGCCTTAAAGCTTAAAAAGTTGCAAGGATGAGTAGTGAGAAGGAATAGCATCGTTTGCTCCAATTGCGCAGAAAGGATGGTGAAAGACTGATAAAAATATCTAAAATTAGCAAAAAGACCCCTCACCAATTCACCAAAAAAAAAAAAGAGCTGATCATTTTATTTGGTGGTTTAGAAATTTAGACTTTTCTCAAAATAAGGGGAGGACCCTCCCCTTCTCATTAGTCCTATTCCCAAAGACATGTGGTGGTGTTTATGATTCCATGGGTCAACCATCACTGCACCCCATGATAAGCTTCTAAAATATTGTTGATAACTATATTATCAAGGAGAAAATTAGCAAAATCATGAACGAAAAATTGAAATAATGAATCAATTGAGAAGAAAACCGAGTTAAATATATCAAATCTTTTTTGAAGACATTTTGTGTTCTTAGATTCTCTTTATATTATGACGTTTTTATTTTATTATATTTTTTTGTAAAAAAATTTAAAAATAAGAGAAGTTATCTTATTTTTAAAAATTAATAAATTATTTATTAATAAAAAATCATTAAAGATTTGAATCTGGTTATCATAAATCTAGATACTTTACATCTAAATCTTAAACTTTAATTATTTGCACCAATCTTTATTGACTTACTTGATTATAGTTAGTAAAAGAAAAACTCAATAAAGTACTGAAAGAAAGAAAAGAAGGTTCAACGACATGTTGATAAAATTGTACATGGAAACTAGCAAGGAGAAACATGAAATTTTATTTCTTTTAAAAAACTTGTGGTGCAAGATCCTTTGGGATAATTATTAGTTCAAATAATATGCAATTTAATTAAATTTTAATTTAGTCAAATTTTTAAAATTATAAATTTGAAAATATTTTAAATGTTTAATTTTTTTTCATAGCAAATTAAATTAATAATTAAAATTTAAAAATTATCACTTAGATTTTTTTTTTTTGAGGTTTTTTAAAGAATATTCCAAAAGCCTTAAAATTGGGATTGTCATGCTTTTCTATAAATCGTTGGGTGAGGAGATAAAATTATAAAATATCGGAAACACTTCTTTTGGTTCCTTATAAAATTATATACCATTAAAAATTATAATTATAATTATAATTAAATTATAATTATAATCAAATAACTTTTAATGTATTAAAAAAATTAACAAATCAAAATATAATATGACAATTCAAATTTGATTGGTTAAAAAATTTTAAAAATCTAATAATTAACAATTACTCAAACAAAAAAAATTAAGTGTTTAACAATTTAATCATCCAATTACATATAATACTTATTATTTAATATTTTTCATTATGTTTAATGCATAAAATAATAGATAAGACATAATAATTTTATATTATATTTGATTTATATCTAATTAATCGTCTTGGTATAAAATGATTCAATTTTTCGAAAATAAAAATAACTATTTTTTATTTATAATATTAAACTTATATGTTCTATTATAACTTTAAAAATTATATTAATAATTTAAATTATATAAATTTTAAAGAAAAATAATTTTATGTAGCATCTCAATAAGATTTGGTTAACCTTTTTCAACTAATAATAAAATTTTATAATCCAATCAAAATCCACTTTTTGTTGCTAATTATCAACCTTTCCTCCATAATAAAATTCAAACAGCAAACCATAAGAGACGAGACTTAGAACAACAAAACTGGGAATTTTTGATAGCCACTCTTGTCAGCTCCATAGCAAAATTTTCCACATTATGTGGTGTTTATAAATGGCAACTAATAAAAGGGGCGAAGTACAACATGCTCCAAAGGCAAAGATTAGCTCTAAAACAGTGTTCTTCCCATGCTGACCAGAAGATTTCATCAGCAGTACCCAAAAATTTTCTATAGCGCCTCAAATTTTGGGGCAAACCTATGGAGCCAGATATCTCTAAAGATCTCAACCAAATGGTAAGCAAATTAAAAGAATATATATATATATATATATTATGTAGCATCTCAATAAGATTTGGTTAACCTTTTTCAACTAATAATAAAATTTTATAATCCAATCAAAATCCACTTTTTGTTGCTAATTATCAACCTTTCCTCCATAATAAAATTCAAACAGCAAACCATAAGAGACGAGACTTAGAACAACAAAACTGGGAATTTTTGATAGCCACTCTTGTCAGCTCCATAGCAAAATTTTCCACATTATGTGGTGTTTATAAATGGCAACTAATAAAAGGGGCGAAGTACAACATGCTCCAAAGGCAAAGATTAGCTCTAAAACAGTGTTCTTCCCATGCTGACCAGAAGATTTCATCAGCAGTACCCAAAAATTTTCTATAGCGCCTCAAATTTTGGGGCAAACCTATGGAGCCAGATATCTCTAAAGATCTCAACCAAATGGTAAGCAAATTAAAAGAATATATATATATATATATATATTATGTAGCATCTCAATAAGATTTGGTTAACCTTTTTCAACTAATAATAAAATTTTATAATCCAATCAAAATCCACTTTTTGTTGCTAATTATCAACCTTTCCTCCATAATAAAATTCAAACAGCAAACCATAAGAGACGAGACTTAGAACAACAAACTGGGAATTTTTTGATAGCCACTCTTGTCAGCTCCATAGCAAAATTTTCCACATTA
>NW_019167868.1:0-68285 GCF_002303985.1 Durio zibethinus
TATCAACTTAAATCTTAGAATTTTAAGGATTGCATTCAAGACCTTAATGTTTTGCTATACCTATTTACCTTATTAACCAAAGGATAGAAGTGATGCTATAGGAACAAGGGGGCTTGGCCCTCCCAAAATTTTTGTAATCCTTCATATATATATATATATATAATCTATTTAAATTGACTTTAAAATTAAATTTTTAATTTATTTTTTTGGTTTTATTACTTAATCTTATATATTAACAATTTAAGAGATGTTCAAAATCTCATTTATTATACCCATATTCATTATTTAAGATTTCTTAAAACTAATAGGTTTATCAGGAATTTTTAAATCATAATTCTATGAGCTTAATAAAATTTAAATTATTTTTTATTTCCAATAAGTGCCAAATGTATATTTTGTCTTTTTTTGATACAAGAGACCGAAGCCTAAGGGCATTTGAAAAAGATAAATTGCAAATTTTAAAAATTGAACTTTAATTTGACATGAATCCATCGTACGACAAGTTTGGAAAAGACGGCATCACGCCTGTAAAAAAAAAAAAAACATGTATCTTTCTTTTTTTTTATTAAACCCTACAATATCTTTTTTTTTTTAGCTTATTTCAACTTTTCCGTATCATTTTTCACTTTTATTTTTATTTTAGATTTTTATGTTGTTGTATTTTTTTAACAAATAATCATATTGGATTTACTTTAGGAAAACAAGAAATGTACCGTAATTTTTTAATTTCAAATTTTTGTTACATTCTTTAAAAATACTTTTAATTTATTTGTTTTGACAAAATATTAATAATTAATTTATTCATGCATCTTTTTTATTTTAATTTTTAATTACAAAAAAATCTAAAAAATTGTATAATTCATTGATAAAATTTTGTAATTTAGTAATTCTACCTTTAATTGTAAATCTTATTATTGTTAAAAAATATAATGTTGTCATAATAAATATTTTATTTTATAATTTATGAACTCATCTTTTTATTAGTAATATTATTTTCAAATATATTTATAAATATATGCCAAAATATTTCTTTTGAAAAAAATAAAATAAAGTAATTTACTTGACTCTAAACTTAAATGTCAAGATGCAAAAGGATATATATCCTAAAATATTAACACTTTAAATTGTGTGGGAAAAGGATTGTGGAATTTTTGACGAGTGGGAGTTGTGGAAACAAATGCATGAGGGAAGACACGATTGCAATATTTATTTGATTTTTTTTCTTTATTAATCATTTGTTCTGAGAAAATTTTTGGACTGCTTATAAATTATAATTGTACACTTATAAATAATTACCTTTAATTTATGTTCTCTTCCTGATTTGAAATATTTATGTTATTACAATTTGTATAGTGTGAATTGTGCTAATTAAAATATTAAATTAATTATTTTGAAATGAGTGTAAGTAAATACACGAAGTTTTATTGGCATTAATTCAGGGGGTGAGTTCCTGGAGGAAGCTACGCACAAACTTGTTTTTGAGTAAATTATGAAGGAGTTTCCTTTGAGTAAATTTTGGTGTGTTCAAAGTCATCATCTCGAGTCATAAAAAAGTTTGAAAAGGATGGCATCATGTCTGTGGAAATAAATATGGCTGAGACAAAAGGACTTGACTTTTGGAATCCCACTTTAGTAACAAGAAAGAAAATATCCGGAGCAGAGGGTAAACGTGTGGAAGAAGGTTCTATTACTGTATATTTTGATTACCCGGTACTATTGAATTTGAGGCATCGAAATATTTATGTTTTTACAATTTGTATTGTGTGAATTGTGCAAATTAAAATTTTAAATTAATTATTTTCAAATGAATTTAGGTAAATACATGAAGTTTTATTGACATGAATTCAGGGGTGAGTTCCACTAGGAACCTATAACTATGTGGGAATTATGTAGGAGTTTTCTTTGAAAATTCAAAATAATAATAAAAAAAAAAAAAACAGAGTTGCATTTGAATTGCTGGGCTAGCTTGACTTATTAATCACGCAAACTTGGTATGTTCAAAGTCATCATCTCCAGTCAATAATAATGTAGAAATGTTGAAAAAGATGGCATCATTTTTGTGGAAATAACTATGCTAGACACGAAAGGACGACTTTTGGAATTCCACTACACTAAGAAGAAAGAAAATATCCGAAGCAAAGGGTAAACGTGTGGAGGAAGGTCCTATTACTGTATAATTTGATAACCCAATATTGAAGTTGAAACTTGAGGCCAATTGATGCATTGCACGTATATCTTATATATTTATATAAAGCTTAGCTTGAGCGCATGCAGTTGCAGTATCAAATTTCAAACAGAAATTTTTATAAACCCTTTGTGTGTGTGTATATATATATATATATATATATATATATATATATATATATAATCTATTTAACTTGACTGTAAAATTAAAATTCTTAATTTTATTTTTTGGCTTTATTACTTTATCTTATATCTTATAATTTAAAAGATGTTCAAAATCTCATTTATTATACCAAATAATTATTATTTATAAATTCTTAAAACTAAGAAATTTATCATAAATTTTAAATTATAATCCTGTGAGCTTAATAAAATTAAATTAATTTTTTTTAGAGTTTTCAACGAAACTCTATTTCCAGTAAGTATCAAATGTTTTTTCTTTTTTTGGGTACAAGAGACCCGAAGCCTAAGGACTTTAGGAAAAGATAAATTACAATTGTATATTTTTTGACTACTTATAAATTATAATTGTACGGTTATAAATAGTTATCCTTAATTTATGTTCTCTTCATAATTTGAAATATTTATGTTATTACAATTTGTATAGTGTGAATTGTGTTAATTAAAATATTGAATTAATTATTTTGAAATGAGTTTAAGTAAATACATGAAGTTTTTATTGACATTACTTCAGGGGCGTGTTCCTCGAGGAACCTATGCAGAAACTTGTTTTTGAGTAAATTATGAAGGAGTTTCCTTTGAGTAAATTTTGGTATGTTCAAAGTCATCATCTCGAGTCATAAAAAAGTTTGGAAAAAATGGCATCATGTCTGTGGAAATAAATATGGCAGACGCAAAAGGACTTTAACTTTTGGAATCCCACTCTAGTAAGAAGATAGAAAATATCCGGAGCAGAGGGTAAACGTGTGGAAGAAGGTCCTATTACTGTATAATTGGATAACCCAATATTGAAGTTGAAACTTGAGGCCAATTGATGCGTTGCCACGTATATCTTATGTATTTATATAAAGCTTAGCTTGAGTGCATGCAGTTGTAGCATCAAATTTCGGGCAGAAATTAATGGCTCGGTGTAAGTTGGGCTGGTGCGTTCATAGTCATCATCTCGAGTCAATGATAATATTGTAAAAAAGTTGAAAAAGATGGCATCGTGTCTGTGGAAATGAATGTAGCAGACATGAACTAAAATGAAAGCAATAAATATGACAGACGAAAGGACTTCTAATTTGTCTTTGGATGTCCTTAAAATCTGAAAAGGAAGACTTTTGGAATCCCACCATAAATACTAAGAAGAAACAAAATATCCGGAGCAGAGGACAAACGTGTGAAGCAAGGTCGGATTACTGTAATTTTTTGAGGCTTGACGCCAATTGATGCATCGCACGTATATCTTATGTTTTTATATAAACCTTAGCTTGAGTGCATTCGTGCAGTAGCAGCATCAGATTTCAAAACAGAAATCAATGGCTATGTGTAAGTTGTTTTTATTATTGTTGTTGGTCCAATTCCATGAGCACCAAGCTTGCCTATGAAGAGGAGAGGAGGAGTCCTATTTGAAAATCAAGGCATACTTCCAATCAAATGGGTATGCAGGCTATTTCTTCGACCTTCATGGGGTGAAGATGATCCAGAATGTTGCCCGCTGGGAGAGTGTCAAGTGCGCTAACACCACGGGTCATGTCATTGAACTTTCTCTTGGCAATGTAGGCGAAGTATTTATGGAGAACCCTTACCATCTATGCTTAACCAATCTATATTCCAACCATTTAAGGAGTTAAGGATTCTCAATTTAGTTGGTATGGGATTAATCTGATTCAGAAGGAAGGTATGCTGCTAAATGCTATATAACATAGATCCTGCTGAATGAATGTGTACATTAATTAACAAATTGCTACAATTTCATTGTATTTTTTAAATTTATTTGACTAGTTAATTTGCTAATTGTAATTATACATATATATTATTTATTACAGGTTTAAATGGTTTGTTGAGACTACAAAAACTTGAGACTTTGGATCTTTCTGGTAACTACTTTTCAAATAACTCTTTGCAGTCCTTAAGTGCTCTCACATCTCTTAAAAATTGATTTTAAGTAACACTCGCATGGGAGGATCCTTTCCTATCCAAGGTACATCTAATATTTGTTATTAATATCATATTAAGTATTAATTTGTTTTGATTTTTAGTTTAGTTAAATTAAGATTTTTTAATACTTTGTAACAGAGTTACTAAATAATATTAAATAATAATTTTTTGATATGTATTGTATTTATAAAAAAAACTGGTATATTTAAATAATTAACAAATTTTAACATAAATAATATAATTAAGGTATTTTAAAGCCATATATATATATCATATAGTTATTGGAATATATTAATTTCTTTCATATAAATGCCTAGACTCCTGCATATACTACGTACATGTTTACTTAGTTATTTTAAAGTGTTAGTCAAATACTTATGAATAAAAAGTATAGTCAAAGATTTAATATAATTTTGTAATTTTTTAACAATAAACCTGTCATTTTTTATTTTATTATTAATTACAAAATTTAACATAAATAATATATTTAAAGTATTTTTAAGACATGTTTAGTATATTTCTTGCATTTATTAACTTTTTTCATATAAACGCCTACATATCCACATATGCTACATAAATGTTTAATGGATAAAACTTACATGAAGTTTAATAGGTGGAGTTTGTGAAGTTTCTTATCAAAAAAATAAAAAATAAAAATTTTAATAAAAAATCCGAACTAATAAATTAATAAAGCTCAATGTAACATATATCCTGCTGAATGAATATGTGTACATTAATTAATAAATTGCTACAATTGCATAGTTTTTTTAAAATTTCTTTGACTAGTTAATTTGATAATTGTAATTATACATATATATAATTACAGGTTCAAATGGCTTGTTGAGACTGCAAAAGCTTGAGACTTTAGATCTTTCTGGTAACTACTTTTCAAATAACTCTTTGCAGTCCTTAAGTACACTCACGTCTCTTAAAAAATTGATTCTATCTGACAATGACATAGAAGGACCCTTTCCTGTCCAAGGTACGTCTAATATTTGTTATTAATATCATATTAAGTATTAATTTATTTTGATTTTTAGTGTAGTTAAATTAAGATTTTTTTAATATAATATAATAGAGTTACTAAATAATATTAAATAATAATTTTTTGATATTTATTGTATTTAAAAAATGGTATATTTAAATAATTAACAAAATTTAACATAAATAATATTTTTAAAGTTTTTTAAAGTGATATATATAATATAGTTATTGGAATATATTAATTTCTTTCAAATAAACGCCTAGACACTCACATATGCTACGTACATGTTTAGTTAGTTATTTTAAACTGTTAGTCAAATATTTATGAATAAAAAGTGTAGTCAGATTTATTGTAATTTTATAATTTTTTAACAATAAACTCGTCATATTTATGTTTTAGTATTAATTACAAAAGTTAACATAAATAATATATTTAAAGTATTTTTAAGACATATATTTAGTATGTTTCTTGCATTTATTAACTTTTTTCATATAAGCGCCTATACATCCACATATACTACACAAATGTTTAATGGATAAAACTTACATGAAGTTTAATAGGTGGAGTTCGTGAAGTTTCTTATCATAAATAAATAAATAAAAATTTACTAAAAAATCTAAATTGATAAATTAATAGAGTTCAATGTAAAAATTATTAATATATAAAAAAATTATTAAAAATATTATTTATAATTTAAATTTGATTGATATTTATTCAATGATAAAATTTTTATCAATATTTTTATTAAAATATTTATTTAATAAATATATCAAATTTTATTAAATCTTTTTTCAAATTTTACATGTTTGATCTATGTGATGATATCTTTCAATTTATCAATTTTGA
The DNA here is from genome assembly GCF_002303985.1 of Durio zibethinus. The sequence continues at coordinate 6,119 of NW_019167868.1, forward strand.
TTTTTAATTTTAGTTTTTGTTTACTTATTTCTAATAAAAAACCTCATGAACTCTACCTATAAAATTTTATGTAGGTATTTCTCCATGTTTAATTAGTTATTTTAAAGTGTTAGTCAAATACTTATGAAAAGCAAGTATAGTCAAATATTTAATATAATTTTCTAATTTTCTTATAATAATTTTTAAAATTTTTATTTTAGTATTAATTAGAAAAGAGTTAAGAACAATATGGCACGTACAATACCCACATATCAAAAGTCTTAAAAATAATTAAAAAAAGATAACATGAGCAACAACTTCAAGCTTGTAATAAACTCCAATGTTTTTAAAAACATTATTTTATTTTTATTTTTTTCAATAAAAATTTTACCAAATCATTTATTTTTTGTTATTGTTACTTAAAAGGAGAAGAAAGTCCGGTTTGAAATTCAAATTCAATGTTGTTTTTGAAATGTTAATTTTTGTTGTGTAATTGAGTATTATTTTCGTGGCAGGATTATCTTGTTTTTGGACCAAACTTAGAGTTTTTGGAATCCTGAGCAACAATTGGCTAGGAGGCTCTCTAACGAATCGCAGGGTAACCTCTATAAAAGTCTGAATTTTTCATTTTCGTACAGTTGATTTTTTCTCTTCAATGCTCTATTTTTTATCCTTTTCCTTTCTCTAAATTATTCCAAATAAAGTACGGTATGATGATAGTTGAGTGTTGACAATTATTCTTTACAATTTCTTTGATTTAAAATGGGTTATCTAAACTAAGAAAGTTGGGAGTAACTTGGATCTGAGTTCTATAGATTCACAAAGATATTATAAGATTATTGGAATTTCTACCATCCCTCAAATCTCTCTATCTTTCTGAAAATGGCATGGAAGGGTCCCTTTGTGTATATGCAGTTCCAAAAAAATTTATTCTATAACAAAGACAAATCTCTCTTGTATAACAAAAAAACAAGGTAAAGATTACAAAGGATTTGAAAACCTAAATTGTTTCCAAAGCTTAACATTAGCACAAAATAAGGTGAGTTCCAAAACCTCTCCCAAGACGTCGAAATTGTTTCACCTCAAAGTCTCTCATAGGTCACAGCCTCCTCTATGCTACCATGGCTTGTTGTATGCTTGAGTCGTTGTTCCCAAGGTCATCTTTGTTTTTATTTTGCTTTGCTGAGTTTGATCTTTCTACTTAAGGAAGATAGGTTTGCAGACTTTGGCTTTGGATTTATTCATTAAAAGTTTTACGTAATTTTTCCTCTTTTTTTTTTTTTGCTTGAACATCATTTGCTAGTGAAAATATGAATTTGAGAAAGGATTAAACATTCATTTAGCTCCTGTGCTGTACATTTTCTAATCATTTACTATTTAAAAAATAAAAAATTGTAATTAAATATTTGAACTTGCATTTCATTAAACATTTTGATCGTGGGACTATTTTTGTTAATTAAGCAACTATCATAGACAAAATATTTAATAAAATCCGAATACATGTAAAAAAAATGTTTTGTTATTACCAAATTATCCATTGCTATGTCAACAAAAAATAAAAAAGATAAAATTTAAAATTTCTAAAAAATATGAAAAATTTTACAAAAAAATTTCAAAAAGTCAAAAACAAATAACTAAACATTTGGATTTAAAGAAAAAGTTAAAATTTGAATAAATACCAAAAAATAAAAAATGATTTTAAAAAAATAAAATCTTTGATTTATAAAAATCTAATATACTACATTGATTAGGACAATCAAAGCTGATCTACACTAGGTACCGAATCGACTCTATCGGCCTCGTGCCTCTTCTCCCTCTTTTCTCTCTCTTCCCATTCAATGCTTCCTCTCTCTCATCCATTCTTTCCCTCTTTTCTTTTCTTTTTTTTTGTTTTGAATTTTTTTAATTTTGTATTAAAAAAATCAAGTTTTAATTTTTTAAAAAAAAAATTTCAATATTTTAAATATTTAAGAAATTTATAAATTTTTTCAAAGCAATTTTGAATTTTAATAAAAAATCATGTTTTTTTAATTTTTAATAAAAATTTTAGATTTTAAATTTTTTGGATATTTTAAATGATTAAGTAAAAATTCAAATTTTTTTTCTAAAAAATTCAAATTTTATTTCTAAAACTTAATTTACTAATAAAGAAAGAAAATTGTCTAAGGATGGATATATATATATATATATATGTCGTTTGACATGTAACCAACGAAAATAGATAAAAATTTTGGAATTTCAAATATGATTTGGACATTTTTCTACATGTCTTTTATAAATATTTTATTTCTTGATAATAATTAATATTGTTACAAATTGAATGATCAAAAAATTTTCACACGTAAATGTATGTCTATGCACGTTGCTAAAAGACTCTACAATGTTTTTTTTGATACATGACATTATGTAAAGTTGCTTAAATGCATAATGGTTGCTAAATTTTTGTAAAAATAAAATTTTTATTATAAAAATTTTTTAATCCTATAAAAAATTATTAATGTTGTAAATTATTTTTAAATTACAATAAAATATTTAATGTGATATTTAAATTATAAATATATTAATTAATATGATATTTAAAAGTGTTTAATTTTGTCTGCGTTAGCTACATAATTTAGACTAATTACATTAAAAATGGGTATCCATTAATTAATAAATTTATAACTTTAAAGTATCTCATTTAAAATTTTTTAAAATTTAAATATTAAATTAAATTTCACAATATATTCCAACCATTAGAGTTAGTGATTTTCAATTTAAGTTTCGAATTGGATTTAATATGATTCAAAAGAGGAAGGTATGGCTGCCAAGAATGCTATACTAACATATACTGCTACTGAATGAATATTATGTACACTGAATTAATAAATTGCTACAATTTAAATAGTTACTTTTGAAATTTTTTGCGAGCTACTTAATTTGATAATTGTAATTATGCATATATATAATTACAGGTTCTAATGGCTTGTTGAGACTGCATAAGCTTGAGACTTTGGATCTTTCTGGTAACAATTTTTCAAATAACTCTTTGCGGTCCTTAAGTGCTCTCACATCTCTTAAAAAATTGATTCTAAGGAACAATGACATGGAAGGATCCTTTCCTGTCCAAGGTACGTCTAGTATTTGTTATTAATATCATATTAAGTATTAATTTGTTTTGATTTTTAGTGTGGTTAAATTAAGATTTTTTTAATAGTTATAACAGAGTTACTAAATGATATTAAATAATAATTTTTTATATGTATCAAATTTTTTTAAAAAATTAACAAAATTTAACATAAATAATATATTTAAAGTATTTTAAAGCCATATATATATAATATAGTTATTGCAATATATTAATTTCTTTCATAGAAACGCCTAGACTATCACATATATTACGTACATATTTAATTAGTTGTTTTAAAGTGTTAGTCAAATACTTATGAAAAAAAAGTGTAGTCAAAGATTTAATATAATTTTACAATTTTCTAACAATAAACTCGTTATATTTTTATTTTAGTATTAATTACAAAATAAGTTAAGAGCGATATTTTGCATAAAACACCCACATATCAAAAGTCTTAAAAATAATTAAAAAAGACTGTGAGCAACAGCTTCATGCGTGCAATAAACTCCAATGTATTTAAAAGCATTATTTTTATTTTTATTTTTTAAAATAAAAAAATTACCAAATGCATTTTTTTTTTTGGTTATTGTTACTGAAAGGAGAAAAAAGTCTGATTTGCAATTCAATTGAAATGTTGTTTCGAATGTAATTCTTGTTGGTTGTTGAGTGTCATTTTCGTGCAGAATTATCTGTTTTTGAAAACTTGGAGTTTTTGGATCTTAGTTTCAACAACTTAGAAGGTCCCCCAGCAACGCAGGGTAGTCTCTAAACAAGTTTGAATTTTCCATTTACCTTAGTTGGTTTTTTCTCTTCAATGCTCTATTATTTCTACCTTTTATTTTTTAATTATTCAAATAAAGTATGGTATGATGATAGTTGAGTGTTGACAATCATTCTTTACAATTTCTCAGATTTAAAAAAGTTATCTAAACTAAGAAAGCTGGAGCACTTGGATCTGAGTTTCAACAGATTCAACAAAAATATTATGAGGTCATTGGAATCTCTGCCATCCCTTAAATTTCTCGATCTTTCTAGTAATCGTATGGAAGGGTCCCTCTCTGACCAAGGTATGTATATGCAGTTCCACAGAAATTTATTCTACAACAAAAACAAATCTCTTGTATAACAAAAAAAGCAAGGTAAAGATTACAATGGATTTGAAAACCTAAATTGTTTCCAAAGCTTAAGATTAAGCACAAAATAAGGTGAATTCCAAAACCTCTCCCAAGTTCTCGAAATTGTTTCACCCCAAAGTCTCTCATAGGTCACAGCCTGCTCCTCCATTCTACCATGGCTTGTTGTATGTTTGAGTTGTTATTCCCAAGGTCATCTTTGTTTCTATTCTACTTTGCTGAGTTTGATCTTCCTAGTTAAGGAAGATAGGTTTGCAGACTTTGGCTTTGGTTTTATTCATCAAAATTTTTACGTAAATTTTTTTTTTGTTGAACATCATTTGCTACTGAAAATATGAATTTGAGAAAGGATTAAATATTCATTTGGCTTAAACACTATACATTTTTTTAATTTAATATTTATGGAATAAAAATCATAATTAAATATCTGAACTTACATTTCATTGAACACTTTAGTTTTAGGGACTATTTTCGTTAATTAGGTAGTTGTTTGGACAAAACATATAATAAATTCCTAACACATGTAATAAAGTTCAATAATCGTCATATTATTCATTGTTACATCAACAAAAAATAAAAAATGAAAGATTAATTTGAAATTGCTACAAATGTTTTAAAAAATACAAAAAGTTTTATAAAAAGTTTCAAAAAATTCAAAACAAAAATTAAATATTTTGATTTAAATAAAAAAAAAAGTTAAATTTTGAATAAATACAAAAAAAATAAAAATTTTAATAGATAAAAATCTAGAAGAAATGAGTCAGATCAACACTAATCCAAGGCAAATCGAGCCCGATTTGCCCCAAGCTAGCCAATCGACTCTAACGGCCACCTACCCCCTCCCCGCTCCCTTCTCTCTCTTTCCTTTCAATCCTTCCTCTTTGTCCCCGATTCTTTCCCTTTCTCTTTTTTTTTTTTGGTTGAATTTTCTCTTTTAGTGTTGCATTAAAATCAATTTTTAATATTTAAAAAAGTTTAAAATATTTAAAATATTTAAAATATTTATAAATTTTTTAAAAGTAATTTTGAATTTTAATAAAAAATCATATTTTTTAATAAAAATTTTTAGATTTTAGATTTTATTTATATTTAAATGGTAAAGTAAAAAATTCAAATCTTTTTCTAAAACCTAATCTACTAATTTAGTAAAAATGAAAGTTGTTTACAAATAGTTATTATAAAAAAAAAAAAAGTTGTCTACGGACATGGACATATATAGGTCATTTGAAACGTAACTAATGATAACGGATAAAAATTTTGAAATTTTTAAATACGATTTGAGTATTCGACATGTTTTATAAATATTTTGTTCTTTGAAAGTAAATAATATTATTGCAAATTGTATGATAAAAAAATTTTGACACTTGAAAGCATGGCTATGCACATCGCTAAAAAACTATGCAATGTTTCCTTTGATACATGATATTATGCAAAGTTGCTTAAATGCATAGTGGAAGTTAATTTTTTTGTAAAAGTAAAGTTATTTTCGTTATAAAAAATATTTTTTTCAATCTTATAGAAAATAGTTAATGTAATAAATTATCCTTAAATTATAATGAATATTGAATTTAATATTTAAATTATAAATCTATTAATTAATATAATACTTGTAGCGTTATTTGTCTATTAATTAATGTATCAACATTTAAAACTAATTATTTTAGAAATAAATATCATATTAATTAATAGATTTATAATTTAGGTAACTTATTAAAAATTTTTAAAATTTAAATACTAAATTAAATATTTTATTATAATTTAAAATTTATTTATTACATTAATCTTATAAAAAAATATTTTAAGAAATTGTGTTTTGCAAAAGAATCATTTGGCTTATTTAAAAAATGAAATGGGGAAAACAAGCAAGTCCAAGGAACCATGTGGTTCCTACTCTAATTGCTCTCACCTCCTTCAACATTTTCTTTCTTCTCTTTCACCTATTCTCTCTCTTACGTATTTATAGACTTGGTTCGGTGACTCCCAATGTAGTGAGGAGTCACTCGTGCCGCATCAGTGAGGGCCAAAATGCCATTCATACTTATCATTTTCATTGGTTTTGTCCTCTATTAGAACTGCTTCACGACATAATTGACCGCTCACTGCAATGAGTTAGTTATCTACTTGAATTTGTAAAAGAAAAGCAAAATTCTCGAAAATGCAAATTAAGACACCTGCCATGCTCTCAAGAATTAACTGGGAGCGGTTAGGTAGGGATACTCTATTGTGCGTGTATTGTACTCCTGTGCACCTTTCTTTTATACGTTATAGATTTTTGAAATTTTGAAGGTTTAGTTGTAGTTGTAGGCAGATCCTTTTTAAGTGTTTCCAATATCATTATTTATTTTTGTTTATTTGGTGACAGATTTGAAGTCTTCAACAAAACTGGAGATATTAGATTTGAGTTTTAATAATTTGGTTGGGAATGTTCCTTCTACAGTAAGGGAACTGGCTTCGCTTAAGGTATTATCTTTGGCAGAGAATGGTTTTAATGGCTCTTTACCAATTCCAGGTAATACTTTCAGTTTGGTGCAAAAAGAATAAAAAAGGCTTAAATATATATACTAAAAGGCATGTACCGGATATATATATATATATAGCGATTAAATTGTTTTTTTTTTTTTTTTGCAAAAACAACAAACTTTAATTAGCATTGAATTATATATAATGTTTTCATGTAAATATTCCTCTAAATTTCTTCCTTTGCCAGGTATATGTGAACTAAATAGACTTCAAGAGTTGGATCTTAACGGTAATAGTTTTGAGGGAATCATTCCTCAATGCCTAAACAATATGACTTCTCTTCGTCTCATTAATCTTGAAGGCAACCATTTTGAAGGCTCATTCAAATTTAGCTTATTTATGAATCACTCCAAGCTTAAGACACTCGTGCTTACTTGTGATGGTGACAAATTGAAGATAGATACGGAACATCTACATCAAAGCCCATTGTTTCAGTTAGAGATGTTAAAACTCTCTAACTGTAATCTGAAAAATATTTCTCAACTTCTCCTTTACCAGTATCGATTAGAAGCAATTGATCTCTCTCACAATAACTTGAGAGGTATGTTCCCTACTTGGTTAGTTGAAAAAAACACTGAGTTAAAACTTTTAAATCTAAGGGAGAACTCTCTTTCTGGTCAATTTCATCTCCCAGCAAATTCTATGAGAGATATTCAATTTGTTGACGTCTCCAGCAATCATTTCAGTGGGCAACTTCAAGATGATTTCGGAAAAATATTATCAAATGCAATGTGGATTAATTTGTCCAATAATCATTTTGAAGGTTATCTCCCATCCTCAATTTATGTCGCAAGCAAGTTAGAGGTATTGGATTTGTCCTCTAACAATTTCTCAGGAAAAGTACCTAAGGAGTTACTTAGATGGTGCACCAACTTGAGACTCTTGTGGTTATCACATAATAAATTTCATGGTGAAATATTTTCTTCCCATTTTAATTTGAGTAAGCTATTGTATCTCGAGTTGAGAAACAATCAGTTCACAGGTGGTCTATATCTACCCAACAATGTTAAACTTTCGTCATTAGAAGTTTTTGATATCAGCAACAATCGAATGGAAGGTGAAATTCCTAGTTGGATTGGTAATTGGACAAGGTTACGAATACTTTCTCTGAACAGCAATTTATTTGAAGGCCAGTTTCCTTGTAAAGAGATGCTTTTATCAGTCGAATACTTGGACCTTTCTCACAACGTTCTCAGGGGACCCTTACCTTATTGCTTTAATCAGAATTCTTTAAAGCAACTTAATTTGGAAGGGAACCAATTCTGGGGATCAATGCCAAGTGAACTTTTCAATTTCTCGACTCTGAAGGTGTTGAATCTTAGAGATAACAACTTGTCTGGTAGTATTCCCCACAATATTAGTGGAAACCTCCCTAGCTTGAAAGTCCTTTCATTAGGGAATAACTATCTACAGGGTTTAATTCCGGAGTTGTTCTGTCAATTGACAAATATAAACACTCTGGATCTTTCCAACAACTATTTCTCTGGGTCAGTACCTCAATGTTTCTATAATATCTTCTTTGGGAAGATCGATGCAAAAAGAGCTATCAGCAATTCACCAGAATATACTAGTGATATCGTTTTTCTCCTACTGGATGAGATATATGATAATCTCATAGATTCTATCTATGATGAGCCTGACCCGTCTTACTCTCCCAGAATACAATTTGAGCTTGATTTTGTCACCAGAATACAATTTGGGTTTGATTTTGTCACTAAAAATAGGTTGGACGTTTACAAGGCGGACTTTTTATATTGGATGTCCGGACTTGACTTGTCATGCAACAATCTAACAGGGAATATCCCAGTAGCATTGGGGAACCTATCCTTAATTCATGCATTGAACTTGTCTCACAATCGATTAATGGGACCCATTCCAATTTCTCTTTCAAAGCTTGTTGAAGTAGAAAGTTTGGACCTTTCCTACAACTATTTGAGTGGGGAAATCCCATCGGAGCTGACCAACCTTGTGCGTTTGGGAGTCTTCAATGTGTCACACAATAATCTATCCGGTGAAATTCCTTTCACAAAGCAATTTTCAACATTTGAAGAGAATAGTTACGAGGAAAATCCATTGCTTTGTGGACCGCCATTAGATAAAAGCTGCCCCACACCATACTCGCCAATTGTTCCTTCAGATGAAACACAAGGGAAATGGTTTGAAATTGATTTTATTGCCTTCTACGCAAGCTTTGGTGCAACATATTTCATGTTCTTGTTGGGTTTCGTGACTGTTCTCCTCATTAATCCTTTTTGGCGAAGAAAATGGTTCCATTTCATCGAGAATTTCCTCTATTCTAGCTATTATTTTGCTTATTATACTCTAGGCAAATTGTCAGGCAAATTGTGGAATTAGCTATCTTTTTCATGCCCATCAATTGTGTTTGTAATTTCCATAAATACTTGTCACTTGTCATGACTCTTAGAGTCTTTGTTTAAGCTTACAAATAATGGGCATTGTATAGTATGATAATCTTGTATTATGTTTATTTTGTACCTAATTAAAAGGGATAAGAATAAAGAGAATTATCCTCTTTTTGGTATAGGATGATTAAATCATCCAAAAATAGAAAGAATGATTTTTAATTCATAAAATTAAATTTACATGTTTTATTATACTCTTAAAAATTATATCAATAATTTAAATTATATAAACTTTAAAAAATGATAATTTTGACCAATAAATAAATTATCCTATCATATTACAAATAATGGTTTCATCCTGTTACAAATATATAATAAGGTCATATTTAGTATATAAGATGCTAGATATAATAGTATAATAATTATCTTATATTATATTAGATTTATATCTAATTAAAAGAAATATGATTATAAGAAGGATTATCATCCTCTTAATAGAAGACGATTCAATCCTCTGAAAGTAGATAAGATTATTTTTAATCAATAAGATTAAACTTACATATCCTATTATATTTTAAAAAATTATATTAATAATTTAAATTATATAAACGTTAAAGAAGGATAACTTTGACAAATAATCATTGCACATATAAAATAGGATAACATTATTTAATCTAATTATAATCATAATATCATTTTACCATATTCTATTTTAATTTTGTATACCCAAAATTTGTTTCCTCTCCAATTCTATCTCCTACCTCTACCTATTGAAAATCAACGATTTACATTTTTTCTTCTTTTGGGCGGTTTCAATATATAATAGGTCTCATTCCCTCCCTTTTATATTAAATAAATTTTAGCTTATAATTTTCCTTGTATAACCAGACTCTTCTACCTATTGAAAATCATTTTTTGGGGGCTTCCTTACTTCATGGCAATGGCATTTGATTTTTAACTACAAAAAAGCATGGGAAATTGTATACGAAATTCCTTAAATAAGATTCATAAAGTTTTTTATTAAAAATTATTCAATAAAATCAAAATCAAAATTAATATCAGTGGATTGATAAAATTCAATAAAAAAATCAGTATTATGTAAAAAAATATTAAAAATATAGTTTATAATTCAAAATTATCAAGTATTTAGTCATTGGTAAAAATTTTGTTAAATTTTTTACTAAAAATATTTATCTAAAAATTTATCGAATTTTTTTTTCAAGATTTGCATAATTAATCAATGTATTAAGACTTTTTAATTCATCAATTTTAATTTTAAATTTGAATTTTTATTAAATCATGTTTAGTAAAAAAAATTTCAAAAACTTTATTTAAAAAATTCCACTTAAATCTTCTGGTTAAAAAATTGAAGGAGGAAGGCCAGGGGATGAGCCAACCTCAAAAAATTACTAATGATCGGTACTGGCGCACTAGTTTTGAGGAAAAAAAAAAGCTTGATATTTGAGAGCTAAAGAAATTATTACCATAAATAATATAATAACTTTAATATGCACAGATTTTTTGTTATATTTTTTATAATTTTAATTTTTTATTCATTTTAATTTTTATATTGCTAATAAAAGAATATATATTCTAATTTTTGTATTTGTAAAGAAAATAATTTATCATACCTTGATTCTAAAATTTTTATTTTAAAAATGCATATATGTATAACCTGTTTGATAAAAAAAAAGAAAAAGAAAAAACATTTAAAGTGTTTGATTCATGAATTATGAATTATCTAAAGTGGTTTGAGAAAATATGTAGAGTATAAAAATATTTTTACATGATATAAATGAAAAAAAAATCTAAAGTGGTAGATAAAACCGTTTGATTTATGAATTATCTTACAATAATCTTTAAAATATTGAAGTATATAACTATAAATTATAAACCAATGGTAATAATATATGATACAATCAAATTAAATATCTTTTGAATCGTTTATCCTAAATAGAAATAAAAAAAATAATATTTTTATCTTTGTTACCTCATCAATAGACCCAAAATAATTATTCACTGATCAAAGCAAGCAAAAAGATAAGCATTCCTCTAGGAATGATAGTACTTATTTTATCATAACCAAATTATATAATCTCAAGAACTAATTCCTAAAAAAGCAAACTATTTTGGAAATATACGAAAAATGTGAAAAGAAAAAATATATATATTTTTTATAATGGGTTAAAATGAGAAAAAAATCACCTAGAATCTAAAAAATGCAATTTAAAAAAAAGATTTTTAAAAAGTTATATTTTCTTATAAATTTCCAAAAAACAGAAGAATTTTAATAAAAATCTATGAGCGGATCACCACTCTATGATAATTGATCAAAATTTTTGAACAAAATATGAAAAAAAAAGTTAATTAGTAAATGTGTTTTAAAAGAAAAATAAATTGAAATAAATATTAAATTTTTATAAGAATAAAATTATAAAAGCAATAGTGTACCTTTCAAAGAAAAATTGTAAATTGAAAAAATATTAACGATGTAACACATACCGTTTATAGGTTCATTGCATGACAATTAAAGTGTACAGATAATTTTCAAATTGATAAATATATTTTGAATTTTAAAAAATATAATAAGTGATATTTATGTTTTTAAATTTTAAAACATTTTAAAAATTAGTGAATATAAAAAATTAATGAAGGTAAAAATCTAATTTTGAAATTTTAAAATTAAAAAAAATAAGATATATCTACATAGCTAATAAAATCTGAATTAAATAAAATTAACTTTTAAATTTTTAAATTTATATTATAATTTGGTTTTATTTTAAATATATAATTTTATCTATTTAATTATTTTAAATTTAAATTAGCCCAAAGAAATATTGATAACGTAAAACCAACACTTAAAAATTTAAAATCAAGATATGCTGTAAAAAAAATAGCTAAAATTAGAACAATACTTGCAGTAAAATATAATAGAGAATTAATTATAGATAATATAATAAATTTTATTTTATATATGAATTGATCTTCCATTTGAAAGTTTTTGATAACTAAATAATTTTTCAAATATATAATTTTATAAATAATCTAAAATTAAAAAATATCTTATGTGACAATATAAAAATAAATTTAAGAATTTTTCTATACGTTGAAAAGAGAAAAGCTGTTTACATAAACGTTCACATCAATAAATCTTATCTAATAACTATATTCTTGTAATATAATATTATATATGATACATAATTGCAAAATTAAATGCTATAAATAAGCAGACTGTTGACTTTATTTAATAGTTAAAAATAAAATCACCTACTAAGATTGTTGGAACGTTCCACAATCTAACTTCTTACATTTTGCACTTTACTAGAGCTTATGTACTAGCATCTTTTAATATTAAATCATCCCCAAAGGGCACTTTCCAAACATCTTTTAATATTGTTCTGTCAAATGTTGAACTTACATCTCTTATCTCATTTTGGTTGCAGAAATGCATAGCACTTAGCAGACACATGAATGGGTATAAATATATATATCAAGAGTGGCTCATAATGTCGTAGATGTGGTGGAAGAGGTAGCATTTGGGAATTTCCATTCGATAGCATTGGAAATTACCTTGGCTTCTCTATCTCTGAAAAAAGAAGTGCAGCCAAGTATAGATTCATCGTTGACAAAGTTAAGAAAAAGTTATCGAGATGGAAAGCTAACCTCTTTTCTTTTGCTGGTAGAAATACCCTCCTCAAGTTTGTGGTTAACGCCATCCCCATGTACTACATGCAAAGAGCGGATCTCCTTGTCTTGTCTGTGAGGAGATTAACAGAGTTAGTAGAAACTTTCTCTGGGGCTCCACTGATAATCATAAGAAAATGCATATGGTTAGCTGGAATGCTGCTACTATACAGAAAGAAGGAGGAGGTCTTAGCCTTAAGGATATGAGGTAGGTTAGTGATGCCGATATGGCCTAATTAGGGTGGCGCTTTGTCACTGAAACTGAGAGTATTTGGGCCAAGGTTCTTAAAGCAAAATACACCAGAGATGGTGAGTTCATTAGAAAGGCCTGCTTGCCCATTAGGGCTGGTATGCGCAAAGGTGCACCGATCCTTGAACGTGGTATCAGAATGGGGAGCCCAAGCCTTGTTCTGGTCAGATGACTGAGTTGGCCTTAGTCCGCTAAATACAAAAATCTTTGGCCTTTGGCACCCCCACGATGAAACCCCTGTTGCCAAGGACTTTGTCTCCTCTGAAGTGTGCTGGGATTTCTCATGTGCAAGCGCTCCTATTCCTGACGAGATTGTTGATAAGCTTACTGTTATCCCTGTTCAAATGGAAAATACTAAGGAGGATATTGTTGGCTAGAAATTTTCCCGAACAGGCCTCTTCTCTATCAAGTCGGCTCATAACATGCTTAAAGGATGCATTGATGGCATGAAGAAGGAATGGAAAGATATTTGGAGAATTCCTTCTCTTCCCAAGATCCAACACTTCATTTGGCTCTGCGATCACCAAAAAATTGCCATTCGTGATACAATGTGTAAGCAGGGACTGCAAGTCAGGCCTCTTTGCCCGAGATGTAATAGGGAAAGAGAAACTATTGATCACTGCCTCAGAGATTTCCCTAGCACTAGAGATCTCTGGAATACTCTTACCATTCCCCAAGACATTCTCTCATCTTTCAGTATGGACTTTGAGTGCTAACTTTTCAGAAATTGCAATTTCATGGTTGATTTGGACATATCCAATATTCCTTGGAAAGTTGTTTTCTCCTTCGCTGTTTGAATGATTTGGCTCAGAAGGAACAAATTGGTTTTCCGTATGACTTCTAAAACACCTGATGGGTGGAAAAATAACCTGATTATTCGGGTTAAGGAGTTTTGGACTATTCGTGGCTCTGTCAACCGTCCTAAGACTTCTTGTGAAATTAATATTGGTTGGCAACCTCCTCCTCTGAAAGCCATCAAACACAATACCGATGGATCTACTAAGGGCAACCCTGGTAAAGCCGGGGCGGGAGGTGTATTTAGAGATTGGCTTGGCAACTTGATTCTTAGATTTGCTCATAACTTGGGAACCACTACCAGTGTGTGTGCTGAGTTATAGGGTATCAGGGATGGTATGCGTATGGCTTCCAATCGGGGATACAACAACCTTATTGTTGAGATTGATTCTCAAACCGTTTCAAGGTTTGTTTTGCAGGTTGTTTTTTGCCATCATACTTTCTACTCTATTATTGATGATTGCAGGTCGTTGCTATGAGGCATGCAGAATACAAGGGTATAGCACATTTAGGGAGGCTAACTCTTCTGGGGATCAGTTGGCTAAACTTGGATCCTCTATGAACTCATCCTTTCTGTTCCTAGAAGAACCTCCTGAACTCTTAACTCCTTTGTTATTGTCTGATGCTATGGGAACTATGTTACCCAAAACTCTTTACATGTAACTTTATTGGTTTTTGTTGGTTTTTCTTTAATGCAACTTTATTCACCAAAAAACAAAAAAAACTTATTTATATTTTATATTTTTTCAATATTTTTATGCAAATTTAGATTGACTTAATATGAATATCAAATCTAACCCTTAATTATTTTTTATTACATTGAATAGGGGTCCTCCATCTCAATGTTAGGGACAACTTTAATAATATACTAGAAGGATGTCTGAGCTTCTTTTCGAATCTATTATTAACATTTGCTTAAATTAATTTGTAAAAAATGTAAAAACATTTAAAATAATAATAAAATAATATAAAATATTGAACAATTAAAATGACATGAAATAATTCTATTTTTCTACAATGAAATGACTTGTACGATGAAGATATGCGGCGATTGAAGCTTTTGATGCGAGGAGAAATTGCTTAAAAAAATGTGATTACTAATAAAAAATCAAAGCAAGACGGACAGACAATTGAAGTCGCAATAGTAAGGTCAATTTGGTTTCAGTGACTAGAACAAATACAACTCAATTTGTTTTTTTCTATTAAATTGATATGGTAAAAAACGAAAGGGAAAGAGGAAAAAGAAGAAACAAATCACAGCATGCATTAAAACATTTATCTCAAAAAGTTCAGCACAAATGATACTTCTCATGTTACGGGTTATATAATATTTCACGTCAAAATGTGGTACAAATAATTAGTAGACAAAAGTAATCAAAGAAACCTATGGAATAATGAAGTTTGCTTACGATTCAAGCTCAAGGGCATGGAAACTTGGACAGAACTACAGAAATGGAAAAGTTTTATTTCCTCTTCACTGGGTTATGGCAAATAGACATAAAATGTAGTAGCATGATTTACTTATCAAGCTTAAATAAATAAAATACTTTGGATACACTAAACTTGCACCATGAAACCTTGCCAAAATCATATAGTAGAATTGCAGAATAAAACCGCATCCTGTACATTGTTGAAACCATAAAATTAGAGTATTACCTTGTTAACTGTCATCATGGACTGAAAAATACAAACCTATGGGTATGAGACATGCATGATTCAACCACCGAAAGAGAAAGAAATCCTTCAAGGGGAAGGTAGAAATCTAGAAAAGGGTGTTTTTTACACAACAAATAAAGCAGCACTACATGTCTTTGTAGCTTAAAGGCTGGCAAGCCTCTTTCATTTGTTAAAATACATCCTTTATATCTTATCACCAATTACTTCTTCCAAAAACGATATCAAAAATAGGGGAGAAAATTTCACATACAATTAGATCAAAGATGTGGAGAGTTCATACGAAAGACCCCTTGCCAATGCAGATTTAAGAACACTTCCAGCAGGTATTTCCACAAGTGGTGCAATAGTATTGACGGTTGCAGCGTCAAACCAAATATTTCTGTATGTAAAACAGAAGGAACTTACTGTCTACAATTGGTCACCAGAATATTTGTGCAAAATGAGTGCAGCGGAAAATAAAATATATATGTTCACAAAGTGAAAAAGGTAGTTTAGCGTAAGTACTATTAGCATTCAGCTACTGTAATAATCTTTATGGCCTGGCACCAAATTGGCAGTTTGGAGGCAATTCTTATCAGACGAATCGATACAAAATGAAGTTTGGTTCCAATGGAACTTACAATGAATACATGTTATAATCACTGACTTGGATTACACAAATTTAGCAATTGGTTGCAATATTTGAATAAAAATCTTTTTCAAAAAGTTGTTTACTGTAAAAATGTTCAGACTTTAAAATATATGCTAATGAACAAAATAGAGTATATCTATAACTATAAAAATCATACATACCAGGAATATGCCTAAATACTCTTTGATAATCTAAAGAGCAGAAAACATTGAAGAAGACAAAAGTCTAAACTTGAAAAAATCTGCAAACGAATACATCCTGCAATAAGAAAATAAAATAAAATAAGAAAATTTTATTCATTCAATTGAAATCCATGTATATACCTATAAAATAATCACACAAAAAAAATAAAATTGAGCAACACATGCTAATCATCAGGTCGCTTGCCGGTATCTAACTTTTTGATTGTTGCAGCCTGCCCACTTTTAAGAACTCCATAATAAACTCTACTATATGAATCTTCTCCAATCAAAGAATTTGTACCAAAGTTATCTGTGATTTCCTTCAATTCATCTGTTGGAATTGTAGGGACTCCAATAGACTGAACCTTCACAATCTTAGCACTCTTTGACGTCATACCTTTGCTTTTAGTTGCTCTATTTGCCCCTTGAATAAATAATCCTGGAACATGTTGGACGTAACAAAATTCATTGCATTCGTTTAGGTTTAGTATGATTGATATTATTTTTACATTTTTTTTGTAAAATACGAATACAAAAGTAAAAAATATATGAATATAAATCAAAAGATAAATAACAAATGCATAAATCAAATGAAGCTGTACATTCTTATATTTTGTTGCTAACACATGACATGAAAAAGGGCAATTCAATTTGCTGCTCACAAACCTTTCTTGCCTTGATGTTTCTGAAGCTTCATTCTAGCTGGCTTTCAACATTTTGAAGTTCCTTGACAGAGCACGAACCTAGACCTTGACCCAAGAGCTTCCTGAGACACCAAAATATCAAAGTTCAAACAGACCTCATACTTGAGAGAATGTGCCAAGTAAAACACATGTCTGGAAGAAGCATTAAACTGTATCTAATACTTTTGAGAAGCTTCAAAAAGCTCAATTTTCCTGACCATGTTTGCTACTTCAAGCTCCAGTTGCTGCAGCATAAGCAAATCAGAATGTATATATGTGCCATTGAAGAACGCAATGAAGTTCATAGAGCAACAAAAATATGCTAGATCAATATTCAATTCCCAAGAAACGCAGTTGTCATGTTATCATAGCTTTGAAGCTAAATTATAAAAAAGGTGACATCTAACAGTAACCTCTCCATTTATTCTTAAACTAAAATTTTTTGTTAAAAAAAAACAGAATATTTTTTTTATATATTTAAAATTATCAAGAGTTGAATCTTGGTTACTTAAACTATAAGAACAACACTTTTACCAACAAGCCATAACTAAAAGTACAACAAATTAAGGTACAACATTCTGTCAAGAGATGTTACGGATTTTTCCTGACAAATGACAAACATATATAAAATTAGACGTCTAACTTACTGAGCTTTTTTAAGCCACCAGATGGTGTCTATTACCATGACTTGTCATATGATTCTTCAGGAAAGTGGTCAAACAACCTAGTGGCATATCACATCAGGTCCAGCTAAGACCTTTCATCATACCATTTAACTATACAGTTTCCTATATGGTCCAAAAAAAATGCTATCACTCGAATTGGTGTAGCATGTGAAGGAGAAGGACAAGGAAACAAGAATCTTGAACAGCTAAATTACAATTCTCACAGACTTGGAACTTTTTGAAGGCAAATAGAACCATTTATAGAGATCTGAGGCTTATTTTGATACATAAGTTGCTAATTATTTATTGTCACTAAGGTTAGGAAACATGAAAGGGGAACAGTATAGGTAAACCGGGGATTTAAATAACGTTTGTGACGTGATATAATGGTCACATTTTAATGATAGCATCGATTTTCGTCACCATTATTCATTGTAATGAAAGTGTAAATCGTATTCACACAAATAGTCGTGCGTCACATTTGTAAATAATGTTATAATGAAAAATTACAGTCATAACAAGATGCTAAAATCATTATTTGTGCTTTTTAATATATTTATGAATTTTATAATAAATTGATTTTGAGATATAACTAAAATATATGAAAAAGTTTATTTTAATCTATAAAAATAAGATTAAAATTACATAAATGACTTTAAATATCATAAACAAATAATATTATATTAACTTATTTTATGATAAATTGTGAAAATTTTAAAAAAATTCACAACCACAATAAGCGTGCTTATTGTTATTTTATCTATTGTAGATATTGATTTTGTCTTGGTCTACCGTTTTCATTTTCAATTTAATATAATAATTTTGATAATAATATTAATAATAATATTGATTTAATTAAAAATTAAAAATCAAAATTATTAAAATAATAATTTTTTTTAAAAAAAAGGAGAAGAGGGACAGAAAATAGAGGGTTGGTACGACGCCGTCGCCTATCCAACCCTCTGCTTGACCCTTGTCCAACCCCCTGTCCAACCACCTCTACAACCTACCCCAGCCCACCTACAACCACCCTTCAGCCACCCATATCCCCATCTATAAAACACCCAGCTTCTTTCCCCTTTCGATCTCTCTGAAACCTAGAAACCCAAAAAAAAAAAAAAAAAACTCTTTTTCACACCCACACAAAAACCCTAGATTCCAAAAAACGCGAAATACCCATACCCAAATACCCAAACAAAAAAACAAAAAAACAAAAACAAAAACAAACAAAAAAAAAACAATCATCCCCATAGGGAGGAACCCAGCGTCGAGCCATCTGCAACAAAGAAAAGATACCCAAACAAAAAAACAAAAAAACAAAAACAAAAACAAACAAAAAAAATAATCCTCCCCGTAGGGAGGAACCCAGCGCCGAGCCATCTGCAACAAAGAAAAGAAGCTGTCAGTTAAATTTTTTTTTTTAAAAAGAACCAAAAAATTTCAAACTTGATCTACACAAATCGAGGCTATTTTCGATGAAAGGGGTGCCAGATCTGAGCTCAGGAGGTTGAACAGAACCTCCTGATCAATTTTGAAATTTTTTGATCATCGACGACCACCGCCGACAGTGACCCAGGATGTGGCCGGCATGGTGGTCCGACGACTGGATGGTGAGAGAGCTCTGCCTTTTTTTCTTTCTGAAACAAAGGAAAAATGAACCAATTTTTTTTTTGCGTTATATATAGAAAAGCAAAGGTCAAAACGACGTCGTTTGGATAGGGGAGGATCCGCATGTGGACCCGAACCTAGACCCGCCAACCCGGCTCCTTAGTAGTTCTGAATCGATTTGACCAGACCGGACCAAACCACTCCCTAAACCGGTTCGAATTGCTCCTCAGTCGGCTCAACAAAAATGCGCACCAAACCGAACCATTTTCGGTCCAATCGAATTGCCTTTGATCGAACCATTGATCGGTCCGATTCAAGTAAAAAAAATTTTTTTTTTTGAATTTTTGAATTTTTTTTATATATTATTATTTTTTATTTTAAGTTTTTTTTTTATATTTATGCATGATAAATTTTTTTATTTGTTAGGATAAATATTTAATTGTTTTAATAATAATAAACATGAAAACAAGTAAGAAAATAATTAAAAAATATATATTAATAATAATCTAAATAATAATAATAAAATTATTATTATTATTTTTCCTACCTAGATGTTGGAGAAAATAAAAAATATTTTTCTAAAAATAATTTCGCCTAGATGTTGGAGAATTATTATTAATAAATTTTCATAAAAAAGAAATATATGAGAAATTTTTGATTAATTTTCAAAAATCACTACAATTGAACTTGCTCTAAAAATCCCCAACATCTAGGCGGATTTTTAGAGATGTTCGCATTTTCTTAAAAATTTGAAACCCTAAAACCTTTAAACCCTTAAAT
The DNA here is from genome assembly GCF_002303985.1 of Durio zibethinus. The sequence continues at coordinate 26,178 of NW_019167868.1, forward strand.
TCAAACCCTAAATCCAAACCCTAAAGTTCAACCTTAAAATACAAAACCCAAAATCCAAAATCCAAAATCAAAATCCAAATCCTAAATAACCCTTAAATCAAAACCTAAACTCAAATTTTAAAACAAAATCCTAAATTTGCATTCTAAATTTTTCCCTAAAAATTCCATACCTAAAATCACAAGCTAAGATTTTAAACTAAACATTCTAATAAAACCAAACCATACTTAAAATTTGAATCTTCAAATATCTAAAATCCTAAATTTAAACTATTACTAACCCTATCAAAAGTTATGAAAATCCTAAGGACATGTGTGAGAATCTCATTTGAAATGATTTGTTCTCGAATGCTGCTTAGATGATAGGGTATTTAGGAAACTTTATTTCATTAAGTTTTTCATACGAGTTCTTAATTCGCATTAATAATAACTTTAATAAATAAAAAGTATAATAATAAATTGAGATTTTAAATATAAACAGTCGCACCTAAGCTTTGTCTAGATGTTGGAGAGTCGAGGTGGTCTCATTATACTTAAGAATCTCACTTTAAAATTGCATCTCATCCTACATAACATTCATTGGCATACATACGTTAGCATGTTATTATTAGTAATTATTTGTATTATTCTGTCTTTAATTTTTATTTATTACTTGGTGATAAAATATTTTATAATAAAAAAAGAATAATAAATTTTAAAAAATAAAAAATTTTGATATTATAAAATAAAATAGAAATAACATTAAGAAAAAAATAATTCTTGGTACTCTGCCTAGATGTTGGAGAGTCACTAACAATTCTATTCTATAAAGATTATTATTTCATTTTAAGGGTTATCGTATTAAATCTTAAGCGAAAAGAGTTATTTTAAATTCTGTCTAGATGTTAGAGAATTTTAAAATAATTATTTAACTTTAAGATTTTCTCAATATTCCTAAATAAAGAAATTTAGCAAAATTTTATTTTTCCAAATGAATGGAATTAGTGTTAAAATTCAAATTGAAATATTTTTTATCCAACAAGAAAAATAGCACATAATTAAATGGTATCAATTTATGGGCGTTGTGGGGGTGATAATCCTTCCTCACACGTAATCGACTCTCGGACCAACTTGATTTTTCGTAGATCAAAATTTATCTTTTTGATAAACTTTAAACTTACTTTTATAGTTTTATTAAAAAGATAAACTTTTGGGTGGCCAATCACACCCTAACAAAGATTGGTGGTGACTCCCCCATTTATTTCAATTTTAAAACTCTTTTACCTTTGGTGGTCCCAAAATCGTTATGACATCTATTATATTCGTAACCGTGATTAATGCAACGCCATTGAAAATGCAACTACGACCAATTTTTAAATCCTTAAAGTATATTATGTACATTTCTAAAATGTGTTTCTCTAGAATGAAGCATACAATTAGCCCATCTGATCATTCAAGGGAAAAACTGCTACAAATTAGTTTAATCAACAAAAACTTCAACCTTTATTTTTAGGCAAGCCAGAGCTCCTAAAAACTTGTGCCAAATACAAAGTAATTATGATAAATATATGGATTGTCTCTAAGGAAAAACATTACTAAGCCATAATATCATCCAAATTATGGTGGTAACACAAACAGGGGTGATGACCCTATTTCCCAATAGTTATTTGAAGCTAGCCATTAAAGGAAGCTTTGGCAACATAATAACATAAGGATCTTGTAGACCCTTTATGCAGTTTCTAAATGTTTCTTAGATCACATCAGAATATTAGCATGTTTACTTCATTGTAGAAGATGTAAATATTTGTGAAGTCAACCTTTCTTATAGGAAAAGTCAAATTGTTGGGTTTCTAATACCCTACCATCTCTAGTAGTTTACGTAATTGATTATATAAATGCAAATTGCCACACCATATGAATCTGTTGTAGGTTGTAGGTTCAGAAAAAGGGGAAAATGTAAGTTGCAATTGACCTCCCTTTTATCTTAAGTGTCAAATTTGTTTACTTCCTTTTACACACTAGCTTTAAGGTTTTAGTCACTCAACCCCATATACACCAACAAAATCTTTGCAAACAGGAGAAAATCATAATATTCTTATTCCCATAATGCTGGGAATTGTTGCTTCCTTACTTGCCCAACAAAATATGAAACTTTAAGATAAAGTATAAAACCACTCAAACATGGCATAATAGTTGTTAATCTGAGGTCTTTTAACTAATGTGCAACATTTATGATTCAAATTCTCTCCTCAAGTTTTCGTGTTCAATTGTACTAGAGAGGGAGATCATGCATAGAACCTAAAGATATATGGTCAAAAGTAGGTTGAGTCAACTCTATTGGTCTCTAATTCAAATATATTAAAGCCATAGAATCAATCAAGAGAAAGCATCATGATTTAAATTTTAAGGGGACATGGAATTCTAGCCTAGGGTTGGTATATTCATCAGTGCATGTGATACAAAGTAAGACAACTAAACACAATATATTCTGGATGATATTAGCTAATCAATTTTTACTGGATTCCATCCCTCAAGTCAGCACATCATTTATAAGAAAAAAAAATGAAATTTCTTTCTAATTATTTTCTAAGCATCCAAAATAGCACCAAAAAAATGAAATGGATTAGGAAACAATTTACAAGTATTGTTCTCTCTCTTGTAATTTAAGGATGCTTATCATAACTACGTATCAAGAAGTGGTTTAGGCATTTCAAGACTCAAAAACCATTTACTGGTTATCTTTGCCATTTATGCCAAAACCCACTTAAGCTTATTGAGGTTGTATCATGTGAGGTTGTGTACTCTTGATAATGCAACAAGAAGAAACTGATAAGTTTTAATTGCTTGAGTTCTTAAGCTAGTCATCTGAATTTGTGGAAATCCTAAGTTAAAATGGTTAACACCTTACCAAACAAATCATCTTAAGTTTCATTCTCTTATAAATATGAAAATAGTATTGCACTACTTGTGAATTTAAACGAAAGATAGAGACAGAGAAAAAGAGTAGCCACTTCAATATAGCAAACAAGGGATGAAAAAGAAGCCATTTGAATATAGTTAGCTAGGGATTGAAAAAGGATTTTCACAAGATTTTAAGCAAAGGTCTTATAACAAATGGCAGCTTAAAATTCTCAAAGGTGTCAAGTAGTCCTATTACAATATCTCATAAGAATACATCTCCTAAATGGTGCTATAAAAGTACCTATTTTTTAGTGTATTTAGTCATACTACCATCTAGTCCAAGAACATTTTTGCGTCTATTTCTTTTTTTTTTTTAAATAAATTCCTCTCTTTGGTGGCACTAATGGAATAAAAAAGAAAAAAGAAAAGTTATATCATTAATCATAGGTCTTAGCCTCTAACTTTAAATATACTAATCTCTCTGTTGCACTTTTTTTTTTACCAGCCTTATAAATTAAACTGTTATGTAAAAAAAAAAAACATAAATTGATAGAAATTGTATAGTTATAATAAACATAAAATAGAATGGAAAGCTCCTTAATGTAGTCATCCAACATTAACTGAGAGTCCTTCGAGTAACCTGCTTGTTTCAGAAGTTGGGTCAAGACTTGTTGCAAAAGAAAGAACAAAAGAGTAAAATGTTTTATCATACACCACTTACATCTAAGTGATCTTACATGATGTTGTCCTTAATTAAACCATAGAACAATCTTTTTATAACCAAAATTATGAACCTACAACGAAATGGAAATATTTAGTTCTAAATTATAGAATGACGTTGAACTTTGAAAATCTTTTTTTGTTACTTAAAAGAAAATCTTAAGAATGTCTAAGGCACCAGCAAAGAGTATCATATGATGTAAACCACTAAATCTCTAGTCCTTAGATACTAGCCACTTACCCACTCAAATGCATACTTTTAGCAACAAATTGTTAGGCTAAAAAGCTTCAATCCAATTACACCAGTAAAAATAAAATCAAACCATTAATCAAACACATAAAAGATAATAATTTAATGTGATTTGGTCCAACTGATCTATATCCACGGATGAGAAAAAAAATCCACTAGTTGTAGAGAATTACAAACATAAAAATCAAATCAATCTCACTCAACAATCAATACTCCTAAGACACTCTTAATCTCTTATAATTCTATGGAGTATTTTCAACCCAAGCAAATACAAAGCCATATTTACTCTTTCAACACAAATAAACATATACCCATATGTACCAATTCATCATACCTATGTGGACCCTTTCAATTTTCTCTAGTACACTCCTAAACATTCAAACATACACACCCATAAGACGTAAATCTCTAATACTTTTATGGGATATTTATCTCACAAAATCCTACAACTCTCTTATATCTTTTTCTCATACCTAACCCTGTAAAAACTTCACCTATTTATAGCTATATAAACTGGCCTATTGAGAATTTCTTTCCTTTTAAAAATTTTCTTTTGCAAGTCAAACTTGCCTATTAAAAATCTTTTTCCTTTTAGAATTCTTCTTATGTAAGTCTTCTTCTCCATCAAGTAATATCTAACAAGTTTTAAATAAATCTCTTATGGGATTTGAGCCACTATTCCTAGCACAAGCAACCTACTTGAGACATCTTTAAAGAATTTTCTTATTAAAGTAAGTAATTCTAGTGAAGCATGAAGCATTTAGTGTATGTTTATATCCTCATAAATTGAGTCATTCTATATAATATTATTTTTTGTAAAATGTCACTCATAAAGGTAAACTCATTAAGAGTGTGTGGATTTCAAAGGAGTTAGCACATCTCAAAAGAGATTATTAAAATGAAGTAGATTCTCAAATTGTGAGTACTAACATAAAAGATCCAAAAAAAATTGGATATTCAAAATCAAAATTTGATTTGCATTTGTAGGTGTACGAGCATTGTTACATGGCAAATTCAAGCAAAAATAATCAATGCTACTTTGATAATGGATGCACAAGACACATGATTGAGGATAAAAGTCAATTAAAAGACTTTAAAGCCCAAAGGTGGAAGAAATGTTACATTTAGAGAAAACTCCAAAAGTCAAATTGAGGGAATTAGTTCATCATTAATTTTAATTTTACTACGATAGGTATCAATCTCACTTTCATCGTTATTTTCAATCTTATTAAAATCAATATCATCGCTCATCCAAACAAACCTTTGTAAAGGTGAGAATTTTTTGCTTTTATTTCCATTTGTATTGATGGTTGTTTTGTTCTGGTTAACTAATAAGTAATATAGCCTAGGAAGTTTATCTTTTGGAAGGGTCATTAGTAGTTTTAGTTTTGGGGTCTTAAGACACTTATTTTGGATTTTTTTTTTTTTTGTATATAGCCATGGAGAGAAGGTCTTGATTTTTTGGTTTGAAATCAAGCGAAATCAAGATTTTTATATCCTTCCAAGATACTATTTTGGCTTATCTTTTACATTTGTGAAAAATCTTTCTTTATTATCCTCTTTTGATTTCCAGAAACTCTATCAATTAGATTAATTATTCTTAATTAGCAGACTTTTCCCAAAATTGTTTAGGTTAGAATGTTAGATCAAATAAATCAATTACATATGGAAAACTAACAAGTGAAAAAGAAATTAAAAAATGCATGCAGATATACGAACTTACCTTGATAAAAAAGGAACCCCTCCATGTCATTATTAGAAATAAATCAACTTAAGGCCTTAAACCATACAAAAACATACCTTTTGACATATATATAATTCAAATACCAATTTATAGATTGTGCATACCTTTCTCATGATTGATAATCCTATAGACAAAATAAACATTTCCTCTGAAGTCGCACTAGCTTTTGTTAAGAATCTGCCATGGTATGATGATCTTTTATTTCTTTTAACATTTTGTTTTCTTTTCTACTCTTTTTTATCTTCTTTTCAAAATTCTACTTGATATATGATACTTCATCAAAAAATCCATCAAATTACAGTTCATGAATTTCCCAGACTTCTTGAGAAAATTGAAATTAAATCAGATTTCTAAAGAGCCTCTTTTAGTTCATCAATAAAGAATGACATTTTTAGAGAATCCCTTCTTCCTTTAACAACCTTCTGAAGGGGACATTTTCATAATGTCTAGATCTAGGGATCTATCGCTAGACATTGACTTTAGGAGTCACTATCAATCTTTTTCGTTTAGGTGCAAATGGCCACCTAGAAAATCTATCATTTCAAGGAACACCTAAGCTTAAGGGTCTTTAAAGAATAGGTTTGAGTCTACTAACTATAACAAGGTTTGGGAGTACGGTTACATGTGAGAAAAGTTATAGCACCCTTACAACACCCATCAAAGGATGATACCAGCTTGATTTCATGTTATTCAATAAGCCTTAAAAATTTTACCAAGTAATTAATTATTGGAAATTATTCTTAATTAACTCTAATACCTTTGACAGCAAATTAAGAAAATTCTTTCACCTCAAGAGTATGCAAGAAAACTACTATTTCACTTGCGGAGACTCCATCATCGGGTTATTTAACATAAAAGTTTCAAGAAAGAAAATGAAAAGAAACAAAAATTCAATTTTAGGTATGAACCCTTTTCTTTTCAAAAAAACTCATTGCTTTTGTATAAAGAAAATTGATACTTTCAACTTTTTCTTAAAACATTTTTTTAAAACAAACTTTTTTAAGAAAAATTGGTACTTTCAACTTTTCCTCAAAATGCTTTTTTTTAGAATTTAATTTCAAGGAAAATTTGATACTTTCAACTTTTTCCTAAAAATATATTTTTTAAACCTTTTTATTTTCAATAGAAATTGATACTTTCAACTTTCCCCAAAATGTTTTTGGAAATTTTTATTTTAAAAATTTTATTTTTAAAGAAAATTGATACTTTCAACTTTTCCATAAACAACGTTTTTATTTTTAAAGGAAATTGATACTTTCAACTTCCCAAAAAATATATATTTTAAAAATTTATTTTCAAGGAAAATTGATACTTTTAACTTTTCCTCAAAAATGCTTTTAGAAAATTTTATTTTAGAAATTTTATTTTAAGAAAAATTAATACTTTTAACTTTTCCTTAAAAATATTTTTTTAAAAAAAAATTACTTTATACTTTTTTTATTTTTTTTTAATTTATCCATGCAAAAATACTCTTAAAAAAAAAACAAACACATAAATAAAATACCAAAATAAATACCAAAAATACAAAAAAATACAAAAAAAAATTGAATCGGCTCGACTGAAAAGGTCGGCTGAGGCACGGGTTGAACCTGGGTCAAAAGCGGGTTGGCGTTACGGGTCGGGTAGCTCGAATGGGAACACGTGGGTCCTACGATTTTCTTAAGCGCAAAACAATGTCATTTTAGGGAGCTATAAAAGGAAAATACCTCCATTTTTCACTTGATGCTCCCTCTTTTCTCTCTCTCTTTGCTTCTTTTCTCTCTCTCTCTCTTTAACAAAAATTAGTTTTCGATTGAATATTTAATCAAAAACTGGAAAACAATGCAGAAATTGGAAAATCTAGCCAGAATCTGGGTTTTTCACAGGAAAAGTCATCGAAAAACTTGAATTTTGCCAAAAAATTTCATCAAATTTGGGAAATTTTCTAAAAAACAAACTTCAAAAAAATTTTAAAAAATTCATTAAAAATTCTAAACTACCTCTAAACACTTCTTGCTTATGTTTCACCTCTCTGTTCTCTTTTTCATGTCTCCTTGGGTTCTGTTTCAGCATCTATTTATAGGGATTGATCATAAGAGTTTCCCTAGCAAAGCCTAGCAACTTCCCTGATTTTACCTCGAAGGTGCACTTGGCTGGGTTCAACTTGAGTTGAAATTTTCTCAACCTCTCAAATAACTTTTTGAGGTTGGTGACATAGTTTTCATTTTCATGAGATTTTACAATCATATCATCTACGTACACCTCAATCTCCTTATATATCATGTCATGAAATAGCGTCACCATAGCTCTCCGGTATATTGCCCTAGTATTTTTTAATCTAAAGGGCATGACCTTATAGCAAAAGGTTCCCTATTTGGTCATGAAAGTAGTCTTTTCCATATCATCTGTAGCCATTTTTATCTGATTATATCCTGAGAACCCATCCATAAAGGAGAATATTAAATGCTTTGCCATGTTATCTACTAGTGTGTCAATGTAAGGCAAATGAAAGTTATCCTTTGGGCTAGCCCTATTCAAATCACGATAGTCTACACATATTTGTACTTTTTCATCTTTTTTAAGAATTGGTACTATATTGGCTACCCACTCTGGATACTTAGCCACTTGTAAGAAGCCTACATCAAACTGCTTCTTCACATTTTCTTTGATTTTTAGTAGGATTTCAAGCTTCATGCACCTCAGTTTCTGCTAGACTAGCTTACATTCTGATTTTAGGGGTAATCTGTGCTTTACTATCTCTATGCTCAACCCTGGCATATCCTAGTAAGACCAAGCAAACACATCTATGAATTTTTGAAGTAGATCTGCCAAACGTTGCCTATCTCCTAATGAAAGCAAAGTGCCAATTCTGACCTTTTTTTATTCTTTTCATCTCTCAGATTCATCAAGTTAGTTACCTCATAATGAGGCTCAATTGACTTATTTTCTTGTTTAATCAATCTCATTAGGTCCAGAGGTATAACATATTCCTCAAAATTCTCTTTATTGTCAAGTTCATCAGTGTTAATTGAATTCTCAAAACTAACCCCTTGATTATTATCATTATTATTTTTTTGTTCATTTAAGGACTTGAAATTGAATGAAATGGGATATGTTGGCAAGATGTGTTTGGAAAAATGAAAAAATGACAATAATGAAGACATAAGAAGAAATGAATGAAAATGTATTTTTCTTAATTTTTATTAAAATAATAAAAGATAAAATGTCTCCAAACAAGAAAGATCACCCCAATGCCCTGGGCAATAGCTTTTGGGATGTACAATCACATTGAATTAGTTTCAAAGGTAAAAGGTATTTAAATTGTACTCTAATTGTTTAGCTCATAATCTGGTGGACAAAGACGGACCCACCCTTCTTGTTTAAGCTTCACTTCATCTTTAATAGCATTGATGGTTAACTGGGCGAAAGCCTCTTTCATACTTTCTTTTACATTTGGGCATATGAATCTTCCAGGCTTGAAAATCTCGTACAAATGTGGGATAATCATTAATCTTGCTATTTTACTTGTTGGCCTTCTCTTGATCTCCCATTCTACTGCTTCATAGCCTAAGCCTAGCCTTTCATTGTTATCCACCACTGTTAGAGGCTCTCTTATTCCTTGTAAGTTATTGTCTAACCCTACTCATGAATACCAGCCCTTATTAATGACTTGGCTCATCACTATCTTTGAAAAGGGTTGATTTTTAGGTCTGTCACCCATAGAATTAACTAGCTCAAAAGATTGATAGGAACATTCCATTGCTTCTTTAGTAGCTTTCACATATGGAAAATTCAATGGTTGGGTCACTAGCATGTCTTTCACCTCAAATACTACCACTAACTTGCCTTTCATATTGAACTTACTTTTTTAATGTAGAGTAAAAAGAACAGCCCCTGCCATGTGAATCCATGGCCTTCCTAATAAACAACTGTAAGATGGAGAGATATCCATTACTTGAAACTTTACATTAAAAGTGCATGGCCCAATTTGTAAAGGTATTTTGATATCTTTCAGTACTTTCTTTTTAGTCACATCAAAAGCTCAGACGATCATTTGACTATTTTTCATATGAGAGTAATCAATGGGTAGCCTTACCAAAGTTGACATAGGCATGACATTAATAGCTGAGCCATTATCAATAAGGACCTTAGCTATGATATAGCTCTTGCATTTGATCATGATATGCAGAGCCTTAGCACATTTTTTTCCCTTCGGGGGAATTTCATCATCACTGAATGAAATATAATTTGGCATGACTAGATTTCTAACTAGGTGGTTCACATATTCAACAGATACAGTATGTGCTACATATGCTTGGTTCAATACTTTCAGCAGGGCATTTCAGTGTGGTTTTGAATTTAATAACAATGATAATAATGAGATTCGTGCTGGCATTTTATTCAATTGTTCAACAACTGAATATTCACTATGTTTTACCAACTTTAGGAATTTATAAGCTTCTTTTTTTGACATCAACTTTAGACGATCCTCCTTAGGTTCTATTTCAGGGTTATTCCATTATTCTCTTACCTTGGTTTTCTCTCTTCTAGCCTTCTTCAATATTTTTAGAGTGTAGCATCTTTCACTTCGGGTAATACCTTCTACACCAGTTATATTGAAGGTGTCAGTCTTAGAGACATTCTCTTCTTGACCTTAAACTACTATATCACAGTCATATTTTTATGGTACAGCCTTATCATCCTTATATGGGAAGGGTGCCAAAAATTTAAAAGTTACCGGCCTAGGAATGAGTTTATCTAGGACTAACTTTGGCTTGTTCCCATAGTGAATCATCATCGACTTTACAAATAGTTTTGCAAGCTTGTCAGTCATGGATACTTCAACTCTCTCTGAGTCTTCTGCACCTTCATAGATGTCCATCTGGTATGAATCCAAGAGCTTTTATACACCTTGGTGAAACTGCTTATAAGTTTCGATAGAATGACCTATTGCCCCACTATGATATTTGTAACTAGTGTCTACTATATATGTTTCATGATAACAGTGCAGACTCATTGGTTGTATCATGTCAGCTTTTTTCAAAGCATTAAACAACTGACTGAGAGGGGTATTAATATCTGTCTCTTTTCTCTTCAAATGACACTTTTGTTCCTCATTCAAAGCATTTACATTGTGATTAGGTAAAAGATTGCCACTGACATTTTGTACAATTACCCCTCTTGTATCGAAGCTAATCATTCTATCCTTAATTAGTCGCTGCACTTTGTGTTTCAAGGCAGTGTAATTTTTAGTGGAATGATCAGCAATCCTATAATGATAGTTGTAATGGGCTGTGCGATCATACCACTTAGGGTAAGGTGGCTTGAGTGGCTCTAATTTGCTAGAAGCAATTAGATAACTGTTGTAAAGCTCATGATATAGCTCTGTATAAGTCATGGGAATTAGGTCAAATACAAGCTTTTCACAAGTAGTTTATTGTTCTCATGATCCACCTATCAGGCTAGCTAGATGTGTTTGAGGTCTTGAGGTAGGTTGAGTGTTGGAACTGTATACTGTACTTTGAAGACTAAAAGAAGGTTGATATATTTGGGGGGATTAGTTGGTATGAGTAAAGGGAAGTGTTATTTACAACAAGATAATATGGGGGGCACCCTTGTTATGGGTAGAGTTGATAACCCTTAAATTGTTGTCTATCAAAGCTCACAGCTTGAGCTTCAACCTCTTTCTTCTTTGGGACTCTTTTACTTGATGCCTCTCCTCCTTTTAACTTGCCATTCTTGATGGCACTCTCAATAATTTCTCTTGAAATCATTATGTCAGTGAAATTTTTGGTTGCATTTCCTATCAATTTTTCATAATAGGGAGACTTTAGAGTACTAATGAACAGTACTTTAGTTTCCTTTTTAGTTAAAAGTGGTTGCACTTGAGAAGCTATGTCCATCCACCTCTGGGCATATTCCTTAAAAGATTCATTTACCTTTTTCTCCAAGTTCTGTAAAGACAAACGATTAGGAGCTAAATCCATAATATACTGATATTGACTAATGAAGTTATGGGCCATGTCACTCTAAGAATATATGCGAGTTCTTTCCAACTGTATATACCATTTAGCAGTAGAGCCTGTAAGGCTATCATGAAAAACATGCATTAATAATTTTTCATTATGGGCATGGGCTGCCATTTTTCGATAGTACATGGTGATATAAGTCTTTGGGCATTTTGTACCATCATATTTCTCAAATTTTGGTACTTTGAACTTTGGTAGAATAACCACATCTGGGACTAAGCACAGCGCAGTGACATCGATAGAACCATAAAACCCAATTTCTTATATAGCTCGTAACCTTTGATCAAGCATACTAATCTTCGAATCCTCTTGAGACTCCACCACTTTTGTCTTTTCTTTCTTTTTCAAGTCATCGAGATCAAGAACTTGGGTCGGTTCTACTACTTTTTTCAATAAAGACAAGATTCACATAGCTATGGTAATGCCTAGGGTTTGAAGTTGATGGCAATCCAAGGTATACAAGATATGCGAATTGTTGTGGTAGTATATCCTATGTGGACTGAGCTTGTTGTGGACCAAAACCTAGAGGATATAGAGGGTCAACCACTTCTTATGATGGTGGACCTTGTTGGCTTGTCTTTTTTTTAACCTCTTTCTCTTTACTTAACTTGTTGAGAGCATACAAAATCTTACTCAACTCACTCTCAAGCTTTTCCTGGGCTTTTTTTATCTTTTCAAGTCAATGAGAATTTTTTTGCTCCATTTATCTAGCTTTGGCTCTTATGTTGTACCAATAAGTAGGGTTTTTGTTAGGTGGAGCTATCCTTGAACCTTGAATACCATATCTTAGAATTAGCAAGTTTATATGACTATCTTATGGTTACTTTAAATATGATGAATGAGAATGCAATGAATGAAAATACATGTATACGAAGAACATTTACTTTAAGATAGTGTTCGACCAAAAGATTTCATTTATTCCAAAGAACTTTTGTTTATATAGAATTTATCATCCTAGAGTTATAACTATAAAATCATTTGATTTGCTCATACTGGTCTTTTGCTTCCTCGATAAAGTTCAGCAAACGCTGCCCATGTTCTCCTACTGGGGCCACCACTTACTTCAATGCCTCTGCCTCTTCTACCATATCTCTTGCCTTACATACCTTTTGCAAATTTGGGTCGTTAGGTGCTCAATGTACTTCTATCTTCCTAAGTTCTCTCTTTTACCACACCAGACTTGGTATGATAACTCTCTATGCTTTCTAACCAATGCAGCAATGTAGTCTTCTTGTTCATTCAATTTTGTCTCAACCTCCTTAAGAAGTTGTTCAACATGTTATTCTTTGTCTGTACTTGGGTACTTTCTTCTTTCAATTCAATATATTCTTGCTTTAATCGAGCATTTTCTTCAGTCAACTCAACGATTGTTATCTCTTTAGCTTGTACCCTCACATATAACCTTTTATGTTTATGGTGTAAATCTGATAAGTCTTGGACACCTGTATCACGTTCTTTAGTAATTTTATAGACTTTAGCTTTCTATTTTTTAACTTTATCTTTGCACTGATCTTTCTTTTTCTGAAGCTTTTGAATCTCTTACTTTAGCCTATCTTTTTTGGACTCGAATTCTTTCCTTGCAAGTTCTAATTCTGATAGTGTTTCTTCGAGCATTTCCTTTATTGGCAGTTGAAGGCTTTCATAATTGAATACCATTTCTTGTATTCGTCTTGCTTTCCAAACTAAGTACTCCTGAGTGACTTTGTCAATGAATGGTCTAGGACTCATTCTACGAGGGTTTTTCCATACCTTAATTATCTCATTCATCTTCTGAAATGCTTTAGGCTCACTATAAGAAAAATTTAATTGATGAAGCCTATATGTCATGGGAATGAATTGTTCTACCCCAAACTACCTTTTTACTAGAAGTGGGACATAACTTGTTGCTCCCCATAGACCCAAAAATAGGACCACAATGTCATCTCCATACTGATATAACATAGGCTCACGATTCATCCACACGACTAACCATCTTACCTTGGCACTTGTCAAAATTTGTAAGAAAGCTACCCATTCTTTTTTAGACTTTTGTTCTGACCACCCACTTTCACAGAATTCCTTGATCAGAGCTCAATTGTAGACATAAAGCTTTGAGAAAGCACTTTTTCTCTATTCAAAGTGGCTTTTCATCCATAAGTATAATAACTGTATGTAGCCTATAAAATGCCCTCCCTTCCAACATAATAACTCAAAGATCTAATAGTCTCTGCTAATATTACCATTGAAGGGTTATAGCCATTGATCACACTCTCGAAGAAGTTAATCACTGCTATTTCAATATGACCCAAAACCTTTGGAAATATCACTATTCTGTATATGGCTAAGGCAAATACATCTAATCCCCGTTCTTTGTTGGTATGTTGCACTAGAAAATCATGAAAGAACTTTCAAGGTAGGCAAACCTATTCTTGTTTCTTCTTTATATAAGAATCCACAATCTCCTTGTCTATCCACATGAGATGGGCCAAATTCTTATGAAATCCATATTTGTATTTTTTGAAAAATATCTTGTCAGGAGTCTTAAGGTGCAAACCTAACAAAATCGAATATTTTTCAATGGTGGGTGTCATGTCAACTTCATTGAATATGAAACACTTGTATGCAGGATCCCATAATTGCACTGCAACTCTTATTAGTTGACGGTCGACATTAACTGCAAAGAAGTGTGCTATATATCCATGCTTTTGGCAAAACTCCTCTTGTCTAGCCGAACTCATCTCCTTCCATATATCAACCAAATCCTATAGATTATTTTGTTTAAGGAGGATGGATGTTTTTTGAGTCAAAGTGGAATCATGGCCAATCAATAGACAATCCCTCTTCTTTAGTTGAGTCTTTTTTGACTGGACCTTTACTTCTCTAGGTGACTCACAATGAGCTAATATAGATAAAGAGCAAACTAGTCATTCTGTGGAGTCCATGAAAAACTTGTTGTTAAAGATCGTCTTTCAGGCAAATGTTCTTTATGCAACTTTATGATATGAGTATGAATCATGCAAACATGAATAAAAGAAGAGGCTAGTATATCACATAAAGAGAAATAAACAAATAAATAACTAAATAAATTAAAAATGTCATACACAATAAAAATGAATCCTATACTTTTGGTCAATTCTAAAAGGAAAGAGATGTCTCTATCTATAGGTTAGGCACTTATAAGGTCCACTAAATGTGGTTTGAGGTTTAAAGTCTAAAGGTTCCCAAATTGTTCCTTACATCATTGTCCATTACAGACTAGTAAGGATCTCCAATCCTTACCCATTACAGGTTACAAGCAGAAAAGGTTCAATTTAAGTGGGAGTATTTCGCTAGTCACTGCGAAGGCATTAAATCTCACGAAAGCAATAAGTATTTTACTCCCTCCTAGAGGGATGGAGCTTGGGTATAGAGCTCATGTTATGCACATGCATATGAATGACAGAATTAACAAAGTAAATAAATATGAATATAAAATCTATACAAAAGGTTCAATTTTATTAGGCTTTTGAATAACACAAATTTATTTGTTGGCCTGACTCTCGAAAAGTCCCTAATGGAGTTGCCAAACTATCATAACATCTAGATCCAGGGATCTATCGTTAGACATTGACTTTAGGAGTTGCCACCAAGCTTTTTTGTTTAGTGCGATTGGTCGCCTAGGAAATCTATCATTTCAAGAAAAACCTAAGCTTAAGAGTCCCTAAAGAATAGATTCGGGTCTACTAATCATAACAAGGTTTAAGAATACGGTTACATGTGAAGAAGTTTATAGCACTCTCACAACGCCCATCAAAGGATGGTACCAGCTTGATTTTGTGTTATCCAATAAGCCTTAAAAATTTTACCAAGTAATTAATTATTGGAAATTATTATTAATTAACTCCAATACTTTTGGCAAAAAATTAAGAAAATTCCTTCACCTCAAGAGTATGCAAGAAAACTACTGTTTCACATGCAGAAACTCCATCATCAGGTTATTTAACATAAAAGTTTCAAGAAAGAAAAGGAAAAGAAAAAAAAATTCAACTTTAGGTATGAACCTTTTTCTTTTCAAAAATACTCATTGCTTTTGTATAAAGAAAATTAATAATTTCAACTTTTCCTTAAAATATATTTTTTAAAATGAACTTTTTAAGAAAAATTGGTACTTTTGACTTTTTCTCAAAATGCTTATTTTTTAGAATTTAATTTCAAAGAAAAATTGATACTTTCAACTTTCTCCTAAAAATATTTTTTTTAAACCCTTTTATTTTAAGGAAAATTGATACTTTCAATTTTCCCCAAAATGTTTTTGAAAATTTTTATTTTATAAATTTTATTTTTAAGTAAAATTGATACTTTCAACTTTTCCTTAAAAAACCTTTTTATTTTCAAGAGAAATTGATATTTTCAACTTTTCCCAAAAATATATATTTTAAAAATTTATTTTCAAAAAAAATTGATACTTTCAACTTTTCCTCAAAAATGCTTTTAGAAAATTTTATTTGATAAATTTTATTTTAAGGAAAATTGATACTTTCAACTTTTCCTTAAAAATACTTTTTTTTAAAAAAATTACTTTATACTTTATACTTTTTTTAATTTATCCATGCTAAAATACTCTTCAAAATAAACAAACACATAAATAAAAAACCAAAATAAATACAAAATAAACACCAAAAAAATACAAAAATACAAAAAAAAGAATCGGCTCGGTTGGTAATTCAGTGTGGCTCGACTCCAAGCACAGAAAATGACTCGAACGATGCGACTTGATGGCTCAGCTTGGCTGAAAAGGTTGGCCTGAGGCATGGGTTGAACCTGGGTCAGAAGCAGGTTGGCGCTATAGGTCGGGTCACCCGAATGGGAACGCGCGAATCCTAGGGTTTACTTAAGGGCAAAACGACATCGTTTTGGAAAGCTATAAAAGGCAAATACCTACGTTTTTCACCAAATGCTCCCTTCCTTCTCTCTCTCTTCCTCTTTTTTCTCTCCTTCTCTCTCTAATAGAAACCAATTTTCGGTTGAATATTTAACCAAAAATTGAAAAACACGTCGGAAACTAGAAAATCTTGCTAGAATCTGGGTTTTTTGTCAGTAAAGTCACCAAAAAACTTGAATTTGGTCGAAAAATTTCACCGAATTCTAGAAATTTTCTAAAAAATTTTCCAAAAAAAAAACTCCAAAAAAATTCGAAAAAATTCTCTAAAAAATCTAAACTGCCTCTAAACACTTTTTGCTTCTGTTTCACCTCTCTATTCTCCTTTTCATGTCCCTTTGGGTTCTGTTTCAGCATCTATTTATAGGGATTGATCAGAAGAATTTTTGATCAATCCCAATTCCATATGGGATTAGGATTCAAACTTTGAATCCAATTCCAACTTTACTAGCCCCCAAATCACATCCAAATTCAGTTCCACCACCTTTTTTTATTATTTTTTATTTAACCTAATCATTATCTCCTAATTAATCAAGAAAAGATAAAATCAATCCAAAAATAATAATAATATAATAAAATTAAAAAAAAACAATAAATAAAAAAAATAATAATAAAATAAAAACAAAATAATAAATAAAAAATAAAAAAAAATATGTCCATCTTACCTATTCAGACCAGGCCTAATTGATTCAGGCCTGGACCAAATTAAGTGTTTACATGCCCTAACTTATATGAATACTATTGACTAGCATGAGAAAATATGGTACGCTTGGTTTTGTTTGGTTTTAGGATAAATCTCATAACAAATCAAAAATTTTGACACCAAATCAATGCAAATTACAATGAAAACCAAACCAACCAAATTGAAATAATTCGGTTTAGTTTAATTTCTTATTTGGTTTAGCTTTTTTAACATGTCAATTTTTTTTTAAGTTAAACATTTTAAAAATAAAGAAATAAATATTTAGATATTTTATGTTTTAAGGAAAATTTTAAAGACTGCAAAAAGCTTATGTAATATTTAAATAAAAATATTAATATATAAAAACTTATAAAGATAATATAACAAAAATACTAATGTAAATATATTGGATAAGATTTGATAAGCTTAGACTTGTGAGATTATTTTAATATCAAAAATTTTTTTATTGAATTTTAATTTTAAAATATATTTTAAATCATTAAAATATTAATTTCAAAATATTTTTAATATTTAATAATATTTTTAAATGAAGTGAACCTAAACAGGTTTAATTTGATGGGCTTGCTCGGATTGGCTGGCTCGGCTTGGCCATGACACTTCTATTTTAAACTTCTCTTCCAACTTTAAAATAAATGATACATCGAAAGAAATGTACTTCTAAAGTACATACGTCAAGTTTCAGCAATTAAAGCATAAAGTATCTTGCAATAGTCATTAAACATCATTCTTTAATATCAACTAGAGAATCTTATTCATAAAAATATAACTTTTTTTATCCGAATAAAAATAGAGATGAAAATGAGTATAATTTTAAATTTTTATAGAATATAAGGATGATGATAGGTAATATAGTGTCTGTCTTATATTCGTATCTTATATATATTTATATATATATATCTAATATATAGTATTTCATTAAATAATATAAATTATTATTTTATATAAATTAAAATTAATATATTTTTATTAAAAAATATATATTAATATATATAATTTTATAAATAGACAAGATAAAAAAATAAAAAAATTAATTTTTAGTTTTTTTTTAAAGCTATGAAAATGAGAATTATCTATACCCATTAAATACTCACGAAAATAAAAATAAAAATAAATTTAAAATATTCATTGGGTATAAGTACAGGAAGAGGTATAATATTAAAATTTAATGATAGAGATAGAGAATATTCTATCTACCCATACCCTATCCATTAACATCTCTAATATTAACTTGAATCTTGAAATTTTAAGGATTGCATTTTAAGCCTTAATATTTTGCTATACTTATTTACCTTATTAACTAAAAAGATAGAAATGGTGGGTAATAGGAGCCAAAGGGGACCTTGGCCCTCTCAAAATTTTTATAATCCCTCTGTGAGTATATATATATATAAATATATATATATATTAAATCTATTTGAATTGATTTTAAAATTAAAATTGTTAATTCTATTTTTTGGTTTTATTACTTAATCTTATATATTACAATTTAAGAGACGTTTAAATCTCAATTATTATACCCAATAATCATTATTTATAAATTCTTAAAACTAGGAGGTTTATCACAAATTTTAAATTACTATCCTGTGAGCTTAATAAAATTTAAATTAATTTGTTTTAGCATTTTCAATGAAACTCTATTTCCAATAAGTATAAATTTTTTCTTCTTTTTTTGGTACAAGAGACCAAAGCCTAAGGGCTTTAGAAATTGCAAAATTGAAGAATTGAACTCTAATTTGGCATGAATCCATCATATGAAAGTTAGGTAAACTATTTGAACTAAGCCCTACCATCTTTTTTTTTTTTTTTTTTTTTGAGCTTATTTCAACTTTTCCTCTTCATATCATTTTTCACTTTTATTTTTGCTTTAAATCTTTATATTGTCATAATTTTTTTCCAACAGAAAAACTGTATTGGATTTGCTTTAGGAAAAAAATAGAAAAACACCATAATTTTTAATCTTAAAATTTTGTTACATTCTTTTAAAAATACATTTAGTTTTCTTGTTTTGATAAAATATTTAATAATTAATTTATTTGTACATCTTTTTTTATTTTAATTTTTAATTGCCAAAACCTTTTTAAAAAAATTTATAATCCATTGATAGAATGCATAATTAGTAATTCTACCTTTAATTGTCAATCTTATTATTGTTAAAAAATACAATGTTGTCACAATAATAGTTTTATTTTATAATTTTATTAACTTTTTTATTAGTATATTATTTTCATATATATTAATAAGTATGATATAATATTTTTAATAAAAAAAACATGAAATAAAGTATTCTAAATATTATTATTTGATTATAAAATTAAATGTTAAGATCTGTCACTACAAAATAGATATATATCTGAAAATATTAACACTGAAATTCCCCTTCATCCAAAAAAAAAAAGAAAAACACTTAAATTCTCTATCTATTTACCAATTCCTTTATGATAAACCAGTTGAATTAAACTTCAGCTTCGGATTTCTTTCTTTGTTTAATTAATAGGGGTGCAGCAAATGCTATATAACTCAGAAATTAGCCTAGTGAAACTAGTTTTGGTAGAGCCAATGTGATTCGTAAGTTTAAAAACTAGTTTTCAAAGAGTGTTTTAGGTCCTATATCAACATGTGTCACAATCCAGATTTAGCCCCACGGAATCTTAGCTTTTAAATTGCGTAAGAAAATGATTGTGGAATTTTTGTCCAGGGGGAGTTGCGAAAAACATAAGCATGCGGGAAGACATGATTGTAATGTTTATTTGATTTTTTTTTCTTTGTACATTTGTTCTTTGAATGGGAGAAGGTAGTGTAACGAATTGAGAAAAAAAAAAAAAAACTTGTTTGTAATTCATTGGATGTAGGTACTTGTTTCTACTACTTACAAATTATAATTATATACTTATCAACTGTTACCCTTAATTTGTGTTGTCTTCTTGATTTGAAATATCTATGTTATTTCAATTTATATTGTGTGAATTGAGCTAATTAAAATATTGAATTAATTATTTTCAAATGAGTTTAAGGAAATACATGAAGTTCTATTGACATCAATTTAGGGGTGAGTTCCTTGAGGAACCTATGCAGAAACTTGTTCTAGCGTAAATTATGCAGGGGTTTCCTTTGAATTGCTGAGCTAGCTTGACCAATTTATCGATCAAACTTGGTGTGTTCAAAGTCATCATCTCGAGTCAATAATAATATTGTAAAAAAGTAAAATGTCCGTGGAAATGAATGTAGCAGACTTGTACTAAAATGAGAACAATAATTATGATAGACACGAAAGGACTTACTAATTTATCTTTGGATGTCCTTAAAATCCGAAAAGGAAGACTTTCAGAATCCAACCATAAATACTAAGAAGAAAGAAAATATAACGTGTGAAGATTACTGTATATTATTATTATTATTATTATTATTATTATTATTATTATTGTTATTTTATAAGGTTTATTTTAAAATTAATAAAATTTTAAAAAATTTTAACTATGTATTTTATTATTTACTTATTTTGTTTTTATTGATTATTATTAAAACAACAAAAATTTATTTTAGTAAATTTAAATATTTTAACATACATAAATACTAATAATAAATTTAAAATAATATAAAAAATAAAAAAAAAATTTACTTGATCGGTTCCGTCAATGTCGTTTGGTCGGGCTAATTAGCAACGATTTGGTTCGGTCTGGACTAGTCAGCGATTCAATTGGATCGATCAATGGTCAGTGGGGGAACAAGTCATTGGTTGATTGTACGAATCTTGAAACGGATCATAGGTTGATGCGCAGATCCTCAGTGGTTAAAATGATGTCATTTTGACCTTTCTCCCAAACGACGCCATTTTGGCTTAAGGTAGTTTATATAATCCCAATTTTTTTTAGTTCATTTTTTTTTTTTTTTGCTTCCTCACTTCTAAAAAAGAGCTTTTTTCTCTAAGCACCAACATGCCTATCGAAGAATTCAAGCTACCCAGAAACTGGCCGATCATCACCATGCCTGCCGTCATCGTCAGTTGCCAGCCACCATCGCCAATGATCAAAAAATCCTAAAAGAAAAACCTAGAAAATTATTTTTGACCCCTTAAACCCAAATCCAGCCTTCGTTTTGTGAGAAATGATCTTGAACGGTGTAAATCAAGGCCTAAGTTTTGACCAAAAATGATTTTTTTGCATCGAGATTCCTGTTACTAGGGGTTGAGTTTTTTCGTGTTTGTGTTTTTTTTTTTTTTTTTTTTGGTATTCTTGGGTTTTTTTTTATAGATCTTCTTAAATCTGGTAGAAGATTTTTGGATTTGTTTTTTTTTTTGTAGGGTTTTATTCGATGGCTTTCCTCTGGGTTTTGTTTTTTGGTCCCCTTTGTGGCTCTATTTATAAAGTCATATCATAATCAAAATCTCAAATTTTCTAGGATTTTGCTGAACTTTTGGGTGTCTAGGGTTAGTGTGCCCATTAGAACAACGGTCGACGATTGTTAGGGTTGCTGGCAG
This sequence comes from Durio zibethinus, assembly GCF_002303985.1. The sequence continues at coordinate 47,851 of NW_019167868.1, forward strand.
TGCGACTACCAGCGGTTGGCAAAAAAGATGCCAAAAAAGGAAGAAAGAAAAAAGAAAAAAAAGAAAAAAAATAATAATAAATACAAAATGGGTGTTTGCAACATATATCTTGAAATATTAACACTTAAATACTCTTTCATCCAAAAAAATCTTAAATTCTTTATCTATTTATAATTTTATTATAATAAATAAATTAAATTAAATTTTTTATTTCGATTTTAAAATTTTTTCTTTAATTAATTAATAGGAGTGCAACAAGTACTGTGAAACCCATAAATTACCCAAGTGAAACAAGTTTTGGTAGTGTCAATGTGATCTTTCAGTCTAAAAATTGGTTTCCAACTAGAGTTTTAGGTATAAGGATGTTTGATATACAAGATTATGACATGATAAGGTAAGATAATATTATGAATAGGATTAGATTAAATAATTTGATCTTATTTTATATTTGACGTATACAAAGGATTAAGATAGAATAATTTCTTTATTTGTCAAAATTATCCTTCCTCAAAATTTATATAATTTAAATAATTAATGTAATTTTTAAATGTATAATTGGATATGTAAGTTTAATCCCATACATTAAAAATAATCTTTTCTACTTGTTAAGGATTGAATAATCCAATATCAAGAGGATATTAATCCTTCTTGCAATCACTATTTCTCACTTTAGATACAATTCAAATATGGTATAAAATGATTATCATCATTGTAGACATCCAATTTGGTCTAGGCCCGAATCAATTGGGCCTGGTCCAAATGGGTAAGCCCATTTCAGTTTGTTTTATTTTATTTTTTATTCTATATTTTGCATTTTTTATTTTTATTTTTTTTGTATTTTATTTATTATTCATTTATTTATTATTACTATTTATTAATATATATTTTTTATTACTTATCTGTTTATATATCTATTATTATTTTTTATCTATTACTTAATATATTATCTTTATTTTTTTTTTCTTCCATCCTTTTTCTGCTTACCGATTGAAATTGGGATTAACATAAAAACAAAAGTTCTACCGTGAATTTGAGATTCAATCAGAGTCCAGATTAGATTCAATGATTGAATCCCAATCCAATAGGAAATTTAGATTGATCAGAAACTCTCCTAATCAATCCCTATAAATAGGTGCTGGAATAGAACAAAAAGGACACATAGAGAAGAAACAGAAGCTAAAAAAGAGTTTTGGTGCGTTAGAACAGCTCTAGGAATCGGTGGGAAGTTTTTTTGAATTTTAGGTGATTTTTTTTTTGGAAATTTCTGCAAAATTTTCGAATTTCAGTTGAATTTTTCAGCCAAGTTTGAATTTTTCAGTGAATTTTTTGGTCAAGTTTGAATTTTTCGACCATCTACCCAGTTTTCGACGACTATTTTCAAAAAATTGACCAACATTCAGACGACCTTTCGATGAAAAACCTAGATTCCGACGACATTTTCCAGAATCCGGTGAGATTCAACCAGAGTTCTTCATTGGTTTAGAGAAAGGGAAGAGAAAAGGAAGGGAAGAGAGAGAGGGGAGGAGAGATCTGCTGAAAACAGAGGGGATAACCTTTTATACTTCTTGAAAGCGACGTCATTTTGGTGTTACTGTTCCCAGAAGATCCGCGCGTTTTGAAATCGGACGACCCAACCCGAGCGCTGACCCACATATGACCCGAGTGCTATCCAACCCCTGGAGTCAAGCCGAACCGCATCTTCGAGCCGCCCTTTCTTTCTCAAGTCGAGCCAAGCCGAGCCATTAAGCCAAGCCGTTCCCAAGTTTTTTTTTTCATTTATTTATTTATTTATTTTTATTGTTATTATTATTATTTATTATTATTATTATTATCATTACTATTATTATTTATTGATTAGATTAGAATTATTTAGTATTTCTTATTTTATTTTATTCTATCTTTATCTTTATTTTTATTTTATTTTTATTATTTTCTTTAAATAAAATTCAAAAAAAAATATTTTTAAGGAAAAGTTGAAAGTATCAATTTTCCTTGAAAATAAGCTTTCTAAAAAATATTTTTGGAAAAAAGTTGAAAGTATCAATTTTTCTTGGAAATAAGTTTTTTCAAAAAAAATATTTTTGAGGAAAAGTTGAAAGTATCAATTTTCCTTGAAAATAAGCTTTCTAAAAAATATTTTTGATGAAAAGTTGAAAGTATCAATTTTTCTCAAAATTAAAGTTTTTAAAAAATATTTTGGAAAAAAGTTGAAAGTATCAATTTTTCTTATACAAAAGCAATGAATTTTTGAAGAGAAAAGAGTTTATATCTAAAGCAATCATTTTTTTTCTTTTTATTTTCTTTTTATTTTCTTTAATGTTAAATAATTTGACGATGGAGGCTTTGCAAGTGAAACAGTAGTTTTCTTACATACTCTTGAGGTGAGGGAATTTTCTCAATTTTTTGCTAAAAGTATTAGAGTCAATTGAGAATAATTTTCAATAATTAATTACTTGATAAATTTTTAAGGTTTATTAGATAACACAAAATTAAGCTAGTACCATCTTTTGATGGGCGTTGTGAGGGTGCTATAACCTTCCTCACACGTAACCGAACTCTCGAACCCTGTTCTAGTTAGTAGACCAGAACCTATTCTTTTAGGGACCCTTAAGCTTAGGTATTCCTTGAAAGGATAGATTCCTTAGGTGGCCAATCGCACCTAGATAAAAAAAGATTGGTGGCGACTCTTTTAAGTCAATGTCTAGCGATAGATCCCTAGATCTAGACGTTATGATAGCTTGGTGACTCCACTGGGGAACTCTGAGAGTCAGGCCAGCAAATAAATTTGTGTTATCCAAAAGCCTAAAAAATTGAACCTTTTGTATAGATTCTTTTATTCATTCATGTTTATTTACTTTATTAATTGTGTCATTCATATGCATATGCATAACATAAGCTCTATACCCGAGTTTCATCCCTCTAAGAGGGAGTAAAGTACCTATTGCTTTTGTGAGGTTTAATGCCTCCACAGTGACTAGCGCAATACTCTCACTCAAATTGAATCTTTTTCGTTTGTAGCATGTAATGGGTGAGGATTAGGGTGCCTTACTAGTCTGTGATGGACAAGGATGTAAAGAGCAATTTGGGAACCTTTAGTCTTTAACCTTAAACCATATATAGTGAACCTTAAGAGTGCCTAACCTATAGATAGAGCCATTACTCTTCCCTTTTAGAATTGACCAGAAGCATAGGATTCATTCCTCTTATTCTGTGTGATGTTTTAATTTACTTAGTTATTTATTTATTTCTTTTTTCTGGGTATACTAACCTTTTCTCTCATTCTTTTGCATTGGTTCATGCTCATATCATAAAGTTGCATAAAGAACATTTGTTTGAAAAAAGGTTTTCAACAAAAATTTTTTATGGACTCCACAGAACGACTAGTTTGTTCTTCATCTGTATTAGCACCTTATGAGTCACCCAACGAAGTAAGGGTCCAATCAGAAAAGATTCAACTGAAGATGGGGAATTGTTTACCAATCGGATATGATTTTACCTTGTCTCAAGAAACATCTATCCTCTTCAAACCAAATAATCTAGAGGACTTGGTTGATATATGGAAGAAAATGAGTCCGTCAATATAAGAGCAGTTTTGCCAGAGATACGGGCATATAGCACACCTTCTAGCAGTAGTTGTCGATGATCAACTAATCAAAGCTGCAGCACAATTCTAGGATCCTACATACAAGTGTTTCATCTTTAATGAAGTTGATATGACACCAACCATTGAAGAATATTCAACTTTGTTAGGTTTGCACCTTAAGGCTCCCGATAAGATATATGTCAAAAAACACAAGTCAGGATTTCGTAAGAGTTTAGCTCAACTCATGGGGATAGACAAAGAAGTTATGGATTTTCATGCAAAGAAGAAACAAGAACAGGTTTGCCTAGCATGAAAGTTCTTTCATGAGTTTCTATTGCAACATGCCAATGAAAAACGAAGGTTAGATGTATTTGCCTTAGCTATATACGGAATAGTGATCTTCCCAAAGGTTTTGGGTTATACTGAGATAGTAGTGGTTGACTTCTTTAAGAGTGTGATCAATGGCTGTAACCCTTCAACAGTAATATTAGCAGAGACTATCAGATCTTTGAGTTACTGTCGTTAGAATGGAGGGCACTTTATAGGCTGTATGCAGTTATTATACTTATGGATGAAAAGCCATTTTGAATGGGGAAAAAGTGCTTTCTTGAAGCTTTATGTCCGCAATCGAGCTCCAATCAAAAAATTCTGTGAAAGTGGATGGTTAGAACAAAAGTCTAAAAAGGAATGGATAACTTTCCTACAAAAATTGACCAGTGCCAAAGTAAGATGGTTGGCCCCATGGATGAATCGTGAGCCTATGTTGTATCAATATGGGGATAATATAGTGGTCCCACTTCTAGGTTTATGGGGAGCGATAAATTATGCACCATTCCTAGTGAGAAGTTAGTTTGGGGCAAAACAGTTCATTCCTATGACGCATGGGCTTTATCAGTTAGATTTCTTTTACAGTGAGCCAAAAGCATTTCAGAGGATGAATGAGATGATTAAAGCATGGAAAAATCTCCGAAGAGTGAATTCTGGACCGTTTACTGATAAAGTCACTCCAGGGTATTTGGTTTAGAGAGCAAAACGAAAATAAGAAATGGTATTCACTTATGAAAGCTTTCAACCACCAATAGTAGGAAAGCTTGAAGAGACACCATCGAAATTAGAGCTTGCGACAAAAGAATTTGAGTCTGAAAAAGATAAGTTAAAGCAAGAAATCTAAAAGCTTCAAGAAAAAAAAGACCAGTGGAAAGATAGAGCTGAAAGTCATAAAGCCAGAGTTTACAAAATTGCAAGAGAACGTGATATAGCTGTTGAAGACTTAGCAGAGCTACACCAAGAACATAAAATGTTATGTATGAGAGAAAGGGTCAAAGAGATAACCATTGTTGAGCTGATTAAAGAGAATGCAAGATTGAAACAAGAATATGCTGAATTGGAAGAAGAAAGCACCCAAGTACAGACAGAGAATAACATGTTGAATAGTTATATAAGCAGGTTGAGATAAAAGTTGAATGAACAAAGAGACCATATTACTGCATTGGTTAGAGAGCATAGAGAGTTATCATACCAAGTCTGGTGTGGTAAAAGAGAGAACTTAGGAAGACAGAAATACATTAAGCACCTAATGACCCAAATTTGTAAAGGGGTATGCAAGGCAAGAGATATAGTGGAAGAGGTAGAGGCATTGAAACAAGTAGTGACCCCAGTAGGAGAGCATGGTCAGTGTTTATTAAACTTCATCGAAGAAGCCAAGGCCTAGTATGAACAGATCAAGCAATTTTATGGTTATAATTCTAGGATGATAAACTCAATGTAAATAAAAGTTTTTTGGAATAAATGAAATTTTTTAGTTAAATACCGTTTTCAAGGCAAATGTTCTTTGCATACATGCATTCTCATTCATCGTATTCTCACTCATTACACTTAACAAAGTAACCATGAGATAGTTATCCAAATTTACTAATTCTAAGATATGGTACTCAAGGTTCAAGGATAGCTTCATCTAACAAAAACCCTGTCCATCGATACAACACAAGAGCCAGAGCTAGACAGATGGAGCAAGAAAACTCTCACAGATTTGAAAAGTTAGAAAAAGTATAGGAAAAGATTGAAAATGAGTTGAGCAAGATTCTAGATGCTCTCAATAAGCTGAACAAAGGAAAAAGAGTAAAAAAAAATACAAGCCAACAAGTTCCCCCATTACAAGAAGTGGCTGACCCTTTGTATCCTTCAGGTTTTGGTCTACCTCAAACCTAGTCTACACAAGAGGTTCCACCACAACACTTCACATATCCTACATATCTTGGAATGCCATCAACCTTTAATCCAGGACATTACCATAGCTATGTAAATCTTGTCTTTACTGAAAAGGTAGTAGAATTGGTTCCTGATTTAAATGACTTAAAAAATAAAGAGAAAGTAAAAGTGGCAGAGTCTCAAGAAGATCCAAAGATTAGTATGCTTGAACAAAGATTACGGGCCATAGAAGGGATTGAATTTTATGGTTCTGTTGATTCTGCTGGGCTGTACTTAGTCCCGGATGTAGTCATTCTACAAAAGTTTAAAGTACCAAAATTTGAGAAATATGATGGTATAAAGTGCCCTAAAACTCATATCATCATGTATTACCGGAAGATGGTAGCCCATGCCCATAATGAAAAACTATTGATGCATGTTTTTCAAGATAGCCTTACAAGCTTTGCTGTCAGGTGGTATGTTTAATTGGACAGAACCCACATTCACTCTTGGAGCGATATGGCTCATGACTTCATCAGTCAATATCGATATATTATCGATTTGGCTCCTAATTGTTTGTCTTTATAGAACCTGGAAAAAAAGACAAATAAGTCTTTTAAAGAATACGTCTAAAGATGGAGAGATGTAGCTTTTCAGGTACAACATCCTCTGCCTAAAAAAGAGACTACAGTGCTATTTGTTAGCATTTTGAAACCTCCCTATTATGAAAAGATGATAGGGAATGCAACCAAAAATTTTACTGATATGATAATTTTGGGGAAATTATCGAGAGTGCCATCAAGAATGGTAAGTTAGAAGAAAATGAAGCATCTAGCAAAAGAGTCCCAAAAAAGAAAGAGATTGAAGCTTATGCTATGAGCTTTGATAGACAGCAATTTGGGGGTTATCAACCCTACTCACCATAAGTATACCTTTCATATTACCCTACTGTAAATAACATTTCCTCTTACCCATACCAACTTTTGTATAGTCACCTTATCCTCAAACATATCAACCTCCTCTTAGGCCTCAGAATACCACATATAATCCTAACACTCAGCCTACCCAAGACCCCAAACTCATCCATCTAACCTAATGGATGGTTTACGGGAGCAACAAACTACTCACGAAAAACTTGTATTTGACCCAATCCCAATGACCTATATAGAATTATATCCTAAGCTTTACAATAGTCATCTGATTGCTCCTAGCAAGTTAGAACCCCTTAAGCCACCTTACCCTAAGTGGTATGATCCCACAGCTCATTATGACTATCACTATGGGATTGTTGGTCACTCCATCAAAAATTACACTGCCCTGAAACATAAAGTACAACGATTGATCAAGGATGGAATGATTAACTTTGATATAGAAGGGGTGACTACACCAAATATTAGTGGCAATCCTTTGCCTAATCATAATGTGAATGCTTTAAGTGAAGAACAGAAGTGCCATTTGAAGAAAAAAGTGGCAGACATTAAGACACCTCTCAGTCAACTGTTTGATGTTTTAAGAAAAGTTGACATGGTACAACTAGTGAGTCCACACAGTTATCATGGAGTATATATAGCCAACACTAGTTGTAAATACCATAGCGGGGCAATGGGTCACTCTATCAAAACTTATGAGTAGTTCCACTAAGAGGTACAAAAGCTCTTAGATTCGTACCAGATGAAGGTCTACAAAAAAAGAAAAGACTTAAAAAGTGTTGAAGTATCCATGACTGATAAGCCTGCAAAAGTGTTTCTAAAGCCAGTGACAATTCATTGTAGGAACAAGCCAAAGTCAATCATAGACAAACTCATTCCCAGGCTGATAAGTTTAAAGTTCTGACTCCCTTTCCATATAAGGATGATAAAGCTATACCCTGAAAATATGGCAACAATACAATAGTTCAGGGGCAAGAAAGGGATGTCTCTAAAGCTGAGGCCTCCAATATAACTGGTGTAAGAGGCATTACCCGAAGTGAAAGGTGTTACACTCTAGAAATATTAGAGAAGGCTAGAAAAGAGAAGGCCAAGGGAAGAGAATGATGAAATAACCCTGAAGTAGAACCTAAGAAATATCGCTTGAAGCCTGTGTCAAAAAAAGAGGTTTGTGAATTCCTGAAATTGATAAAACATAGTGAGTATTCAGTGGTTGAACAGTTGAACAAAATGCCAGCACGGATCTCATTACTATAACTATTATTAAATTCAGAACCACATCAAAATGCCCTGCTGAAAGTATTAAATCAAGCATATGTGGCACAAAATGTATTTGTTGAATATGTGAACCATCTGGTTGAAAATCTAGTCATGCCAAATCACATTTCAGTTAGCAATGATAAGATTTCCTTAGGAGAAAAGGGAAATGCCAAGGCTTTGCATATCACAGTCAAGTATAAAAGTCATATCATAGCTAAGGTCCTTATTGATAATGGTTCCACTATCAACGTCATGCCTATGTTAACTTTGGCAAGGTTACCCATTGACTACTCTCATATGAAAAATAGTCAAATGATCGTGAGAGCCTTTGATGGGACCAAAAAAGAAGTCCTAGGAGATATCGAGATGCCCTTGCAAATTGGGCTGTGCACTTTTAATGTGAAGTTTCAAGTTATAGATATCTCTTCATCCTACAGTTGTTTATTGGAAAGGTCATGGATTCACATGGCAAGTGGTGTGCTCTCTACCTTGCACCAAAAGATCAAGTTTAATGTAAAAAGTCAATTAGTAGTGGTAGTTAGGGAGGAAGACATGCTGTAACCCAACTGTTGAATGCTTCGTATGTAGAAGCTATCGAAAAAGTTGTAGAATGCTCCTATCGATCTTTTGAATTAGTTAATTATGTAGGTGAATGACTTAAAAATCAACCTTTTTCAAGAATAGTGATAAGCCAAGTCATCAATAAGGGCTGGTATCTAGGATTAGGGCTAGGCAAAAACTTGCAAGGAATAAAGGAACCCCCGACAGTGGTAGACAATAGTGAAAGGCTAGGTCTAGACTATGAAATAGCAGAATGGGAGATCAAGAGAAGGTAAGTGGGTAAAATAGTAAGATCAATTGTTATTCCACACCTGTACGAGACTTTCAGACCCAGAGGATTCATGTACCCAAATACAAGAAAAAATGTGAAAAGAGCTTTTGCCTAGTTAACCATTAATGCTATTGAAGATGAAGTGGGGCTTAATCAAGAGGGGTGGGTTTGCCTTTGTCCGTTAGATTATGAGCTAAACAATTGGAGTGCCATTGAAGTGCTTGTGACTTTTGAAACTAATACAATGTAATTGTAACATCCTAATAGTTATTACCCAAGGCATTAGGGTGATCTTTCTTGTTTGGGCCATTTATCTTTTATTATTTTAATAAAGATTAGAAAAGATGTATTTTCATTCATTTCTTCTTGTGTCTTCATTATTGTTATTTTTCCAAACACATCTTGCCAACATATCCCATTTCATTCAATTTCAGGTCTTTAAATGAACATAAAGATAATTATGATAACAATCAAGAGGTTAGTTTTGAGAATTTAATTAACACTGATGAACTTAACAATGAAGAGAATTCTAAGGAATATGTTATGCCTATGGACCTAATGAGATTGATTGAACAAGAAAATAAGCCAATTAAGCCTCATCAAGAGATAGTTGACTTAGTGAATATAGGAGATGAAGAGAATAAGAAAGATGTTAGAATTGATACTTCACTTTCATCAGGAGATAGACAATATTTAGCAGATTTACTTTGAGAATTCATGGATGTGTTTGCTTGGTCTTACTAGGATATGTCAAGGCTGAGCACGGAGATAGTAAAGCACAGATTGGCCCTAAAGCCAGAATGTAAGCCAGTCCAGTAGAAACTGAGGTGTATGAAGCCTGAAATGCTACTAAAGATCAAAGAAAAAGTGAAGAAACCGTTTAATGCAAGTTTTTTACAAGTGGCTAAGTATCCAGAGTAGGTAGCCAATATCATACCAATTTTTAAGAAAGATAGAAAGATATGAATATGTGTAGATTATTGGGATTTGAATAAGGCTAGTCCAAAGGATAACTTTTTTTTGCTTCATATCGATACACTGATAGATAACACGACTAAACATTCAATGTTCTCATTCATGGATGGATTCTTAGGGTATAATCAGATAAAAATAGCTACAGATGATATGGAAAAGACCACTTTCATGATCATATGAGGGACTTTTTGTTACAAAGTCATGCCTTTTGAGTTTAAAAATACTGGGACAACATACCAAAGGGCTATAGTGACGCTCTTCTATGATACGATGCATAAAGAGATTGAAGTGTATGTAGACGATATGATTACAAAATCTTATAAGAATGAAGATCATGTCACCAGCCTCAGAAAGTTATTTGAGATATTGAAAAGGTTCCAACTCAAGTTAAACTCAACTAAGTGCACCTTTGGGGTAAAGTCAGGGAAGTTACTAGGCTTTATGGTTAGTGAAAGAAGAATTGAAGTCGATTCAGATAAGATACGGGCCATTCAGAATTTGTCACCTTTAAGTACACCAAAGGAAGTTTGAGGTTTTTCAGATTGAATTACATTTCTCGATTTATCTCTTAACTTACCTATAAATGTGATCCCATATTTAAGCTTCTTCGTAAGAATAATCCTGAAAAATGGATTGAGAAACGTCAAGTGGCTTTTGATAAAATTAAGCAATACTTGTCAAACCCTCCAGTGTTGGTATCACCTGTTCTAGGGAAACTTTTAATTCTATACTTGACAATGTATGAAAATTCAATGGGATGTGTGATCGGGCAGCAAGATGAGTCTAATCGAAGGGAGAGAGCTATTTACTAGATGAGTAAAAAGTTCACAGAATATGAATCAAAGTATTCCTCATTGGAGAAAATGTGTTGTGCATTAGCATGGACTGCTAAAAGACTCGGACAGTATATGCTCTATCATACCACATAGCTCATAGCAAAACTGGATCCAATTAAATACATCTTTGAGAAGCCTTCTTTGTCTTAAAGAATTGCTAGATGGTAAGTAATGCTCTCAAAATATGATATTATATATGTAAGCAAAAAGGTAATAAAAGGGGGCACTATAACGGAGTTTCTCACAGATCATGCTACTGAAGAATATGAACCAATGATATTGAAATTTTTTGATAAAGATCTAATGACTATTTCTCAACTAGAGAAAGGGGAGCATAAAGAAAAATGTTGGAGAATGTATTTTGATGGAGCTGCCAATGCCTTGGGACATGGAATTAAGGCAGTTTTGATCACTCTAGAAGAACAATATTGTCCTGTAACAGCAAAGTTAAATTTTAATTATACAAATAACATCGTTGAATATGAGCCACGTGTCATGAGCTTACAAGCTGCTATAGATAAAAGAATGAAAGCATTAAAAGTGTTTACAGACTTAGCTCTAGTTATATATCAATTGAAAAGGGAATGAGAGACAAGAGATTCAAAACTGATTCCATATCATAAGTATATTCTACAGTTGATAAAATAATTTGAAGATATCTAGTTTGACCAGTTATCTCGAGAAGAGAATCTGATTATCGATGCATTGGCTACTCTGGCTGTAATGATTCAAATAAATGACAATACTGACATTCAACCTATCAGGCTAAATGTTAAGAATATGCCAGCTCATTGCTCTAATGTAGAAGATGAGAAAGATAGGAAGCCCTGGTATTATGATATCTTACAGTATATTAAGAATCAGCAATACTTAGTTCAAGCAATAAAAAATGATAAAAGGATCATCCGAAGATTGGCTATGAGTTTTTTCTTAGATGGAGGTGTTTTATACAAAAGAAGCTGTGATCAAGTATTACTAAGATGCGTAAGTAAGGCAGAAGCAAAGAAAATCATTGAAAAGTGCATGATGGAATATGTGGGGCATATACCAGTGGACATACAATGACGAGATAGATCATGAGAGCAAAATATTACTGGTTGACAATAGAGAGTGATTGCATTGACTATGCTTGTAAATGCCATAAATGCTAGATATATGCTGATAAGATCTATGCTCAATCATCTGATTTACATGTTATGGCACCATCTTGACCATTCTCAATGTGGGGCATGGATGTCATTGGTCCTATCACCCTAAAGGCTTTTAATGGGCATAGATTTATTTTTGTGATGATAGATTACTTTACAAAATGGGTGGAGGCAGCATCATATGCAAATGTAACACAATCTGTGGTTTGTAAGTTCATAAATAGAGAGATTATCTGTAGATATGAACTTTCAAAAAGAATTATTTTAGATAATATCAAGAATCTAAATAGTAATATGATGCAAGAAATATGTGCTCAATACAAGATCAAGCATCATAACTCGGCACCATACCATCTAAAAATGAATGGGGTAGTTGAGACAACCAATAAGAACATAAAAAGAATTCTTGAGAAGATGACTAAGACTTATAAAGATTGGTATGAGAAGTTACCATTTACACTGCATGCATATCGAACATCAATGCACACCTTTACTGGGGCAGCCCCATTTTCTTTGGTTTATGGGATGGAAGTTGTACTACCAGTGAAAGTGGAGATCCCATCCTTGAGGGTTCTAAAAGAAGTTGGATTGGAAGAAGCTAAATGGATTCGAGAACGCTATGAACAGTTAAATTTCATAGAAGAAAAGAGATTAACTACATTGTACCATGGTCAGCTATACCAAAAAAAAATGATGAGGGCTCATGACAAAAAGATTTGACCTCGTTACTTTTGAGAAGGAGAATTGGTCTTGAAAAGAATCCTTTCAATCCAGCATGATAATAGATAAAAATAGACTCTGAATTAGGAAGGACCATATGTAGTGAAATGAGTTTTCTGGAGTGGAATGCTGATACTGACTGAGATGGATAAAAATGATTTACCCCATCTTATAAATTCTGATGTTGTGAAAAAATACTATGCTTGAATGAAAAAATAAAAAAAAATAAAAAAATAAAAAAAAAATGAAAAAAAAAGGAAAAAAGAAAAGAAAAAGTAAATAAAAAAGGAAGACTTAAGGCGAAAACCCTAAAAGGGCGGTTTGAGTCATAGGGGATTTATCTAAGTTGAAAACTTGAAAAGACAGCTTAGATAAGAAGAATACAGCATCAAATTTAAAAATCTATTGGCATAGAGGCTAGCAAATTCAGAGGAGTTCTAAGCTGTTAAATGCATCAGATAGTTGGGTTTTTAGAAAAACCTTAAGATGTGTTATCATGATTGTCCGATTGCTTATTTTTGGGATTTGTTTCCCTATACTTATCCTTGTAATTCTTCCTTAGCCAAAGTTTGCTAACATTTTGCTAATAAAAAACATTATATTTCACTCTTTGTGTGCCTCTTCTGGTGACTGTTTCTCAACCATTCTTATTCTTTTCTTCTTAATACCCTACAATGGAATAAATGTACAAATGCATTCTTACTTTTTGAGTTTGAAATAATGATTGATAAATGAATAATGGCATGAAAGATTTTTACATTACATTGAATAAGTCAAGAGTGATAAAGGCAGAATCAAGATGTGTATAGTTCTTGATAAGGACATTGAATTTGGAAAGAGATTTCTTATAGGAAGAATGTGAGAATTGAGTGGAAGAGATGGTTTAGAGTTACACTGGCTCGATCTTGGAAGAATAGCGTAACTTAGTCTTTGAAGAATCAAAGGGTTCGATGCCCAAGAAAAGAGCTTGAGAAATTTGAGTACCATAATTGAATAGGAATTAATTAGCCGACATTTACATAGCATGCAATGAATTTTTCATGCATTGCATAGCATTTACTACATTCAAGAAAATATAGTGCATAAATTCAAGAAGTAGGGGTATTCCAACATCTCACATAGAGAAGATAGATGTGCAGACATTTCCAAATTTGAGAAAAAGCTTGTCAGGTAGGTTTTTAATCCTTGAAATAGGATGTCTCATGGTATCAGGGTTGATTTGTAAGACCTTTGGGCATAATCTCTTGAAATTCCTTCAAACACAATTTTTAACTCCTTTGGACTTGATTGTCAAAGAGCAATTTATTTTCTGAAGTTGTGATGCCTCTGTTCAGATGAGCAATCTATTTTTCAAAGTTGTGATGCCTCTGTTTAGAGGAGCAATTTACTTTCCAAAAGTTATTGAGCCTCTGATTAGAGGAGCTTTTTATTTTCAAAAGTCATTGAGCCTCTGATTAGAGGAGCTTTTTATTTTTAAAAGTCGTTGAGCCTCTGTTTAGGGGAACTTTATTTATCTTTCCAAAGTTGTTGAGCCTCTGTTTAGAGGAGCTTTATTTATTTTTCTGAAATTGTTGAACCTCTATTTAGAGGAGTTATTTATTTTTCCAAAGTCATTGAGTCTCTGCTTAGAGGAGCCTTCGTTTATTCTTCCAAAGTTGTTGAGTATCTATCATTAAGCCTCTACTTAGAGGAGCTTTGATCAAAATTTTTTAAAAAAAATGTCAAGTTGAGTCTTGAATGGGTGTCTACGTCTTTACACAATTCCTGTTTCACAGAAAATATACAAAGAGGGACAGTTGTAGACACCCAATTTGGTCCAGGCCCAGATCAATTGGGCTTGGTCCAAATGGGTAAGCCCATTTCAGTTTATTTTATTTTATTTTTTATTCTGTATTTTGCATTTTTTATTTTTATTTTTTTTGTATTATATTTATTTATTATTCATTTATTTATTATTATTTATTAATATATATATATTTTTATTACTTATCTGTTTATATATATATTATTATATATCTATTATTATTATTGTTTATCTATTAATTAATATATTATCTTTATTTATTTATTTATTTATTTTTTTCTTCCTTCCTTTTCTGCTTACCGATTGAAATTGGGATTAGGATAAAAACTAGAGTTCTAAAGTGAATTTGGGATTCAATCAGAGTCCAGATTGGATTCAAGGATTGAATCTCAATCCAAGAGGGAATTGGGATTGATCAGAAACTCTTTTGATCAATCCCTATAAATAGGTGCTGGAATAGAATAGAAAGGACACATAGAGAAGAAACAGAAGCTAAAAAAGGGTTTTGGTGCATTAGAACAGCTTTAGGAATCAGTGGGAAGTTTTTTGAATTTTAGGTGATTTTTTTCTAGAAATTTATGGAAAATTTTCAGATTTTGATTGAATTTTTTGGCCAAATTTGAATTTTTCGGCTAGCTACCTAGTTTTCGGTGACTATTTCCAGAAACCAACCAACTTTTTGATGAACTTTCGACGAAAAACCTAAATTTCGATGATATTTTTCAGAATCCGATGGGATTCAACCAGAGTTCTTTGTTGGTTTGGAGAGAGGGATGAGAAAAGAAAATGAAGAAAGAGAGAGAATAGGAGAGATCTGCTGAAAACATAGGGGATAGCCTTTTATACTCATTGAAAACGACATCATTTTGGTGTTACTGTTCCCAGAGGATCTGCGCATTTTAAAATCAGGTGACCCAACCCAAACGCTGACCCTTGTGTGACCTGAGTGCTATCCGACCCCTAGAGCCGAGTCGAGCCAATGCCCTGAGCCGCATCTTCGAGCCGCCCTTTCTTCCTTAAGCCGAGTTGAGCCAAGCCACTAAGCCGAGTCGTTTCCAATTTTTTTTTTCATTTATTTATTTATTTTATTATTATTATTATTATTATTATTATTATTTGTTGATTAGATTAGAATTATTTAGTATTTCTTATTTTATTTTATTTTATCTTTATTTTTATTATTTTCTTTAAATAAAATTCAAAAAAATATTTTTGGGGAAAAGTTGAAAGTATCAATTTTCCTTGAAAATAAGTTTTTTCAAAAAAAATATTTTTGAGGAAAAGTTGAAAGTATCAAATTTTTCTTGAAAATAAGCTTTCTAAAAAATATTTTTGGAGAAAAGTTGAAAGTATCAATTTTTCTTAAAAGTAAGTTTTCAAAAACAAAGGTTTTTTATTGAGAAAAAGTTGAAAGTATCAATTTTTCTCGAAATTAAAGTTTCTAAAAAATATTTTATGAAAAAGTTGAAAGTATCAATTTTTTTTGTACAAAAGCAATGAATTTTTTAAGAGAAAAGAGTTTATATCTAAAGCAATCATTTTTTTCCTTTTTATTTTCTTGAATTTTCTTTAATATTAAATAATCCAACGATGGAGTCTCTGTAAGTGAAACAGTAGTTTTCTTGCATACTCTTGATGTAAGGAAATTTTTTCAATTTTTTGCTAAAAGTATTAGAGTCAATTGAGAATAATTTTTAATAATTAATTACTTGATAAATTTTTAAGGTTTATTGGATAACACAAAATTAAGCTGGTACCATTTTTCTATGGGTGTTGTGAGGGTGCTATAACCTTTCTCACAGGTAATCGGACTCTCGAACCCTATTCTGGTTAGTAGACCCAAACCTATTCTTTTAAGGACCCTTAAGTTTAGGTGTTCCTTGAAAGGATAGATTCTTTAGGTGGCCAATCGCATTTAGATAAAAAAAGGTTAGTGGCGACTCTTTTAAGTCATTGTCTAGCGATAGATCTTCGGATCTAGAAGTTATAACAATCATATTCTATCAATAATCTTATACATTAAATATAATCTTAATCACTGTGAATCATGCCCTTGATCTGGCCCGATGAAATCTTTGCTTTTAAATTGTGTAGGAAAATGATTGTGGGATTGTTGATTGGGTGGGAGTTATGGAAAACATATGCATACGGGAAGACATGATTGTAATGCTTATTTGAAAATTTTTTTTCTTTATCAATCCTTTGTTCTGTGAATGGGGAAAAAAACTTGTTTGTAATTCATTTGATGTACATTTTTGGACTACTTGTAAATTATAATTGTACAATTATGAATAATTACCCCTTAATTTATGTTCTCTTCATGATTTGAAATATTTATGTTATTATAATTTGTATTGCGTGAATTGTACCAAGTAAAATATTGAATTAATTATTTTCAAATGAGTTTAAGTAAATATATGAAAATCATATTTGGTATATAAAATTATGATAAAATAAGATACAATGATATTATAAATAAGATTAGATTAAATAATATTATACTATTTTGTGTTTGATATACATAAATCTTATTAAATATTTAAGGTGTGTCATTAAATAATGTCATACTATTATTTGATTCTAAAACTAAATGTCATACTAAATGTTAAGTTTTTTTAATAAAATAAAATTACCAAATGTATTTTTTTTCCCTTTTTAGTACAAGAGACCGAAGCCTAAGGGCTTTAGAAAAAGATAAATTGCAAATTTTAAGAATTGAACTCTAATTTGGCATGAATCCATCAAATGACAAGTTAGGTAAACTATTACCTATCTATTTACCAATTCTATTATGATAAACCAGTTGAATTAAACTTCAACTTCGGATTTCTTTCTTTGGAGTGCAGCAAGTGCTATATAACTCAGCAATTAGCCAAGTGAAACAAGTTTTGATAGTGCCAATGTGATTCTTAAGTCTAAAAACTAGTTTTCAAAGAGTGTTTTATGTCCTATATCAACATGTATCACGCCCCAGATCTGACCCCGCGGAATCTTAGCTTTTAAATTGCGTAGGAAAATGACTGGAATTTTTGTCGAGTGGGAGTTGTGGAAAACATAAGCATGCGGTAAGACATGATTGTAATGTTTATTTGATTTTTTTTTCCTTTATACATTTGTTCTTTGAATGGAAGAAGGTAGTGGAACGAATTGGGAAAAAAAAAACTTGTTTGTAATTCATTCAATGTACATTTTTGGACTACTTATAAATTATAAATTATCAATTGTTACTCTTAATTTATGTTCTCTTCATGATTTGAAATATTTATGTTATTACAATTTGTATAGTGTGAATTGTGCTAATTAAAATATTGAATTAATTATTTTGAAATGAGTTTAAGTAAATAGATGAAGTTTTATTGACATTAATTCAGGAGTGAGTTCCTCGAGGAACCTATGCAGAAACTTGTTTTTGAGTAATTTATGAAGGAGTTTCCTTTTGGTGTGTTCAAAGTCATAATCTCTAGTCATAAAAAAGTTTGAAGAAGATGGCATCATGTCTATGGAAATCAAAATGGCAGACGCAAAAGGACTTAACTTTTGGAATCCCACTCTAGTCCGAAGAAAGAAAATATCCAGAGCAGAGGGTAAACGTGTGGAAGAAGGTCCTATTACTGTATAATTTGATAATCCAATATTGAAGTTGATACTTGAGGCCAATTGATGCGTTGCACTTATATCTTATGTATTTATATAAAGCTTACCTTGAGCGCATGCAGTTGCAGCATCAAATTTCAAACAGAAATTAATGTCTAGGTGTAAGTTGGGCTGGCTTGACTGATTTATCACGCAAGCTGGTGCGTTCATACTCATTATCTCGAGTCAATAATAATATTGTAAAAAAGTTACATGTCTGTGGAAGCGAAATAAATGTAGCAGACTTCTACTAAAATGAAAACAATAAATATGACAGACACGAAAGGACTTAATAATTTGTCTTTGGATGTCCTTAAAATCTGAAAAGGAAGACTTTTGAATCCCATTGTAAATACTAAGAAGAAAGAAAACATCCCGGAGCAGAGGACAAACGTGTGAAGCGAGGTCGTGTTACTGTATACTTTGAGGCTTGAGGCCAATTGATGCATTGCACGTATATCTTATGTTTTTATATAAACCTTAGCTTGAGTGCATGCGTCCAGTAGCAGCATCAGATTTCAAAACAGAAATCAATGGCTATGTGTAAGTTGTTCTTGTTATTATTGTTGTTGGTCCAATTCCATGAGCACGAAGCTTGCTATGAAGAGGAGAAGAGGAGTCTATTGAAAATCAAGGCATACTTCCAATCAAATGGGTATGCAGACTATTTTGTTCTACGTTCATGGGGTGAAGATGATCCAGACTGTTGCCGCTGGGAGAGTGTCAAGTGCGCCAACACCACGGGTCATGTCATCGAACTTTCTCTCGGCAATGTGGGCGAAAGTGTTTATGGAGACAACTTACCATCTATGCTTAACCTATCTATATTCCAACCATTTAAGGAGTTAAGGATTCTCAAATTAAGTGGGAATTGGATTAATCTGATTCAGAAGGAAGGTACGCTGCTAAATGCTTTATAACATTTATCCTGCTGAATGAATAAATGTACCTTAATTAATAAATTGCTATAATTTCAAGTATTTTTGAAATTTATTTGACTAATTAATTTGATAATTGTAATTATACATATATATATGATTACAGGTTCAAATGGTTTGTTGAGACTACAAAAGCTGGAGACTTTGGATCTTTCTGGCAACTACTTTTCAAATAACTCTTTACAGTCCTTAAGTGCGCTCACATCTCTTAAAAATTTGATTCTAAGTGACACTCACATGCAAGGATCCTTTCCTTTTCAAGGTACTTCTAGTATTTGCTATTAACATCATTTAAGTATTAGATAGTATTATTTAGTTTTGATCTTTAGTGTAGTTAAATTAAAATTTTGTTAATAATTTATAACAGAGTTACTAAATAATATTAAATAATAATTTTTTATATGTATTAAAAAAAACAGTTATATTTGAATAATCAACAAAATTTAACATATATGATATATTAAAAGTATTTTTAAGCCATATATTTAGTATATTTCTTGCATATATTAACTTTTTTCATACAAACACCTACACACCCACATATACTACATGCATGTTTAATGGATAAAACTTACAAGAAGTTTTATAAGTAGAGTTTGAGAAATTTTTTATTAGAAATAAGTAAATAAAAACTTTAATAAAAAATCTGAACCAATAAATTAATAAAGTTTAATGTAAATATTAATAATATATAAAAAATTATTAAAAATATTATTTATAATTTAAATTTGATTAATATTTATTTAATGGTAAAAATTTTATCAATATATTTACTAAAAAAATTTATTTAATAAATATATCAAAATTTATTAAATTTTTTTTTAAAATTTACATGTTTGATTTATATGATTAGATCTTTCAATCTACCAGTTTTGATTTTCAATTTTAATTTTTATTTACTCATTTTTAATCATAAACTTTATGAACTTTACTTATGAAACTTCTTGTAAGTTTTTTTCCATATTTAATTATTTATTTTAAAGTGTTTGTCAAATACTTATGAAAAGAAAGTATAGTCAAATATTTAATATAATTTTCTAATTTTCTAATAATAGTTTTTTTATATTTTTATTTTAGTATTAATTAGAAAAAAAGTTCGGAGCAATATGGCAAGCAGAATACCCACATATCAAAAGTCTAAAAATAATTAAAAAAAAAAAAAAAAGATAATGTAAGCAACAAGCTTGTAATAAACTCCAATGTTTTTAAAAGCATTATTTTATTTTTATTTTTATTTTTTAAATAAAAAATTTATCAAATGCATTTATTTTTTGTTATTGTTACTGAAAGGAGAAGAAAGTCCGGTTTGAAATTTAATTCAAATGTTGTTTTAAATGTTATTCTTGTTGGTTATTAACTATCATTTTTGTGCAGAGTTATCTGTTTTGAAAAACTTGAAGTTTTTGGATTTGACATCCAACAAATTAGAAGGCCCCCCAAAAATGCAAGGTAATCTCTAAACAAGTTCAAAATTTTCATTTACCTTGGTTTTTTCTCTTCAATGCTTTATTATTTCTACCTTTTATTTTTTAATTATTCAAATAAAGTATGGTATGATGATAGTTGAGTGTTGACAATCATTCTTTACAATTT
>NW_019167869.1:0-68123 GCF_002303985.1 Durio zibethinus
GCCTAATGGAAGTCTTGAAAAATGGTTACATTCTGAACATTATTTTCTTGATATCTTACAAAGGATCAATATAATGATAGATGTTGCATCAGCTCTAGAATACCTTCATGCTGGACAACCAACTCCTATAATCCATTGTGACCTAAAGCCAAGTAATATTCTACTAGATGAAGACATGGTTGCGCATTTGGGAGATTTTGGCATTGCCAAACTATTAGAAGAAGATGATTTCATGAGACAAACCATGACACTTGCAACTATTGGATATATGGCACCAGGTGATCTTTCGACTACTTATGGTTATTTTCTCTCTTTTTTTCTTTACAATTTTTTCATATTCAGGATTTTACATGATAAAGTTAGACAATCTTTTTAGAATTAGTTAATGATCAATAATACTTTCGATTATAGTTGAAATGCAGAATTTGGATCAGCGGGAATTGTTTCCATAAAATGTGACATCTATAGTTACGGGATTCTTTTAATAGAAACTTTTACAAAAAAGAAGCCAACGGATGAAATTTTTAGTGAAACAATGACTATGAGGCATTGGATGAAAAGATCCTTATCTAAAGGAATGATTGATATTGCAGATGCCACTTTATTAAGAAGAGAGGATGAATATTTCATTATTAAAGCAAATTGTATATCATCCATCATGGAGTTAGCTTTGAAATGTTCAGCTGAGTTACCTGAGGATAGAAACAATATGGCAGATGTTGTGGCTATGCTCAAGAAAATCAAACATAAGTTTCTAATCAGCATTGAGCAAGTTTAATACGGTATGAAATGTGTTAGCTTGTCATTATTAATTCACTCTTCATTTTCTATTCAATTCAGCGATGATTTGGCACGTTTTATTGTTAGATTTAGACAAATTTTATCTCTTCAATCCTGTGCTATAAACCCAAGTACATAATTATAAGACCCTAAACCCATCTCTTCAATCTTGTGCTATAAAATTCTTAAAACTGTTAAAATAAATAGAAAATGCATGCAAGAAACTAATTTTCCCTCTTTGCTCTCTCAATTGCTCTCAAGCATTGGGTTCTCGCAGCTGCATTCACTGTTCTCTGCAATTGAAAGTTCATTGCAAACCAAAACCGAGATTCAGAAGCAAAAACCAAGCAGCGGACTGTGCAATCAATTCCAGTTTATATCAGCGTTGAGAGATTGAATTACTTTCTTATTTGTCAAATGGTGATGTCTGTTTACTTGGTTGTCTTTTATGTTGTAAGTTGTTTTTATCTTTTACTGATGATTAGCTGTACTTCTGCCTTTAGAAAGATTTTCCCCTTCTTCTCTCTAGTTAAGTAAAATATTTACCTATCAAAATAAGTTTTAAGTTACATATTTCAATTTCATTTATCTGGAAATGTAGTTGTATATTATTTTTGGCAATTAAAATTTCTGAATCATTCAGCTTTAGAAAATGAGTTAAAGCAATTGCAGCGCCAAGCTAAGAACAAGGTATGGATCTTTACTCAATTTGATTATTGAGATTAAGTAAAATAATTCATTTGCTTACACTTAAAATGTCGGAATTTCTAACATTCTGTTTAGATTCCCTGAATTAATGGTCCAATTGTTGTTGCCTTTGATATCTTGAGGCTAAATTCTCAGGCCAACCACTCCCTTATGGATATTATGTAAGATTATGTCATCAGTAGGTTGTGAAAGGTTAGGGGCCGGATAGGTTAACCAACTGACCAGTATATACAAATTGATTTCTGCAAGATGTAAAAGACATGTTTGCAACAGTTACGAATAAATTTGGACAACGCCTAAAATTTCCCAGATTGTTTTGCCTCGTCTATCATTGATCTAAGCCAAGTGAAATGTTCAGCTCTTATTTTTAGTTTTTGATTTGTCTATTCTTCATCCGGGATTCATTGAAGATTCTTGGAGGGAGAGGCTCAATCTATGTGTATGTTCCCCTTTCCCTTGTTTGGTTAAAGTTGACTAATCCGCTTTTATGTTCTTCAAACAAGATTTTATATGCTTCGTATCCCATTAAGTTGAATGGAATGTTTTCCTTATCATTTGTATTGTGATTCATAACCTATGGTTTAATTATTCACATCTTTGTGGTTAATATTATTATATCATTTAATTGTCCAGAATCGACTAGAATCTGTCAATCCGCAAACTGCAAAGACAAATTGGGCATCGGGAATATGGTGATACTACATCAGAACTAAAGTTCCTATTTATCCTCACAAATGGGACTACATGACCAAATTATGCATGCTGATCCAAGGAACTTTCAGCAGTATGCACCAGTTGAGTCAAGGGGAACTATCAGAAGCTTCACATCAATGAAGAACAAGAGGTCGTGGAGACAAAATGAATGAGGCTCCGAAAAGAGAAAACTAAAGACAGTGATGTGCAGTATCGACTAAACCCAAAGAGGTAATGAAATAGAAATGTCTTTCTCTCAATTATTTTTAACCGTGTTTTCCTAGTAAAGTTTTTCTATGAGGTTAAATGGCTATGACAAATTAAGGCTTTATTATCGTGATCATGAAGCTAAGTTTCAATAGGCATTTTGTAAGCCTCTCGATGAAGAAGATCATTTTGTAATCACTTATTAGGTATCTGTACAAAGGGACAGCCAGTAGATTATCTGTACAGTGCTTTAGCCGTAATTGTTGCTCCAAAGAAGTTAGGACCGAGCTGGAAGACAGGCTTCGAATCGGGACAACTTCTCAAGAATGCCCCGCCGCAGAAATTAAATCTAATCCAAGTTGTTCTCTCTTAGACTAGGCTTGAATGTCATTGGAAAAGCAGCTGCAAAGAAGTAATATTTTAAAGAGAATGAAATACTCTAGGACGCAAGGTAAACAAAGAAAGAAACAAAGGCAAAAACTCTTCGATGAATTAAATACTCTAAGAATTCAAGGTCAAGAAAGAAATAAACTTTAAATCTACTATTTTATCAATCGAGTCTATCTGTGGTTAAAATCTTTAGTAGAAAATCACTTATATATTGAGACGACGTGAATCAATCTACGATTGAAATTTTAATTGAATTAATCTGCTATTAGAAGCTTGCCAATGTTCATCATATATTTTTTTGTCATATGATGTATTTGCCTAAATAAATTACGCAAAGACTTGTACAGTCTTTCCGCTAAAAGGGCAACAAGTCTTTTTCTCAAGTATATAGCTAAAGCTTGTGCCCACGGCGGGCAACAAAATTACAGTTATGCCATCATCTCCCAAATTCTTCCATGCGCGCACTTTACCGTCACCCACTCACCCTACTAGATCAACGATCCTGATCTTCTTCGCCCTCTTCTCCTTCACCATCGTCTCTTTCCTCTTCGCCACTCTCCTCCAGTGGGTCAGGTTACCGTTGTCGGAGCTCCGGCCCAGATCCATCTGGGTTCTTTGGGACAGAACCGGGGATGGGAATAAAAGTGGAGCTGGTGGAGATGATGATCACGGAATGAAGAGGCATAAAGTTATGGGCTTTGTTGTGATCCAAACTGGGTTCGATTCGACCGATCGAAAACAGTCCTTGAGGAAGACTTGAATGCCTTCGGATTGTCAAGGCCTTCAATGGTATATAAAATTTTAGAACAATTAAGCTCTGTTTAGAAGTTACTCTTATTCACCATAGTCAAAGCAAAGTAACATTTTTTAAGAATTGAGAAAAAAAAAAAAACCAGAAGCAACAATTTTAATTTTTAATTTTTTTTCATTTTGCTTTTCAGGTTGGAAGAGGCAACACGATTAGCTTTTAGGTTTATAATTGGTACAACAAATGATAATTCAAAGATGGCAGAGCTGAAAAAAGAAGTTGCAGAATATGATGATTTCATTCTGTTAGATATAGAGGAGTTTCAGTAAGCTCCCATACAAAACGTTACTTCATTTTGAATATTTTAGTTATCGATTCATCATGTTATTCGATTGAAAGAAGATCCCTTACTTTAGAATTTCTGCTTCAGGTTAGCATTCTTTAAAGCTGCATATGCGCTCTTTGATTCTGAGTTTTATGTCAAAGCTGATGATGATATATATTTGAGGCCAGGTGACCTGATTTCTTGACTCTTTTATGCATGTGTTGGGTGGTATTCTTTACCTTCATAATTCACTTTTATGTGGCTAGTTGACAGTGTTGTACTATTGTTTTGCAGGTCGGCTATCACTTCTATTAGCAAAAGAACTCCACACTCTCAAACTTGCCTTGGATGCATGAAAAGGGGTCTGGTATTTATTGATCCTAAGCTGAAATGATTAGAATTGTTATATTTACTATTTTAATCTATGGTTTAGATATCTATATTCAACTGCTTTTTTGGCTTCATGTTTTGGGTCACAAGTACGTGCATCTTAATTGCACCATGCATCATGTTATGCCTATGTACTCTCCTTTATTGGTAATTATATGTGTAGTATAGAATATCATAGCTTTCTATTTTGAATTATGTTCAACAAAATTCAATGTTAGAGCACATGACGCCAAAAGGGTTGGCTTTTGGATATTGATATACTAGTGAGTGATCAGATATGACTAAATTGATGTAGGTATGAGCCACTATCCTATCTACTAGGCAAGGAGTACTTTCTTCATGCCTATGGTCCTATATATACTCTTTCAACTGATGTTGTTGCAAGTTTGGTTGCTATCAGAAACAGCAGGTACGCTTATTGATTTTATATATAATCCTGTAATTATCTGCTAAACCATTTCTCTCTATTCTTATTGTTTCTTTTTCCCTCCGCTATCTTTTGGTTCACAGTTTTTCACTTGCTGACTTTGTAGATTTTCTTTCCCAAATTTGCCCAATTTCAACTCTGTTTTTGAACTCAACATGTTTAGCTTTAAATGTTACTCAAATGTTTGAACTCTTTTGTTGAACTATATGGGTCATGGCCAACCTTGTTCTCTCAAGACAATATAATATAACTGAAAATTACGTTTGTTGATCAAGCTCTTTATCTTTTCCTCCTCCTTTGTTGTGATCGAGAAGGTTAAGTGGTTGGTCTGAATCGAAATTGCAGATGTTCATAAAGAAAAGTGAGATAATATTAGGAAAGCTTAATCTAATATATATTTTGCAACGTGTTCTATCTCTCTGACAGCCCATTTCATAACATTAGATGAATGTTACTAAAGACGCTTTATCCACTACTATTTTAGATCTCTGATTTGTTATGATGTTTTTCCATTTTGTATGAATTGCAGTTTTCAGATGTTTCCTAATGAAGATGTTACAATTGGTGCATGGATGCTTGCGATGATTGTCAACCATGAGGATAATCAATCAGTGTGTGAGCCAGAGCGTAATCTGACACCCGTTGCTGTCTGAGATATACCCAAATGTTCAGGTTTGTGTCCATTTAAAGCTTACAAATTGATGCACCAATAATCATTCTAAGCCTGGCAACATCATTTATTTCTATGGACGGTGGAACAAAAAAAAAAAGGGTAGGTGCATAAGTTCTCTTAAAAAAATAAATTTTGTGTACATGATCCCCGAAGATTTGCATAATGAAGTATCAATGGCTTATATTTCCCACAATTTCTTATTATGTTTTCCATCAGTCATAATGCGGGAGCATACAGTTGGATCCATGGATGTACATTAATTTGTTCGATTAAACCAAGTTCAATGCTTTTGACATCAAATGTTTCATGATCAAGTCAAAATTTGATTTTTGGTATGAATTCACCGAGTGCAGTATTATACATATAAGTAAAAGTATAATATTCAGAAAAGTTTTCTATTAACAGTTTTTTTGTTGACCATAAAATGGAAGAATTAATTTGCTGGAACAATTCCTTGGTTAGGAATACCGCAGCTTTTTCAAAAAGCAGGATTATCTTAAGCTTGTTTAGCTTACAGGAAATATAGTTTTCTTTTTCAAAATATTCATATAGATTCAAAAAATTGTTTATCTCTTGAATACTGTATTGATTTTCTTCCAAAGCAAAGAAATCAATATCTTGTTGTTGTTTCAACAGATTTATTGATAGAAGGCTTTAGAAAGCTATTTCTTTAAAATTCTGAAATTCTTTAGCTTGTTTGACTAAGAATTCAGCTAATTTGGTCATTTCTTTTCAAAAGCTGGAGTTATTTTCTAAGAGATGAGATTTTCAAACATTGTTTAACAAACTGTAGACTTGTGGTTCAAGTCCGGGGTTATAAAAATCTTTGATCTTTGGGTTAGAGAGTTTTGTTCTTTCAAGCAGTTGTTCTGCTGAAGAAATTATTTGTGAATGGTTCATGGGTGTCCATTCATTTGGGTTTTGAGCAAACTCAAAAAATTTTGGTCGAATCCTCATAAAAGGAGGTTTGTAAAGTGGTTGTTGGTAAAGATATAATCCTTGATTAAGATTATTGTAAAACCTAAATCCTGGGTTAGGACTTGAGAAAACAGGGGGTTTTGGAGAAGAAGAAGAAGAAGAAGAAGAAGAGAATTTTTTACCTTGATGGTTCTCCATTCACATGTATCATGGATAGTGCCCAATCGTTTATGGCTCTTCCATAGTCTTTGAGAGGGATTTTGTTTAGACCTAAATAAGTACCGGCTTGTAAAACTGTTCGTTTGTTTAACAAATCGATAACAGGTGTTTCAATCTTAACCTAACTTGTTTGGCCAGATTCAGAAGTAGATTATATGTTGTGTTCTAACATTACCCTTGTTATGCAATCCAGAGACACAGCTATTGGAACTTCATCAGAAAGACACTTGCTCGAACAATCCAACTTTATCATCAGATGATGATTAGCTTAATTGGCCTAAACACAGATTTTTTAGAATATGAAAAGGTGTTTCGGAGAATTGTTTGTTCTGCTAGGTTGGCGTAAACACGATAAAAAAACAAAAGCGCTTAAAATTAAATGAATTATGATCAAATATTTTAAATAAAGAAATATGAATGGTGAAGATAAATGTGTATTGAAAAGTACTAATAAAGATATTTTTAGATAATAAGTGTGATCGAAAAGTATTAATAAAAAAATTAGTAGAAGAGATTTGAAACAAAAAAATTGATAGTAAAAGCAACAATGAATCATAAAAATTGAATGAACTTATAGAAGAAAATATGATTTATAGGCATAAACTTAAGTGACACAAATAAAAGTTATATTAAAAGTACAAAAAATTTATCAAAATCAAATACAATACTAGTAACCTAAAAACGAAAAAGTATCATGCTACCATAACTTTAACCTAGAAAAGAAAAAATGCCACATTATCAGTATGGCGACGTCAACAAACAACAACAGTAGCATTTCCCAATTAACTTATCCATAAAATGACTAGAATTCCTTAGACCAAATGATCGTACCAAAAAGTACTAACTTCTTTTCTTGTGCTGCAATAGTATATCTTGGATCACCATTGGCAACATTTTCTTCAACTCGAAAAATAATTTTAGTGTGAGTCCTTTAGCAAGGACATAAGTATGCCAACCCTCATAGAAAACAAGTTTAGAATTGCGTCCTCTTCTAATATAATACCCGAATCTCTCCCAAACGTTGCCAGATACGTCATGGACTGGAAAGTATATCGTCCACCCCCCTTCGTGTTGTGGCAGATACCCAATGAAGTTAGTAGGAATTGCCATTTGCTTCTTAACATCAACCTTGGTTAGATTTTTCTCAAAGGATGGCATAGCTGAAAAATTAAGATCAGTAGCTAGAATGAACTCAATGACTTAATTAGCTGAATACAAAATATACTAATACCCCCGCTCTATTTATAATATCAAAATCGTTATATGATCACGAGAATCGTATTTATAATTATATTTAGATAACCAAACTTCTTACGACTAGACAATTATTTTTATTGTACAATAGCACAAAGCAAAGTAGTCTTCAAATAAAAAAAAATTCAGAATTTAATAAGCAGAATTCAGCTTTTCACATTGTTGAACAAATTAAAAAAGTTGTTCAAAAGAAATAGTTTCCAAAGATGATTGTAAATGTCATGAATCCCACTTCTAGAATAAGGCCAATAAAACTTTCGGCCATTGCATTAAAATATAATTAAAAGATTTGATCCCAAATGACATATTGGAGAGACATAGAGATAGAACTCCACATTTTGATCCCACATGTGACCTTGGACAAATGTTGAGCTATATATTCATGTTATAAATTTCACATGCTTCATCCAAAATTCAAAACATAAAATTTCCAGACTCTTAAATTTTAATCATTAGAATGTTTCTTTAGGACAAAATTATATCTTTTGCTTTTTTAATTTCAAACATCCAAGACTTGTTTAGGTGATTAGGTCCCACTAGCAGTCTCGCTCCAACTAGCTAAAATATGTAGTTTGCTAGCAACCAGCAAGAAAATGGCCGCAAGAGAACAATAAAAAAAGTAAACACCTTATCATTAGAAAATTTTAACTATTGAACTTGCACTAAGTCTAAATCTTTCATCCACCACTCTTAGAAAGTGAATTTCTACAAGTATTTACAAATTTTCTTTCTCCTTATCTTAAACTTTGACCTTCTTCATACTAAAAAAAATTAACAATTTATTGACAAGTACTAATTTTATGCTTCTTTTAGGGTAACATTAATAAAAGATATGACCACATGAAATTTATTACAACCAAATACAATTGTAATCTATATTAAAAAAGTCTAATTTTTTTTTTATTATGTGGATATGATCAAATGATCAACCAATCAACACAAATATGTCACTCGTTAAGACATGATAACGTGAATTGAAAATATATTATCTTTTAACAATTAAATATAAATAATAGTGATAAAAATGCTATCTTTTAAATTAAAATCAAAGTAAAAAAATTTTCAAAATATTAGATGATCAAAAAGATAATTTATTTTATAAAATTTAGCTTTGACATAAGGATCGAGAATATTCAGTGAATAATTTCCTTGTAAACCCCTTTTTTTATTGGTTTTTTAATGGAAATAACATAGGAAGGCCTTGAAAAAAATTTACATGTATACTAAGCAATTGTTTTATCCATGGTCTTTTGATTAGTTGTTGAAATAATAATTAAGAACCAATTGACTAATGTCTAGTTGATTTATTTGTTGGATAAGGAAAAGGAAGTTGTGCGATGGGTCAACAAATCCCAACCTTGAACCAATATGTGGAAGGCCATTGGGTCTCAAATTCAACAATGCAACATGCCATCTCTACATTTCAGATGCTTACTTTGGCCTATTTGTGGTCGGACCCAAAGGTGGCGTGGCAAAACCAATTGCTACTGCGGCTGAAGGAATCCCATTCAGATTTACAAATGGTCTAGACATTGATAGCAATACTGGAATGGTCTATTTTACAGATAGTAGCATCATCTTCCAGAGGAGTGACCACACTTTTTCTTTCTCTGCCTCTATACTTCATCAATTTCCCTCCCAATATAACATCATATGTTAGGATATATAATATCATATGTTAGGATTAAAGCCTTATTCCACTCCCATATGAAAAAAAAAAAAAAACTAATTGCCTTTCTGATTTTGTAGGTATGTTGATTACTTATTAAGATCCACGGTTAGTAGTGGGAGGCTACTCAGATATGATTCACACACAAAAAAAAGTACACGTAATGTATAAAGGTTTAGTTTTTCCGAATGGGGTGGCTCCAAACAAAAATAATTCTTTTCTTCTAGTGGCTGAATCGACTAGAATGAGAATTTTAAAGTTTAGACTTGAAGATGAAATAAGAAACTATCATCCAGAAGTGTTTGCTCAGTTACTTAGAGTTTCAGATAACATTAAAACTAATGTTGTCATAACATATAGATCCAAAAATCTATAATTAGATTTAACAAATTGATAGAATCGTCACCAATCTTTTTTACTAGGTGTGATTGGTCACCTAAGGAATCTATCCTTTTAAGGAACTCTTAAGCTTGACTAAGGGTCCCTAAAAAAATAAGTTCGGATCTATTAACCAGAACAGGATTCGATAGTCGGTTACATGTAGGAAAAATTATAGCACTCTCACATGCCTATTCAAAGGTTTTAAATTTATCCTAAGATCGCGGTTCTAATGGTTTTAAGTTTATATGTGTAATAATTTTTAAGATTCTCCATCAATCTCAATTGATGAGCAGACTTATAATAGACTGATATAGACTTTGATTGCATTTGGCTTTCCATGGATGTAAGTGAGAGATTTGATTTATCAATAACTGATATGTGGCAAATATTTTTTATATGAGAATGATGCAAATGATAGTGTTAAACATGATCATGAAAATAACGCATAGAATGATATGATAATGCTAAAACATGAGGATGGAAATGATGCATAAAATGGAATGGTATGGAAATGGTGCAGATGCACAAAATCAAACAAACAAAATGGTTAGATAACCAACTATTCCTTTTTGTGTCCTAATTTTGGGTTATATCTATTGATGGGTAGGAAAGGCTCTACCTTAAATTGGTCTCGTACAGGTGAACTATATGCAGGGTTAGGAGATTTTGACCACTAAAAGGTTCTCAAATTGTTCCTTATATCATTGTCCATCACAGACTAGTAAGGCAATCTATTCCTCACCCATCACAGGCTACCACGAAAATGATTCAATTTAAGTGAGAGTATTTCACTAGCCATTGCAGGGATTATCATCTCACGAAAGTGTAAGTACTTTGCGCCCTCCTAAGATGAATGGAGCCTAGATATAGAGCTCATGTAATGTAAATTTAAAACCATCAAACCAAAGGATAGGATAAATTCAAAAATTATGGCTTGACTCTCTAAAGTCCCCAGCAGAGTCGTCAAACTGTTATAACATATAGATCCGAAAATCTATAGCTAGATTTAACAAATTGATGGAGTCACCACCAATCTTTTTTACTATGTGTGATTAGCCACCTAAGGAATCTATCCTTTTAAGGAACTCTTAAGTTTGACTAATGGTTTCTAAAAGAATAGGTTCAGGTCTACTAACCAGAACAAGATTCGAGAGTCGGTTACATGTGAAAAAAGTTGTAGCACCCCCATATGCCCATTCAAAGGATGGTACCATTTTATTTTAAATTTATCATAGAGTTTTGGTTCCAATGGTTTTAAGTTTATATGTGTAATAATTTTAAAAATTTTTCATCAATCTGGTAGAACTCTTAAAAATATTTTCTCACATCAAGAGTATTCAAAAATCTCATTTGATATCTTGAAAATGCTCCGTCGTCAGAAAATTTTTTGTTAGTTTTATTTTTTTGGTTAAAAATATATCTAATTATTCCACCATTTAGGTCAAATTAAAAATATTTTTTAAAAAATTTTTAAATTCTCCACCATTTTGGTCTATTTAAAAATTCTTTTTATTATTATTTTTTCAAAGAAAATAATATGATAATTATTTTTATTGAAATTTCATCTAAATTATTCCATCATTTGGGTCAAATTTAGAGAAAATTTCTCACCTAAAGATTTCTTAGGAATTTACTATTTGAAATTTTTAAGAATCTCATCATTGGATAATTATCACATATTTTCAACCAAATTTTTATTTGGAAAAGAATACGATTATTTGTATTGAAATTTTATCTAAATTATTCCATTATTTGAGCCAAATTTAGAGAAAATTTTTCACCTAGAGATTTCTTAGGTACTTACCATTTGACATTTCTAAAAGTTTCATGCTTGAGTAATTTGTATTTAATTCCAAAATTTTTTATATTTTTATGCTTTTTATTTTTTAATTTTTTTAATTTGAAAATAAATATTAATTATTGTTGTTAAAATTTTATCTAAATTATTTCACCATTTTGGTAAAATTTAGACAAAATTTCTCACTTAAGAATTTTATAAAAATTTATCATTTGAAATTTTTATAAATTTCATCATTGGATAATTAATATTTATTCCCAAAATTTTATTGCTTTTTTATTTTTTTTTAACTTAATCATGCAAAAAAAAAACTAAAAAACACATAAAATAAATAAATAAAATACCAAAAATCGGCTCTGCTTACGACTGAAATGGTTCAGCTTCAGGCACAAAGATCAACTCGAAAATGCAGCTCAGAAAACGTGACTTGGCTCAGCTCGGCTGAGGGCTGGCTGAAACGCAGTTTACCAAAGCGGGTTGTACTCGGGTCGGGTTGCCCGAATGAAAACGCGCAGATCCTCTGGGTTTATCAATATCAAAATGACATCATTTTTGCAGTGTATATAAGGCTAAATCTCAGCCTTTTCAGCAGATACCTTCCTTTTTTCTCTCTCTCTTCCCCTCTTTTCTCTTCTCATCTCTCTAAAAAAACTCAGATTTCAGTTGAATGTTTTACCAGAATATGAAAAAACACGTCAGAAACTAAAAAATCTTGTCAAAAAATTCAAGGTTGACCGAAAAATTCATCGAAAAATTGATCGGATTCTAAAAATTTTTCAAAAATTTTCCAAAAAAAAAAATTTTGAAAAATTTTTTTAAAAATTCTAGGATTGCTGCTAACACCTTCTAAACACTCTCTTTTTTTTTTGCCTCGATTTTCTTTGTTTTTTCATGTTCTCTAATCTGTGTTCCAACCTATATTTATAGGTATTGATCAGAAGAGTTTCTACTCAATCTCAATTCCTTCTGTGATTGGGATTCAATCTTTGAATCTAATTCAAACCCTACCAACCTCAAATTTCACAGTAAATACTTTTCCTTCTAAAACAAAAGTTATATTAAAAATAATTAAAATAAAATTCAGAGCAAATAAACCAAAATAAAAATAAAAATGGGCTTTTCTTGTTTTATTTGGATTAGGCCCAATTGATCTAGATCTGGATCAAATTGAATGTCTATAAATGCAAAAGGAGAATTTTGGGTAACTTTAAACACTAGGAGATCAAGAACGATTCAGAATGATGTCTCGGATCCTATTGGGATCAAGTATGATCAAGAAGGAAATATTCAGAAGCAATTGGATGGAAACAGTGGAATTACGTTTAACTCCATTAATGAAGTTAATGAGTTTAATGGAAGATTGTACATTGGTTCAGTAACCAAACCTTATGTTGGCGTTCTAGAAGCTTAGAATTTTCAATTTCTATATTAACTTTCTACATTTATAATTAGATTTTTAAGATGAAACAATGCAATTTCTAATATTATATTTTACCTATAATTGTAGTTCTTTATCATATTGTTTTTGTTTGTTTTATTTTCAATTTTATTTGTTTGATCTCCTGATAAAGTGAAAAGTTTTGCGAAAAAAACCTACTAAATCGAGGTTAGCTTTAATTGCATAGAGGTTGAATTCTTGAACAGAATTATAATTATAAATAGCATCATACTGATATTGGAGAATGCTAGCGGCAACCGATCTCACACTTCCTTTACAACACTCGAACAATTAAAAGGCTCACGTAATCATACACAAACTTATCACCCGAACTTTCAATAAACAATATTTTATTTGCTGTAATCTGTAGGTGAGAAAGTATTGGCTTTTGACTCTCACTAAATTTTTTACAAAGAAAATTTAGTCTTTTATTCAAGAGAATTAGTTGGTGGCATGAGCCTAGAAAAATCATTATTATTTTGATTGGGCCATCTAATAAACAATCATTATAGGCCCATGTCTTCTTTAAACTTTTTCATTTTTTTTGACTAATCATGTGCAAGGAAAGATTCATGTCTTCGTCGAATGTGTATAATATTGAATTTTTAATCTAATAAATTAAAGTTTAATTTTTAATAATTTTAAATAAAAATTTGATTAAATTAACTGAAAACAAGAACATGATTTGCAAAAAGTTTGTCTAAATACTTTATTTTCTCTGTAAAAGTAATTAAATCATAATTAATCAATCTCTTAATTAAATTAAGTAGTTCAAAAATAAGCAAAAAGTTAATTAGGTTTATATACAAAAAGTTTAAGACAAATTAAAAATAATAAAGCATGATTGTTTTTATGTATGTGAACGAATGCACGCATATAATAAATATAAGTAAAAATGTAAGAAATTATTAGAAATTGAAAAATCAAAATGCAAACAAAATGCAAAAATTGTTTCTAATCTAGTATGTAAAATGGGTGTATTGTGTCTTTTCACTTCTTCAAATCTCTCAATAAACTAGAAATCTTGTGGTTACTAAAAAGTATAGATAGATTACAATCATCGAGCATTGATTTTCTATTTTTTGTAGTTTAAGTAAATTTAACAATTTTAAATATGACATGATAGAATAATATAAAAAAGATATGAAAATGAAACAATTAAAATTTTTAATAAAATTGTATATTACATTAGTAAAATCCAAAAATTATATTTCATATTTAATGTATTGATACAAATTATGATACGATAATTTTTATATTTTATACATATTTAATATAAAATAAATATGATATATATACGTAAATTATCTTGTCTTTAAGCATATTTATAAGCTTTAAAACTTACTCAAAAAACCTTTTACTTCAAAATATCCAAACTTTATGGGGAGGGATCTCAATTAGAGACAAGTATAAAAAGAAAAAAAAAAGTAACAGAAATCTATTGTCAATAACAACAAAATTGGGCTGAGGACAAACAGACTACTCCCAGCCATGAAGGAAGCTCCTCACCCCCTTTCCTTTTTATTAAACCTATACTTTCCCTCTCTCTTTCTCTTCCCAAAAGGAATCCAGGAGCATTTTTAGCAGACATTGAAGCCTTAGATCATTTGCCGCTCATTCACTCATGTTATCTGCATGTTGTTTCGGACAGTTTCCTATAAATGGAGCCCCCTTGCTCATCCAAAAATAAGGGTACTACTATCTTTTACAATAACAATTACTTTGTGTTTTTTTAGAATCATCTAAAGGCATTGTCCCATTAAATCATATGGATTTTGAATTTAAAGAAAATTATCATATTTGAACTTAGAGGATATTTAATTGAGAGATTTTTAGGTTGCATTTTTTAGATTAAATCAATGCATTCAAGATTTTATTGTTAAAATATTTTTTTCATAACTAACAATTGTTGACAAAAAAATTCTTCCTCTAATCACTGCAATTTGAGGATAGAGAAATTCTTTTATAAAAAAAAAAAAAAAAACACTTATTTGACACTATTTTTTTGTATAGGGATAATACTTCATTTGGTCTCTGAATTATTATATTTTTTTAATGCAGCACTTAAACGAAAAAAAAATTAATTAGATATTTAAACTATATTTTCATATATTAAGTTATCCCAATTCTTAAACCTTTAAAAAAAAAAACATTTACATAGCATTTAAATGATGACGTAGATGATACGTGACTATCATGTAAGGTTGTCACGTTTATCTTTTAAAGAGCTGCCAATTAAGATTATTGTCATCAGCACCCCTTTTGAACCCCCTTCCTGCATACAAAAACCAACTCACAGATACACAATTGCAAACAATTTCAAAAACCATCAGCCCAACCTAGTTTTGAAATCCTGCTAAGCCCATAACGCAACCATCAAATGCAACACAACCGAAAGCCAACAAATTCAACAATATTCCACATCGAGCAATCAACACAAGTACAAAATTACACAAGCTTGTCAGCAAGCAAAACAAAAAGAAAAAAGCATTCAAGTAGACCAAGAAAATTTTCAACCATGGGGTTTGTGTATTTTTTTTTTTTTTTTGGTTATCCATGAGGAGAGAATAGTTCTTAGGAAGTGGTCAGGCTTAGAGTGGTAGTCGGCAGAGGGAAAAACCAATGACAAAAGTGACAGCATTTATGGTGGTTGGCGATGGCCAGCGTGAATTTTTAGAAGATCGTAACAATGAAAGAAGAGAAGATGAGGAGGCAAATAGATACTGAAAACTCAAAACAATCGGATATAGTTAGGGGACCACAACGTGAGTGAAAAGCTATGGCTTCAACTTCAGATCTAGGCTATTAAAGGTCAATTTTCGAGAATCTGATCCTAGATCCTAGACGAGAAGGCAAAAAAGGGATTCATGGTGAATTAGGCTTCAACGGTGGTTGGATGACGTCAAGGTACGACAGCCGACAGAGACACAATGATCGACAATGGTGGCCAAAATCCCATAAGAAAAGCTCTGAAAAAGAGAGAGACAAATAAAAGTCTGATTCTGACCATATTAAGATCAAAACTACATCGTTGGAATAAAAGAGTTAAATAAAATTACATATTTAAAGAATAAAAAATATATAAAAATTTTTTTGTCTTAAAAGTTATATTTTAAAAACTTTTTATTTCTTAAAATAATATGTGAGAGATACATTTAAATCATGTAATAATTACGTGTCATTCATATTAATAATTAAATATTATGTAAGTAATTTTTAACGGTGTTAAAATTTTTTAATACACAAAAATATAATTTAAATACTTGATTAAAAATTTTTTTTGTTTAAATATCATATTAAAATATATATAATTATTCAGAAACCAAATGAGATATTATTTCTTTTTGTATGTAAGGCAAAGCCTCAAGGATATTTTTCAAATTATTGCGTAATAAGTATACTTTTACAAAAATTTCAAAGGTGCTTCTGTATTTTACCTTGGAATTTATAGTGGCGAATTTCAAACGTTGTATGTACAAATGAACGAAGGAATGAATCCAACTTTTCTTGTAGAGTTATCTGATTTGAGGCCACTTCTCAAACCAAAACATTCTTTTAACTTGTTATATTTTAAAATTTCTAGTTCATATTATTGTTTTTGATGTTTTTGGGTTTACATTTTGGAGAAAATGTGAGAAAATGATACATTGTTAAATTAAATTTTATCATTTTTCTTATGCGCCCACACGAATTAATCTAGTTTATAAAAGAAATATCATTTACTTGGTCAATTAAAATTAAATTTTTATAAAAAAAAAAATTCAATGAGTAAAATTTTAAATGTAAAACATGACAATCAATTTTCTTATTCATATAGTGATCCTTAAGATCCTTAGACTAAAATATAACAGATAAATTATAATTTATCAAATATTTGGCTCATTTCCAAGTACCTTTAGAAATTATTTAGTAGAATATAACAAAAATAATTGTTCAACAATCAAGCCATAATTGTTCGGAATATTGCAACTGTGAAAACCATCATTCAAACTTGGACCTTTTTCTTTTTTTTTTAATTCCAAGAGATCAAAAACACAACAAAGGGTAGTGACAGAAATCACAGAGCAATAAGGATTAGAGGGACTAGAATTCATGTTGTGAGAAATAATGATTGAAGATGAGAAAAAGAAATGACTGTAAACATGTTGAAAAAAAAAAGACAGAATATAGAAAAGCTTTAGAAAATGATTCCACAGTACTGGCAAAGCCCTCCCTAAAATCATGGTTTCCCTTCCATTACCATGTGGCAATCACATGCCACTTACAGCTCCATGACAAATTCCCTCTTATCCACCAAAAACTTGGGTCATCATTTCATGATTCAATGCCTCAGCAGCAGCGCTGAAACCTCCCTTTTGGCACTGCATTTGCCGGTTTCTGCTACAATCTTTTCCAACCTTTTGAAATAACTCATTTTTTTTGTAAAGGAGATCGCAATATGAAAAAAAAAAATTACAAATATTAAAATTTAAACCACATGTCGCATCTTCAAACCTACTACATTGCAAAGTTGAACATTTCAAAGGGTTAAATGTGATGTAACATGTGATACCAAAGTGTTGAACGTGATGTAATATACAGTGATGACAACAATCGATAATAACAAAAAAGAAAACATGATATTGAGGACAAAATTTTAACAGGCAAAACCATGAGGAAAATTCATCTCCCCTTTCCCCTTCTCCAAATTTCAATACTTCTTTAAATTATTTTTCTTTTGTTTTATCTCTCTCATGTGATCATGAGCATGGTGGCTGCTGACCCATGATTATTGGGTCTCTCTGCAATCTAATCCTTAAAATTTTATTGTGCCCGTACTCTAACACCTCCTATGAGGTTGCTAAATCCAAGACATTCTAAGTTTTGCAGCTGCACTTCTTCATGTCCTTCACATGGAAGGTCAGATCGTGGGAAATTGCAAAAAAAAAAAACACAACCATAAAAAACATACTATTTCTTACAACATTTTCTCTTGGATTTTAACGGGGGTCTTAATCTGTGGGCAAAGTCAGAATTAGAGGTTTAGTTTCATTCAAAAGTTGGCATCCAAAGAGGGAACAAGTTAGATTATATGCCTAGACATCCGATATAATCATACAAATATTTTTTAAAAAAAATTTTAATTCAGTTAATTCATTCAATTGAAATAATATTTAATATGTCTAAAATTTAATTTTAATATATATTTTTTTTATTTTTAAGTTATGATTTAAAAAGTGCTAAATCATTTTCGTAGAATCCTTATTGAAAACCACCTGAAATCTTTGATGAGTCTTCACTTTTTGGCAAGAAGACGAAAGACTCAGTCGATTGATCGAAACCAATTATGGTTAACACTATTTGCTTTAACATTCCCTTAAAACCCCTTCAAGTTTCCTAACAACAACGACTTGAGAAAGCTCAGGTTATGTTTTATAAAAAGCTCTATTTTCTAGCTTAATATTATTCCTTGGTAGCAAATAATTTCAAATGGCAGAAAATACATTTGGAGTACAAATGAACAAGTTTTGAGAACAATGATGAAGGAAATGTTATAAATGAGTTTCTCATGTTTGTTTAGAACCATTAACCAAAGGGCGAAGACTATCCAGCAACTGACGAAATTCAAGATTATTGCCCTTAACAAGTCAAAACAATACTCAAAGTAAAAGCCTCATATGTCAACCAATAATCCATTTAAATTCTATAGGAATCTCAAATTTACCTAGTTCTTGAAACATCTAGCTTCTTTTTACTCATGAATTATTGTAAGGAATAGAGAAAAAGGAAGTCAGAACCCAAGAGGGATATTTTCTTTATTTTCTTTTTTATTCAAAAGATAGTATTTTAATTATATTTAAGATTCAAATCACAAGTTAAGTAAGTTTAGAGTTTAACTCAATTTATTTATATAAATGCTTTTAAAAATCTATAATCAATAAATTTTAATTCAAAATTTAATATTATAATCGATTGACTCTTTGATAAAAGATATTTTCGACTTGAACATAAAATTTGTATTGAAATTTGATTTTATTTAAGTGATATTACTATTTGAATTTGAATTAAATTCAAAGTGGGTAAAGGGTGATATTTTAATAGATAAAGATAGAATATTTTTTTCAAAAATAAAAAAATTAAAATAGAACATTAGTAAGAAATTGATACTGTGAAAGCAAAAGAACAAGGTAAAACTTGTAGCCAAAATAGCCGTCAATGAGTTTCAGTTTGTGAGCGACAGTACTGAAGGGAGACAAACCGTCCGAGAATTGAGGGTCGGTTTTCATACGTTCAAATTAAACGGTAATAATTTAGACAAAAAAAAAAAAAAAGAATTCAGGCTTTGACTTTTCAATCAAATCAAGCCAAAATAAAGTGATGGACAATTCACATTCTCAATAAGAACAA
This sequence comes from Durio zibethinus, assembly GCF_002303985.1. Next base: position 19,406 of record NW_019167869.1, read on the forward strand.
TGCAAATATTCTATAAAATCTTTGATATCAAATCATATGAGAATTTTTTTTTTAAATACAAAAATCGTTAAGGGATTTTGAAGTTTTAAAGACTTAATGGTAATCTTTACGAAGGAACAAAAACTGTATCAATTATTTTTTTTAGAAAAATGACTACTTTGGCAGCAAAATAATTACAAGTTGCCGAAAACATGGCTTCTTAGATTTGGAGTACAAATGACACGCTCTGAGAACAATGGTGAAGGAATTGTTATAATGAGTTTGTCATGTTTGTAAGATGTAGTAGCATTGTTTAGAACCATTAACCAAAGGGCCAAGACTATCCAGCGATTGATGAAATCATGATTGTTGCCCTTAACAAGTCAAAACAATACTCGAAGTAAAAACCTCATATGTCAATCAATAATCCCTTTAAATTCTATAGGAATCTCAAATTTACCTGGTTATTAAAACATCTAGGTTCTTTTTACTCTTGAATTATTGTATAGAATAGATGAAAAAAAAAAGTAAGAATCCAAGAGTGATATTTTCTTTATTTTCTTTTATATTAAAAAAAGAGTGTTTAAACTGATTTAAGATTCAAATAAAAAATTAAGTAAGTTTGGAGTTTAACTCAATTTATTCTTATAATTATTTTTAAGAATTGATAATCAATAAATTTTAAATTTAAATTTTAACATCTACAACCTATTAATTTTTTTTTTAGATATGTAAACAAACAGAGTTCTCGACAAATTGATCGTGAACATATTCAGTTTTTATTTGTTTATTAAATTTAACAAATGATTTTGAACAATATTTTTATATTCATTTATTAAATGAATTAAACATACACAAAGATTTATTTGATTCATTTACATTCATGAATAAATTTGTTTAAAGTTTATTCAAAACTTATTCATTTATTATTCGTTTGTTATTCATTTGTTGTTCGTTTATAATAATACTAATAAAACTACAATTTTATTTTTTATCATAATCCTATTTTAAGATTCGTTTATATTTATTTGGATTCATTTATATTTATTTAGAGTTTGTTTGTTTAAATTTATTTGATTAAAGTTTGTTTATTATTTATAAATATGTTTATTTTTATAAGTTCATGAATATATTCATTTAATGTTTACGAACGAGCTAATTTAACTTAATTAAACCAAACATGAATAACATATTATTTAAATGAATGAACACGAATAATCAGACTAATTTTTTTAGCGAATACAAATGCCTCTAAAAATAAACAAATAAATAATGGATATATGTTTATTCATTCATATTCAATTCGTTTACGCTTTTAATTTTTTAAAAAAAAATAATATTTTCAACTTAAACCTAAAATTTATATCAAAATTCGATTTTATTTAGTGATATTACTATTTGAACTTGAATTAAATTTAAAGTGGGTAAAGGGTGATATCTTAATAAATAAAGGTAGAATATTATTTTCTTCGAAAATAAAAAACAACTAAAATAGAATATTAGTAAGACATTGATACTGTGAAAGTAAAGGAACAAGGTAAAACTTGTAGCCAAAATAGCAGTCAACGAGTTTGAATAACTAAGCGACGGTAATGAAGGGAGACAAACCGTCCAAAAATTGAGGGTCGGTTTTCATACGTTTAAACGATAATAATTTAGACCAAGAAATAAACAAAGAATCCAGGCTTTGACTTCTCAATCAAATCAAGCCAAACTAAAGTGATGGGCAATGCACATTTTCAATAAGAACAATGCAAAATATTCTATAAAATCTTTGATATCAAATCATATGAGATTTTTTTTCTAAATGCAGAAATCGTATGAGATTTTGAATTTTTAATTACTTTAACCACAATGATAATCTTTACAAAGGAACAAAAGCAGAATCATTTTAAAAAAAAATTGAAAGAAAATTTTATTGAAGTTAATGAGTCCAGATTATCCAAAAACCTAGTCACAAAAAAATTAATTACACCCATTTTCCTTTTCAATCAATGAAAGACTTGGGTATTGTTTTGAAACTTGAAAATATCATAGTCAGAAAAAAAAATTAAGTTCAAAATTTGAAAATATCCCTAACCCGTATCATGAATAAAGTTAACATGAGCCAAAACTATTATTTTTCAAGATATAAAGTTAACAACATTATCAAGTATGGTGTCAATTAATGACAACTGGAATTCTTCAAAAATAAAAAAAAAATTCCATTATTTGTCACAAAAGCTATCATGAACATTTAATTAACTTAAATCAAAGAACAAATTTCAAATCCCTAGCTTCCTTGTATAAGTTAAAGCCCTAAAGCTCTTTAGCCTTAAGCAATAAGAATTATGAAAACTTTTAGACCAAGATTTTGCTTCTTTTTTTTTTCCTTCTCATTCAATAACTTGTAAAAGAAACCATTAGATATTAACAAACAAAGCATATTACTCCTGAATCAAAGAGCCAACCCCAAAATCAACAAGTATTATATGCCTATGTCACGTAATCCCAACAGGCTAAGGAATTTTTGACCCATAATGACTAAGTCAACAAGGCAATGGTGGGCTAAACCCAAATATTGTTAAGAGTCACTGGTTGAATTCACTATATAAAAGTTGTTTCTTTTTGGCCCTTTTATAAAATGTTAATTCTAATAAAGTCTTGAAGAAAATTTAGAATTTTGTTAAATTAATTTATTAATCATTTTATCTTATATTAAGATGTTATTTATAAAAAATATTAAGGGTAATAACACGAATTTTGATTTTTATTATTATTTTTTAATGTTGAGGTTAAATAGTCATCATCATCATCATATTATCTTTGAATTACTTTTGAATTGACATATATGAAAATTGAAAAGATAGAGAGATTGTTTAAATTTGTATTTTGCTTTGTATGACTTACTATAGATAGAATATAAATGTTAAAGAGATGCTTTGCTTTGCCAACATTAAACTATGTCCATTGTAATTAATATTATAAATAAATAAATAATTGGTTGAGGAAAACAAGAGGATGTAATAATATATATGTGCAATGCCCTATGATGATGAACTATAAACATGTTACAGTAAACCTTCCCTATAAGGTGTAATGATAAAGAAAATTTTTTATTCTTTAGTCTCTCTTGGAAAACTCCAATATTTATTGAATTACTCTCTCTCTCTCTCTCTCTCTTATTTTTTATTTCTTACTTTTCATTTTTATTGAAAAAATAAAAAGCAAATACCAAAAGCATACGCATTAAGTATTATATGAAATTGCAGACATAATTCAAAATTAAAGTATTGCTATCTTTATATATTGAATTTTTTTTTTGATGAAAAGAAATATAAACTTATCATTAAATCAATCTTCGATGGTAAAACATATTGCATATTAAACCTTGAGGTTTGTATTTTTTCCATCTTGAGATAAAAAATAAAATTGAAAACAAAGAAATATTAAATATGAAGACAAGTACAAGTGGTTTCCATGTTGGAATAGAAAAATGAAATCAAAACAAAGAAATATTAGATATGAAGACAAGTACAAGTTTTTAAGGTAAAAAAGAATCATGACTTGGGTCACCTTGAAATAAGCTTGAACCATGCATACATACAAAAAACAATATTATTTAAAAGAAAATGTAAGCCACAAGCAAGCAAAGGAGAAAATGATGGCCATAAATTGCCTCTAAATAAACTATATATGCTAGTTGATCCACCAAACAAGGTTTTGAAGCATTTATAGTATCAATCCCTAGGATGAAAAAACTAGTAATTTCTTCTAATTGAGATGCACCATTTTTTGCTGCCCTCTATTCTTTTTTTAATTTGGGCTCATTGCTTTTAATTAATTATTACCACATACTTTCCTCTCAAGTTCATGTTGTTTTGAAGAGATGCATTAACGAAGAGTTTATTACAATGAAGAACTTCCTGTCAAGTCCATGCTGTTAAGCTTACTATTATTTTTGCAAGTAAGCCCAACTATTTAAAGTGTTCCCCCAACAATTTGTGGTTTTAGAATTGAAATATATCATAAATAGTTGCTAAAAATCAAATTCAAAAGATGAATCACTTAATTTTTACCACTTGATTACTGATTAGAATATTATATATGGATCATTTTACATTAAAGAAAATATTGTTATATATAGGAACAAGGTAATTATTTAATCAATTGATCAATGATAAAAAAAGTTCAAGTCAGATAATTTTTTTTTTTGAAAAAACAGTAAAAATAACACAGCAGAGGGGATGGACCTGCTCACCTCTTTCCTCTTAGAATGCATTTGATTAAGGAGAATTCACAAATTTTTTCTTAAAATCTTGATGATGAGTATTTGATTTCTACGTTTGGTTCAGCGTAATTCGATTACAGTAGAATATGTTAGATTCTTAACAGTAACCCAAAGTCTCAAAATCATAAACTTATCTCTCTTTATGGTATTCTAGGATTTCGGGAGAAAAAGTCGTCTTATTCCCAAATTTGACTTGAATAAAAAATTATCACATAGTTGTTATCATTTTAAAATGCATGTATGAAAATGACTGAAATTCAATTGTAGGTTTTTGTCAGTTTAATTTTTTTTATTACAATTAAGGCATTTGACATAAAAAAAAAAAACATCTTAATTATAGATCCATTAAGGGTGTTTGTATGAAAAAATGTCTTAAATGATCATTTATGGCATATGTTTGGAAAAACGCCTTAATGATCATTTAAGGCATTTGTGAACAGAAATGCCTTAAATTATTCAATTTATAAATTATAAAATATGATTATTTAAGGTATTTGTGTATAAAAATGTCTTAAATAATTTATAAATTAAGGCATTATAAAAAAAATAAAATGATCATTTAAGGCATTTATTTTTTTTATAAAAGATCATTTAGGGCATATGTGAATAGAAACGCCTTAAATGATCCAATTTATATATTATAAAAGTAAATCATTTAAGGCGTTTCTATATACAAACACCTTAATTGATCAATTATAAAAATATAAGCTAATCATCTAAGGCGTAAATGTTTTGAAATACCTTAATTGATTATATTTTATAAATAAAAATTACAATTAATTAAAATATTTGTTTTCTTTTGTTGTTAAAGGCATCATTTGTCATTTGAATATCTATATTAATAAAATAAAATAAAAAGTTACCATCATATATATCAAAGAGATTACGGTAATTATATAAAAATTAATATACATGAATTTCTCTAAATCAAACGAGTTAATCTGAATATAGGATATTTTGAAAATGGAAGAAAATCTCGGTGTAAACATCAAATTTGTCTAGATTTTAATTAATAGTTCTCGGATTATCGGGCCGAAACCCAATTTTAATTCAATTAGGCTTCAGGCCCGATTTTAATTCGATTGGGCCTAAGTCTGATTTTGATTGGGCTCGAAGCCCAATTTATTCTTTAGGCCCAGCCTATTTTTTATTTTATTATATTATATTAATTTATTAATTAAACAAAAATACAAAAAATTTAAAATTCAAAAAAATACCAAATTACAAAATACCAAAAAAATATAAAATTAAAAAAATAAAAAAGGGGGGATGGTAGTGGTGCCTTGCCCGGCACCACTGGCCACCCATCCCACTGGCCACTATACCCTACCCTCTGGTCACCTATACTCTGTTCACCATTGCCACCCCCTGTTCACTACCCTCGCCTAGGCTTCTAGCCATCATGTCATACCACTATCAAATATGACAAAAAAAAAAATTAAAAGGGTATGGGGCTCATGCTTGGACCCCCATCCTAGCCCTTTGCCACTCCCTTAACTACAAGGCAGGACCAAAGCTCTATAAATAGAGCTCTTGGCCAAACCCAAAGGGAGAGGAGGAGATCCTGCCAAAAAAAGAAAGGGAAAAGCTTTTTGCCAAAAAAAAAATCAACACAATCCTTGCCATTCAACAAGGAACCTAGCGCCAAGCAAGACTTGTAGAAACAAAAAAAAAAATAGTTAGTTTTAGTTTTAAAAAAAAAGAGATCAAAACTTTAAACCTCGATCTACATCGATTATGGCTGTTTTTTATGAAAATGAGTTCAGATCCAGCAAGAGGGGATTGAGGGGAACTTTTTGATATTTTTGGGTATTTTTCAATGACCGATTGACGATCACCGACGGCGATCGGAACGACGATGACAGCGACAGGACACTGACCAACTGACCCTCTCTGCGCTTAGGCTAAGAGGGGAGAAAAGACTTTTTTTTTCTGAGAAGAGAGGAAATGACAAAAAAAAAAATTTTTAGGCCTTTTATAAAAACTACTAAAGCCAAAATGATGTCGTTTTAATAAAATCCAAAACGACATCGTTTTAAGCCCCTGAAGATCCACGCGTCAACCCGTAACCTGACCCAGGGTCTGCGCACTCGACCCGTTGACCCATGTCTCTTTCAGCCTTTGACCGATTCAGCCAAACTGACACAGACCGAATCTAAACCAAACCACTGAACCCAGTTTTGACCTACCTAGACAGCTAACCCAAGTCGAACCGGCCTTGAACCACTGAAGGTGACCAAATCGTCGGATCGACATTGACCAGACCGTTGATCGGTCCGGTTAAGGTAAAAAATTTTTTTTTTAGATTTTTTATATATTATTTTTGTTATTTTAATTATTAGTATTAATATTTATGCATGTAAAAATGTTTAAATTTACCAAAATAAATTTTTATTGTTTTATAATATTAATTAATAAAAATAAATAACAAAGTATATGATAAAAGTTTTTTATACTTATATTAACTTTAAAATAAATCTTTTAAAATAATAAAAAATAAGAAAAAAAATTTTTTATTTGACGATGAGATTCAGAGGTACTACGAGTAGTGATACCTACGAAATCTCTAAGTGAGAAGATTTTTTTTAAAATACTATCACTGTATTGGAGTATTTATAAAAAAATTTCTTTTTTTCTTATAAAATAATAAATAAAGATTAATTAATTTATTAAGAAAAAATAAAATTTTATCCAATTATGAGATTCTAAAAGTATTCCGAGTAGTGAAGTTTTATGAAATCTCTAGATGAAAAAAATTTTTTTTTTCAATATTACCAGTGCATTAGAATATTTATAGAAAATCTTCAATATAATAAAATTCCTTTTTTCTTCAAAATTTCAATTAAAAATAAAAAATTAATAAAACAATAAATAAAATTTCTAAAAAAGGAGAATAAAATATGTGCATTAACATATTATCATTTGCATTGCATGCATGACACAATTTTTTTGTGAAAAAGATAAATTTGAGCCTCCAAAAATGAGATTATAGGGTATTTCAAGAAGCGATGCCTAAGAAATCTTTAGGTGAGAGATAGTTCTTTTAATCTTACCAACGTACTGAAACATTTTAGTAATTATTTCAATAAAAGGGTTCTAATTTATTTTTCTCAAATAAAATTTGAACAATAAAAAAAATAATTTCCTATAAATAGAAAAATTAAAAAAATATTTTTCAAACATCGAAAATGGGACTATTTCTTATTAAAATCAAATGATAACACGTAGTTAATTGGTACCGTTTTAAATAGGCGTTGTGGGGGTGCTAATCCTTCCTTACACGTAACCGACTTCTGAACTCAGACTGTTATGTAGACCCATAAAATTATCCTTTTAATAAATTTTAATTAATTTTAAGATTTTATTAAAAAAATATTTTAATAGGTGGTCAACCGCACATAGGTAAAAAATATTGGTGACGACTCTGTTTTTTTTATTTTTTTATTTTTATTTTCAAATTCGTCAAATGATTCCAAAACCGTTACGACACTCAGATATCACATTTTCTTCGAGGATCACATTTTTCCTTAAAATTCAAGATTCTACAAATCAAATACCCCCTTAATTATTTTCATGCAATTTTAATTTGTTTTCTCACTCTCCCTTTATTTTAGTATACTTAGGCGCTACAATGGTAATTAGTTTAAGGTTAAATTTAATTCAAACAAATTTGCAATTATATGGTTTGTTTTTTTTTTGGTAAAATATTACGGTTTTAAAATAGAAAGCTATATGTATTGAGATTTTAATTCAAAATTTATTAAATATTATTTGTAATTGTATAAATAAATTAAATTAAATTTTAAGTTTTAAGTATAAAAAAATAATTTTATATGTATTTTTAGTTTTTATGATATTTTATATTCTTTCCTTAAAGAATTGAATTTAATTGTGGAAAATGAATTTCTTTCTTTGTTTTTAAGCAATTGACAAAATCTTTGGATGGTTAGGCTATTAAAATATTAGTTATAGATATGTGTGTACACACATACATATATATATATATATATAAGTGAGAGGAAATAAGATAGATATAATATATATGAAGATAAAACTATTTTTCTTGAATTTAAAATACATGTTATTTCGATTATTATTAATCATGTGATAGAAATTAAAAAAGAAATAAGAGATAATGACGTCTCAATTTTATGAAAATTAAGACAATTTTAATTATAATTTTTAGTTTATTCATGATATTAAAAGGTAAAGAGACACTCATATAGTTTTAACTATTTTTTTGTGTATTTAAAATTGTCAAAATTTAAATTTTGATCATTAAAATTAAAAATTTAATTTTTGATAAATACTCACAATTTGTTTTAATTTATTTCAACTTTAATAATTTAATTTGATAAAAAAATAAGAATAATATCCAATCTCATTTCTAAAATAAAAAACAAATTAAATCGATTTTTTGGATAATTAATATGTATTAAATCTTTTTTGGATAATTAAAAAATAATTAAATCTAACAAAGAATTTTGAATGCAGAATAATTAATTTATATTGCAATAAAAAATTAGCATTGTTGGATAAAAAATAAGGGAAAATTACTCTTTTTAACTCAGTTAAATCATACAATTAAAATTAAAATAGAAAGCAAATTTATTGTCAGATATCTAAAAATTTCTTCAGAGTGGGATAAACATGGCTGATAGCCCACAGCACAAACCATACAAAAACTCTTTCTTTCCTTTTCTTCTTCTTTCTTTCCCTATTTTTTCTCTCTGTGAAGCCCACTTTCTCTTTCTCTATATTCACATTCATTCTTTGCTTCTTCCTTTTATATCACGATATCCCCATCTCTTTCTCTCTTTCTTTCCTTTCCTTTCCTTCCCTCTCTTTCTCTCTGTTAGATGTCTTCTTCTCCAAGCTCTGTTAGATGTCTTCTCTCTTTCTTTTCCTTTCTTCTCCAAGCTCTGTCCTTTCTACATTCACTTCAAGCTCCTCCTTTCACTCACATTACCAGTAAAAAACCCAGAGACAAAGAGAGTGGTGGGAGGGGAACGAGAATTGGAGTAAGCGCATTTTTGGTGGAAGGAAAATGAAGCGAAATGTCGCATCTTGGAAAGCCTGTAACGGAGTTAGGGGTTTTAGAGAAACTCGCCCATCAACTCCTTGACTCACTGAGTTACGATGTTAACAAGCCTGCATTCCGTGAACTCGATCGGGGTTCACCCGTGTCGCCACTCCGAACTCGGCAACAAGGCCTCACGATGACAGCGACCACGACTAAACCAAGTCCCAAATCAAATATTTAATGTGGCTTTAAGACCCAAACCAAGTCCCAAATCAAATAAATAGCCCAAATAGCAAATTCAAGTTTAAATGGGTCAGTATAAAACCTAATTAAAATTCGAATTTATTAATGAAATTTCGAGACTCGAAACTCAAAAATAATTAAAGCATTTCGAATAAAATAAGATGTCTATATTTTTTATCTTTACTTATAATGGATTGCGAGCGAAAATAATTTAATTTAAGTAAAAGTATTTTGTTAATCTAAGATGAAGCATTAAAATCTCACGAAAGCGTAGATTTAAGAGCTGAAATATAAAACTCATGCATAAATAAAAATGTACACATGTGCGAGGGAACACAACAATAATTAATTAAAGTAATGTTCATATTCTAAACATTTCACAATTCATTTTCAATACTATAAAGTAAATAAACAAAAAAATAATTAATCATAAAAAAAACAAAAACTAAATAAAACTATCGATTTTCTTTTTTTTTTTGAATTTTTATTTTTTTAAAAGGAATTAAAATTAAATATTAGAAAGACCAGATAACACATACTTAATTTTTTTTTGCTTAACTCTCAAGCGTTTCCAATGAAGTTGTCAAATTGCTATAATGATTTTTTATTTAAGGGGACTTAATTGTTAAATTTGAAGAAAATTTCAGGATCACCACAAAATCCTTTTTAGTTATGTGTAATTGGTCATTTAACAGATCATCTTTTAATGAAACCCTTAAAATTAATTAAAATTTACTAAAAAGTTGTTTTGATATATGAAATTAAAGTTAGGTTCAAAAATACGATTTCAAAAAAAAATGTATTAGCACCTTAACAAAGCCTGTTTAATGAATAGTATCAATTAAACATGCATTATCCTTTTATTTTGATAACATGGTAATTTTTTATACTTAGAATTAATTCCCTAAAAATTTATTAATGAAAAATATTTCTTATTTTGTAAAAATTTATTAATTTACTCATTCTATAAATTTTCTTACATTTTGACAAAATTTATAATAAATATCTTTATTCAAAAAGTTTTTAGAAAAATTTACCATTCCCAAAATTTCAACAAACTGAAAATTCTCTCCAGCAGAACTCCTACCTGCACAGAATTGATCCATTTTTCAGTTGTACCAAAAGGGGGTTGGTCTGGTTGGTCTGAGATAGGAGTAAAGTATTGTGTTGGTTGTGAGGATGTTGGGATAGATGTTGGGGGAGGTTTTTGTGTGGGTTGATTTGAGTTGGTTTGAGAGGGTGATTTGGTTTTCTTAGGATAGATGACATAGTAGTCAAACTTTCCTGAGGATTCACAAGAGCACTTTGTTACTCTTCAGATCCCAGAAGAATTTCCTCACCAGTGGTCAGAACAAGGATACACTCACATCCACTTTGGTGCTATCAGAATCGCCTTAACCTTCCATGGTAGAAATGGAATTCCTGTCTGTACCAGAATGGCCTTATTGGACACCAGATTTAAAGATTACAAGCATGCAGTCCTTGGAATCGTCGAGACGACCCTCAATGCAGGAACTGTCTTCTTCACAGTCTTCCCCAATTACAATATGTCTCTTCATGATCCAACCCTGTTAGATGCCTTAAAAGTTCAAGTCCAGATCGTAGGCACAGAAATGAAAGACCTCCAGGCAACCCTTCACTACCAGATGGCATACAGAGTTCAAGATCATGCATTCTGCTCATCATCAAGGGAGAAAATTGATTCAAGATCATCATCGGAGAGATTGATACTTGAGATATTGGCAATGTCTTGGATCATCTTGACTGATTTTTTGTTTGACTTTGGGCAATTCTTTGAGAAATGTCCTGGTTTTCCACAGAGAAAACATTTTGAGCTTTTGATCTTTGGATCTTTCTTCTTTCTAGCAAATTTGAATCTGTGAAATCTTCTGGGTTTATCAGCATATCTGAAGAGCTTCTTGTGTCTGGGTCTGGAGATTAGTGGAGGTCTGGAAGGTCTGAATTTTTTGAAATGTTTCTTTTTCTTGTTGTTGCAAAAACATGTGGGATCTTGGGAAGAACATTTGATTTGAAGGCCTGAGGAGGAGTAAGAACATGGTTTTTCTAGCTTTTTGGAGTTGTGCACCAAGGTTTTGATGTATTTGTGCTCTTTGCAAATCTTATCAAGGGCTTTCAGCATCATCTTGTAGATGTCTCCAAGGGTCATAGCTTTAACATCAAGGGATCTGAGGTTCAACTGGGTTCTTGTTTGCTGGGCAAGTTCTTCTGGAACAGAATTAAGAAATGCTTGCTTTAAGTTGACATCATCGAATCCACCAAGTATGTAGAAATACTGGGAGAATTGTTGATAGTGTCTGTCAAGGTCTTTTTGATGGAGAGAACAGCATTTTAGTCTGAAGAATTGCTCTCTGATCTTTTCCAATCTGTGAGTTTCTTGTCCACAAAAGATTGCTGTAAATTGAGAGACAGCGTCTGTGATTGTTAGGCATTGAAGAAACTGGAGTTGTCTGTATTCACCAATGTTGTCCCAAAAATTTTTCAAGGTTCCAACTAATCTGGAAACAAATCTGATCAAAACTGTGTTCATCGTAAACTAATTACAAATATTTTATTTATTTTTTACAAATATTTATAATTATTTATTATTTTGTTATTATCCAAACAAAATTTTTATTTGTAAAGTTGATTTTACGATTAATCTCAATTTTTGGGTGAAATCCAAAAAATAATTTTTCTTCGTAATAATTAAAAAAACTAAGATTCTTTCAATTTTTTTAAAATTTTCATCTTTAAAAATTTTATAAAATAATAATTTATTATTTATATATTTTTTATTGTTTTTAAAAAAATCTTTGTTTGGTAAAAATTTTCAGATTATCTTAACTTTTTGGCAAAATTTTTTTTATAATAATTAAAGTAAATTAAACTCTTTCAATTTTTCTTAAACGTATATTTTATAATGTTTAATCAAATAATTATTTATTCACTATTTATTTATTTATTTATTTATTGTGTTCTTAAAAATCTTTATTCTAGAAAAAATTATTCTTAAATTATCCTAACTTTTTAGCGAATTCAAAAATTTGTTTTCACTTGAAATAATTTAAGAAAATTGAATTCTTTCAATTTTCCTAAAATTTACTTTCTAAAAGATTTATCCCAATAATCAATGATTTGTTGTTTATAGTTTCTAAACATTTTTATTTTTAGCAAAAATGATTTCTTGAATTATCTTAATACTTTGTGAAATTCAAAAATATTTTTACTTATAATTATTAAGGAAAATAGAACTCTTTAAATTTTCCTTAAAAACTATTTTTTAAAAAAGATTTAATCTTTTTTATTTTATTAAATTTTACTAAAATTATTATATATTTTGATTTTTATATTTTTATTAAAAGTATTACTTTTTTTTCCAAAACAATTGTTTATTCATTTCACTTAATTTTAAATAATTAAATAAAAAATTAACAAAAAAAACAAAAAGAAAAAAAAAATCATAAAAGAAAAAAAAATGAAAACTTTCAAACGGGTTTGGTTCGAAGCATAGGTCGACGGTTTGAGGGTGGGTCAGAGATGCCAAAACGGTGTCGTTTTTATTAGCCTATAAATGATCTAAATCCGGTTTTTTTTTTTTTTTTGGTAATTTTCCTTCTTCTCCTATCTCTCTCCTTCTAGACTCTTTCTCTATAAAAAATCGAATCGCTCAACGGAAAAAATCCAAACCCAATTTTCGACCGATTGTCATCATGTCGTCATCATAAATTTCAACTGGAGCCGAAAAACTGAAGTTTTCCAGTTTTTGATCGGTTTTCTAGATTTTGGTGACAAAAAATTTAACTATTCATCGAAAATTTTAAAATTTTCAAGATTTGGACAACATTAAAATTTTTCAAAAGAATCTCAAAACATTCTTCTCAATCTCCTAAACACCATTCTTCAACTAATTTACCCAAAAAACCCCAAATAACCTAGATTTAAAATTTTTTATTTTCGATTTTCTTTTGTGCTATTCCTTTTGGGAATGTGGTTGATTGATTTTTTTTTTTTGCTAGGTATTTTTGGTCATTTGCTGAGTCTTGGGTGAGATAGGTCTCCGATTTGGGTTTCAGGTATTGTTTTTTGGGTAGCTGTAGGTTGTTTTTTGGTGATGGTATGGCTGTAGTACATTTAGAGGCAATGGTGATATGGAAGTCTGCCGGCGGTGGTTTTACGCTATGACAGCGTTGGAGCTAGGTTGATGATGATGGCAATGTCGGATTCCAATATTGCAAGTTTCTTAGTTTTTTTTGTCCTCCGTTTTCCAGTGTTTGAGAGCTTAGTTTATGGAGCTAACTTGGAACTCAAATCTCATATTTTGTTGGATTGAGGTAGACTTTTGGGGCACCACCAGTGAGTTTCTAGTGTTAGAATATCAGCTGCAAAGTTAGGCAAGTGACAGAGAGGCTGGCAAGGATTGACAAAATGCGTTGGAGTGCATTAAATGCACAACAACCGGGAGAGAAAGGAAAAAACCGACGGGAAAGAAAAAGAAAAAGAAATCGAGAAGAGAGGAAAAAATTAAAATAAATAGAAAATATAAACAAATAATAAAGAAAGAAAAGAAATTAATAAAATGTATTCCCTTCGTTGAATTTTTGGGTTTGATGATATTGGGACTTAAATTGAATTTGGACTTCATGATAAATTCGGCCCTCTAAACTTGTATGACCCAAAATCAAATTTAGATTGGACTTGTTTTAGATTTATAAAAATTGGACTTGAGAAAAATTAGCTCAAAGTGAAATCTAATTGGACCTCCGAAAGTAATTCGACAAAGTCACATAACACATTTGAGTCGACCCAATTAAAATTGAAAATTATTTTAAAGCAATTCTCAAATTTTTTAACAAAACAGGTTTTTGTTTTAAAGGTCTAAATGTATATTGATTTTTCATTTTGTTTCGATTTGTATTATTAATTATAATTTAAAAACTGAGGATGAAAGAAAGTCGTTAAGCTTTGTATTCGAAAGAATACGAGAAGGTAAACTTAAATTTTAGTTTTTTTTTAATATCGTTTGTTAAGTTTTTAACATAATCAAGACCTAAAAAGTCCATGAATTTGTCATCTAATTTTAAAAATAATATTTTATGAGTTTTATTACACGTACGATTTATACAAATTTTGAAATATAAGTTTTTTTATATTTAAATTTCCAAATGTCTATGTAGACAATTGCAAAATTAAAATTTTATGATGAGTAGAAGGAAAGTCATATAGTTTAATATAAGTCCTTTCATATTTAAATTTAGTTTTTTTTTTTTTTCATTTGACATAGTTTAATTATCGAAACTATCAGCATTAACCTATATATCATATTATCTTTTATATTTCGAGGAAGAAAATGGCATACATTATTTGAGGAAAGAGTACAAGAAAGTAGTGTAAGGATGTTATACAAAGATCACTAGTGATATGTGCCCTAGACGTCTTTCCACGTTAATTGTGAAAAAAGATTAGACAAGGTGGAATGTGGTTTTGTAACGGATAAGATCGGTTAATCAAACATATATGTATATATATATATATATATATATATATCATGATGTCATTTTTTAATTTTTTTCATAAAAAAAGCTGCAGTTTAAGAATATGAGAAATAATTATAGATATTGATATTTGAATTTTTAATTTATTGAATGTATCACTTCTTAAAGTTGACTCTATAAATTAAATGAATTAAATTTTGAGTTCATTTTTCAATAATCTTTTGCTCTATTATAAGGTTCATATTTTTCTTTTGTTGGTATTTGGTTGATTTGTTACCAGGAAATGCCCAATTGAAAACAAATGAATTGACAAGAGTGCAACTTAAAATGGGCTAGAAGGTAAGAATTTGATCATATATGTCAAAGCCAACACTAATTTTCTGAGCAACTATTTGTCAATAAGTCATATGTGGTTATAATTATAGCTTATTGTTATGGCTAGAGAACTTCATTAGTTTTCTATTTCAGCCAGAAAATTTTTTTTTTCTATCCATTAATTGGAAAGGAAGCGAACTGTTTCTACAGTTTTAATCCTATCTCTTATCCTGAGGTTTTTAGTAATTGGAAATTGAAAAGTACAATTTGAATTTTTAGGGTTTTTTTTTTCTTTTTGTATTTGGAAAACGAGAAGTGCAATGTAAAATTTTTGATGTTTCTATGAATTAGGATGTTGGAAACGAATTGTATTATCTACAATACTTAACTCTTACCTGTGTCTTCTATCAAAATAAGGTGAAATTAAATGCTCAATCTTTGGAGGCAAAGCTTTAAATATTTGATCCCAAATGGAGTATTTGTTTGGATTTTATTGAGAATGTGATAATATGAAAAAGAAAAAAAAAAAGTGGTTGGATCCTTATAGTTACGAAGTCTTCAATCTTGGCCACGTCAACTGACAAATTAGAATCCCCTCATATTGGGTTTTTTTCTATTTTATGGTTAATTCCATATCTTTGGTCATTAGACTCTTAAGATCTTTGTTAAATTGATATGAAAAACCAATTGAAAGTGATGATGCCTACAATTTTTTTTTTCATTAGACTAAGTGCATGAGAGTGAAAGAAAGTTAGGATTGAGGTGTCTACAATTCTACAATTTTTTTTTTCAAATATGCTAAAATTTCTTTTATTTAAAGAAATAGGTAAAGTAGCAAACATGTCTCAAGGGAAAAAAATCTAAGTGTAAAATTACCAATAATCATGTGATTTAGTAATAAAACATTTAACTTTAAATTTTTGTTATCATAATTTAAATATTAAAAATTGTAAAGCCTGGAATCAGATTATTTTTAATAATCAATACATATTATATTCATAAGAGTGTAGTGCAACTAATTAAAACTTCCTTTACGGGGTAGATGGTAGAATTTGATAATATTAAGTCTTTAAGTCAACAACAATCTTTCAAAGCTACAAGTTGTGAATAATACAGGAAAGTGATGTCCATAACTCATATCCTTGTGGCTACAATTATAGCTTAGTTTTTGGGTTAGAAAATTGGTTTTCCATTTGGCATGAAAATGACAATTGACAACCGAACTAGAAGACTTTTTTCTTTTGTCTTTTAATTGGAAAATGAGCAAAGTATTTCTACAGTGCTAGTCCTTTCTCTATACTTCATCTCGAAAGTGATGAATCATTGGTCTTCAATTTTGCTATGATGTAAAAGCAAAAGAGGTTTGCGAAGGTAAACATCTGACACAAATTATTATTACAGGCTTAAATTGTACCGTTTGCATTATCATTATTGATATCATAATTACAACTACTACTACTGACATTTCACATTGATAAAGTTTAGGATAGAGAAACACACTTAGAAAGGAAGGCACAGCCAAAAAGCTATCAAATTGTGCATTTTGATCTCGTAGCAACATCAGATATGGATAAAATTATAAAGCCTGAAATTGAGAGATTCACTGAAAAGGTAAAATTCATATAAGATATTTACAACAACAACAATATATTAAGTTTTATATCTTATATTTCGAGATTAGATATATAAAAAATCAAATAAAAGAATCAATTTTTATTTTGATCTTTTATCATGGTTTGATTATATTTTACAATGACTATCAACCTATTGCAATCCTTCTTCTTTATCCGAACTTGGGATAGATAGTGTGATAAGACATGGATAGAGTTATACAAGATATATATATATATATATAAATATAATTATTTATATTTATTTATTCAGTAAAAGCAAAAACAAAAGTTTAACTTGAATTATTGATCATTGTACAAAATCATAATTCAAAAATTATTTATTTCCACAATGCAAGTCTATCAATACATCAAAGTATGAATACTTCTTGAAACAATGTTTGCTTGATTGTTCTCTCTCTTTTTCTTAATTTCTTTTCTTTCGTTTTTATAGGAAAATTTTTCTTCTTTCTTTTGTCAATGGCCAAATATATTTATTTGAGAGTTGGGCGGTATTTTTTCTTATTTTGTAAATTATCTAAGGCAGTTTCCATACTCAAAAAAGAAAACTGTCTAATGGTAGTTGTTCCATGACAAGATTAGGCTAACCATTATGGGTAGACCCAAATCTTTACTCTTACATCTTTCACTCCCACAGAATGGGTGTCAAACTCTCATGATCTTACGAATATTTTCTCTAACCTTTACATCAGATTCATACAAGGAAATAAGCTGTTTGACTAGCATACTTTGAAAGCTTAGTTCCTATATGATTGTTAGGTGCATATAGCAGATCATATCACATCTAATCATTTATACAACTGTTAGGTATGTACAATAACTTTCAAGCATAAGTAAAGTAAGTGTGCAGTATCTTAGACCCATTTAGTTATATTTCAAGTTTCTCATGATCTCTCTTTTATCATATTACATGATATACTTGTGTCAACATAATTATATTTGACATTTCAAACATAATTGGTCGACTTGTGAATATAACAAAATGTGACACTAAAATGTTTTTTCCTTCATTTAGAATCTTTTCATTTCATTCAACCGCTATCCAGATATATCCCATTAGATTGAATCATCCTTAACTATTGGCAATAATTCAAGATAGCTAGCATTAAACTGAAACTTTAAGAAATAGTCAAAAGTCTTTAAGGGTACTAAACATGAAGTTTTCTGATGTCAAGGGTTTCACGTAACATGAAACAGAGATCTATTCTTCTATTGTCTTTGTCGGTCAAACAATGCACATGTGGTATGAAAACACATGCTCTCATTTTCCTGAAGAGCGTATTTCTTTCATCATTTATATGTTAATACTATACAGGTGATAGTTCCTAGTATCTAACTTGAGTCTAGAACTCTATTTGACTTTATATAATTAATAAGACTTCCACCTAGCATATTAAGGCAAACAAAGTGATCAAATAATCATATTTGTCATGGTAGGACTAAACATTTTAAGATCAATTTTGTTGGTTTTACAAAGACACAAAAAAAAAAAAACTCGTAAGAATGAACAAGGAGAATATGAAATTGAAATGTTGTTCTTCTTCTTCATTCAATGCAACTTTCTTAAATACAAAAGGATTTTAACTTAAAACTAGAATGATTGCTAGTTACAAGGCATGATCTTCCTATTTGCAAGCCATAAAAAAAAAGTCACTAACACACAACTAGCTTCCATAAACCACTAACACACATATCATTTTTCATCACACATTAGTAGCCTATTTTTGCATAATATAGTTGATGAGGCATTCTTGCAACAAGTTTTAGCACAAAAAAAGGTAGTAAATTCATATGTAATGTTTCTAATAATTTCATTAGAAATAAGTATCATTCAACAAGTTTAGCAAGAAAGAACCTAAGCAGTTTAGTGCAAGCAATAGTGGTAATCGACCAACTTGTCAGCTAGGTGGAAAGTATGGTCATAGTGCCAAGACATGCAAACAATATAAAATATCATTTGTGCAGGAAGCAGTTGCAAATTTGGCACACGTGTCAGACTAAAAAACTAATCAAAAATGAGTGATGGATTGAAGAGCATCATATCACATTAGCAACAATCTTAGTAGTTTATCACTTTACTTAGAGTACGGTGGGCCCAATGAAATCTTGATTGGAGGTGATTCAGGTTTGCACATTAAACGTACTAGCTTTACCAAAATCACTACCTCACTAAAACTTTTAGGTTTTTTTTTTAATGTTCTGCATGTTTGACAAAGGCAAAGAGACTTTATTTTAGTTTCTAAACTAAGCAAAACTAATCATATCTCTATTGCATTTTTTTTTTCAAATTATTTGCTTGTGAAGTACCTCCACACAGGAACACCACCAGTGAAAGGGTGCAATAAAAATAACATGTATGAACTCTTTAAACCGAATAGTTTTTCTATCCTTGTTGCATCAAATAAATCTACATCAATCATGTTGAATTCCAAAACAACAGCAGATGTTTAGCACAGAAGATTGTGTCATCCATCTTGAGAAGTTTTAAACTTTATGCTAAGGTTCTATAGTATTGACTATGATTTTTTTAATAAAGTTTTAGAATGTAACATTTGTTTATGCAACAAAAGTCACAAGTTGCCCTTTCATAACTCAAGTTTCCCTTTTATAACTCAAGTTTATCTAGTTCAGAACCTCTGCAGTTGCTGTTTATTAATGTTTGGGGTAGTTCATGGATTAAACCTCATGATGGTTATCATTATTATGTGCTTTTTATTAATCATTACTCTAATATACCTAATTGTTTCTAATTAGAACAAGTCTAATGTTGTCCATATATTTCCAGCATTTAAAGCACAAGTTGAGAAACAGTTCAATACTTAAATACTTTATGTCTATTTCGACAATGTTTGTGAATACAAGTCCTTGTCATCCCTGCTTACTACCTATGGTATTAAACACTTACCACACCATCACATTCATAAGCACAATGGTGTCTTTAAAAGAAAACACTGACATATAGTTAAAATTGGTCTTGCACTCCTCCACTAAGCTTCTGCACCTAAAGTTTATTGGTCTCATACATTTCAAGCTACTGCATATCTTATTAACTGAAGGCCTACAACAAATCTACAATATCAATCACTATATGAAGTATTGTTTTACACCACTCCCAATTACTCCAAACTCAAAACCTTTGGTTGCCTTTGTTATCCTTGGCTCAAACCTTACATTAATAGCAAGCTTTAGTCCAAGCCTCAACCATGTGTATTTTTTGGTTACTTAACAAATCAGCATGCTTATAAATGCTTGGCCATATCTACTAACAAATTATTTACCTACAAGCATGTTAGATTTATTAAATCTTCCTTTCCATTTACAAAATTAAATGTCATTGATCTTAAGTCAAAGTTTACAAACATTGTCACTTCAACTGTGTATGTCACTAATGCAGTAGTCACTTTATCTTTTGCTCTTCTAATTTTAGTCTTAATGCCACTTCTATCATGCTATATTCCTCCACGAATGAGGCTTTTGCAATGGAATCTTTAACAGGTAATGATCATCAATCCACTATCAATGCCGCATTCACAATAACTACCAATGATCATCAATCATCTATATCTAATCCATAAGCAACAGATACTAGCTCACCCACTGTAGTGTCACAATCCACACCAAACATAACCTTGCCTCTTCAATCTACTAGAACACATCATATGGTGACACACTCTTAGAATAATATCTTCAAACCTAAGCAATCTTTTCTAGTGTTTAAACACCCGGCACTTGGACATTAGTTCCATCTAACCTTTCATAGAACATTGTGGAAAATAAATGGGTGTTTAGAAAAAAAAAAGAAAGTTGATGGCGTCATTGATAAATTTAAAGCTTGGTTAGTTGCCAAAGGCTTTCATTAAAAACCTTGTTTAGATTTTCATGAAACATATAGCCTAGTGATCAAACCTACAACAATCAGACCTGTTACTTGCATTACCTTAACTTTTGGTTGGTCACTAAAGCAACTAGATGTTAACAATGCTTCTTAGAAGGACATCTAACAAATAAGATGTATATGGCTCAACCAATCATGTTTGTTAACAAAGATCAGCCTATACATGTATGCAAATTGAATAAAGCCATCTATGGTTTCAAACAAGCCCCAAGGGCCTAATGCCAAAAGCTAACTAATTTTCTCTTATAGTATGGTTTTCTTATTTCCACTTCAGATGTCTTATTGTTTGTATATGCTTAAAATACTGATCTTATCTATTTTTTAATCTATAGTGATGATCTTATCATCATTAGAAATAACCAAAGAGCTATCAGTAATTTTGTTGCTTAGTTCTCATAGGGATTTTCCCTAAAAGACCTTGGTGATCTAAAATTTTTTTTGGGAATTGAAGTCATCATTACTCTTTCTGAATTATTTCTATCCCAACATAAATATATTAGGGATCTTTTTAACAAATTTGCTATAACCAGTGCCAAAGATACAGTTACACTAATGCCAACCAAAAATCAACTCAACCTTTATAATGGAACTGGTCCAATAAATGCCACTGCCTATAGACAACTTGTAGGATCATTTTAGTACCTCTTCTTAATCGGGCTTGATGTTGCCTTTACAATCAACAAGCTCTTTCAATTTATGCACTCTTCATAGAGTTGCATTGCACAAATATGAAGAAGATTCTTGGATATCTAAAAGGCATAGTTAACCATGGTTTATTCTTTAGAAAAAATACCTCTTTAAAACTCACTGCCTTTAGTGATGCTGATTGGGTGGGCAACCTAGATGACAAATCATTGACAATAGGATACATAGTTTTCTTGGACAATAATCTTGTTTCCTAGAAGCTAGTAAAGCGAAAATTAGTAGCTAGGTTATGCATAAAGTAAGAGTACAAAGCTCTTGCTAACGCTGTTGCTAAAATTCTTCAATTTAGAAACTTACTCATAAAACTTTATTTTCCACTACAACAGGCACCTGTGCTGTTTTGTGACAATATTGGTGTTATTTATCTAAGTGCAAATCTAGTTTTTCATTCTAGAATAAAGCATTTAGCTGTTGATTATCACTTTGTCAAACAACATGTCAGCTTAGGCAATCACAAAGTCTCCTATATCATCTTTCAAGGATCAACTGGCAAAATTATCTTATTAAATTGTTAGCCAAACACAACTTTGTCTTTCTCTGATATAAGACTAGTGTAGTTGATGGCTCCACAGTCTTGTGGAGGCATATTAGAGATACTCAAGTAGCTAAATAGCTACTGCACTAGCTATATTAGGGCAACATGCACGTATATACAAACAATAATAACCTAGAAGTTTTAGACAAAACTCAACTGCTAACACATCCAGTTGAATTGTTCAACTGTTATCATTTTCATTAGATAAACTTTTAGATAGTTAAGATAGCTTGTTATTTGGTTATTATATAAGATGTAGATTGAATTATGTAACAAATGATAAGCTTAAGCTTATTTATCCAATCCTATACTTATGTGTATATGTATATTTAAGATGAATGAAAATAACAATTGCCTTAGTTCAACCAAAGATAAATTTATTTCTTTAAAATTCCAACATAATCATATTGCAATGTTTTAAGGTTTGTTTTACCCCTAATTGCTATTGTAATAGTAATAATAATCTTACAAAAAAAATTAAAAATCTTGATGTAGCAATCGGGATTTATGATTTAAGAAAAAAATCAATGAACGAATGATGATATAACTGGATAAATACAAAATAAAATTGTATAAATTTGCAAGTAAAAATAGTAATATTTTACTTTAGGCATGTTTCAGTCAAATTTCATAGTGAAAGCTCAGTTTATTTCGTAGAAAATGACTTTTGAAAAATGATTTCTGTATTTCAAGTATATGTTTGGTAGAAAACTGGTTAGTCAATAGAAAATGACTTATTGATTTACAAAAAAAGAGACAATTTTTCTAGAATTCATCTTACTCTTTCAAAAAAGGAAACACAATTTTTGAAAAAAGAGCTATCGATGAGTAAAAGTATTTATCAATGCGTTTGAACATAATTTTACTCAAGTTAAACCTTGTAAATGATTTTTGAAGCTTAGACTTAATTTGACTCGATCCAAAATATTATTATATTAATAAAATGATATTTTATTTAATTTTACTTAAAATATTAAAATATTAATATTAAAAGTCTTTTAACATTTTAATTTTAAATATTTTTATAGTTATACTCAAATAAGATTTTGCATATGATATTTTTATCTCAAACTTGATTTGATTTGACATGAAATATTCTTATATTAATAAAAATATTTTATTCAATTTTAATTAGAAAATTAAAATATTAATATTAAAAGTCTTTTGATATCTCAATTTTAAATATTTTTTATTTTGTATATTATTAAAAATAAATATTTTAATATTTCAATAATAAGTAGTATTATATTATTATTTTAATAATAAATAATAACACATATAATAATATTTTTATTATTTTAATATTAATGTTAAATATTATAATAATATTATTTTCTTAATATGAATTTTTTAATAATTTCTTATTATTTTTAGTTTAAAATATATGATTTTATATTTTATTTATTAAGGTATTTATATTATTATTTTAATATTAAATATAAATAGAAAAGATTTTTGTTATGATTTAATAATAGATACTTTTAATATAAAATATAAATATTTTAATAGTATAAACATTTTAATCATATATATTACTACTTTAATATTAATAAAAATAATACTTTAAGAATTGTAATACTATTTTAACTATTTTAAAAAATATTAATATAAAGAATAATAAATTGTTTTATTTTAAGTATTTTTATATTAACATAATATTTTTAATATAAATGTTATTATTCAAATATAATTTGTTCTTGTATACTATTAATTTTATAATAAATAATCTTTAAATATACTTTAATAATAAATATTTTTTAATATTTTAACAGTTATATTAATATTATTTTTTAAAAAAATTTCATAAAAAATCAAATAATGAAAAATATTTTTTATTAACTCATTTAAATAATAAAAAAATTTTACTTTTTCAAAAAATATAATTATTTTTAAAAAAATATTTTTTAAAAGTCAATTTTAGCAAAATGAAAGGAGCCAAAAATTCATATATGAATAAGTTTAACTTTAAACTTTCAATAATTAATAAATAAATAAACTCTCCAACATCAACTTAAAGCGATAAATGGTGAAAAGACAAAAGAAAATTCATTGAAATTCACTTATGTGCGTATGAAAGGAGTAGAAACCCTGTGTAAAATTCCTTACTCATGCTTCCATTTTGGTAACTATGAAAATAATTTCCTAAAGTTCATTTCTTTATTTTTCATATTTGGATGTTAAAAATATTTGAAAGTTAATTTTCACTAAAAATGTTTTTTTAAAAGTTTATTTCAGATTATCAAACGGAGTCTTAAAATACATTTAATTTTCAATTAACCCATTGACTGAGCAGCCTTTCCAAATCAATCGTGGAAAACTAAGTCAATAACCAAAGTCAATAACCCCCAAAGAACCGTCTAAGGAAAAACTTGAAGTGTTCGGAAAAGAGGGACTTCGTCTCATTATTATTGAAGACTAGTGATATCAATATCATATGATAATTGTCCTAATTCCTTTTAAGTAATGTTTAATGCATAATATGATGAATAAAATAAAATAATAATTATTTTATCTCAATTTGATTTATGATGATTTAATATTTCCAAAATAAAAAAGATAATTTGTAATTCATGAGATTAAATTTATATTTACTATTATATTTTTAAAAATTATTTTAATAATTTAAATTATATAAACTTTAAGAAATGATAATTTTAATTAATACATAATATTATTCTATCTTAATTCTTAATAAATTAAATATAAAATAAGATAATATTATTTAATTTGATTCCATTTAAAATATCATTTTATTTTATCTTATTTATAGTCTTGCATACCAAACATGCTATTAATTTTGAAAATGTCCACATCACACTAATAATATCTTTTTAAGTTTTTTTTTAACTAACTTGTGATTCGTGCGATGCATAAATTAATTTTATATATTTAAATATTTATAGATACATAAAATAATATTATTTAAATTACATTTTTAAAGCATATATAAAATATATATAACAGTTAAGTTATAATATGATCGTCATCTTGATTTATAAAAATTAAATTATTATAATTTTGAATTAAAAAATTAAAAGAATTTAATAATAATAATAATAATAATAATAATTATATTCTTTTTTTATATTTTTACTGACTGATTTTCATTTAATATAAAAATAACATCACATGTAAATAAAAATTAAATTTTCATTTGTCTAAAAAAATAAAAACAGTATGATTCCATTACTATGTTACTTTAGTATCACTTTAATCCTAAATATCCACAGGTCCTACTTTCCCACAGCCCTAGTACAATATCACATCAGCAGTATTTATTAGCATATCTTACGCATTGCATTCAATTAAACCTTAAACAACTTCATTAATACAGTCCGCATCAACACTTCTTGTTTCCAAAAATTTACAACCAATTTTTTTGTAAGACCCAAATCGGACACCAACCATAATACCAAGAAAGGGCCCTAGTTGAAACCACAATAATCATCTCATCAATAGTTTAACCACCCAATACTTTCATCCACTACTTCAGCTGGCCTGGTTTCTCAATTTTCCGCTCTCAAAGAACTCAAAAATTTATCCGTTGAAATTACGTATGATAAGTGTAGAATATTGGGAACAAACACTTAAGTCAGAATCTTGGCTAAAGTAGCACTAAAGCTATCAACTATGATCTAAACTCAGTCCAAGATCAACCCACTTGATTTAACTCAAACCCAATTCAAGTTTCAATCATAATGACATTAAAAAAAGAACATCTTTTCATCAAAAAGAATTTCTTTAACAAAACTATTTATTCAATTCATCAACATATACAAACATAGTACAACTGCAAACTATCAAAAAATCAAGTGCTAAACTGAAAAGAATCACCTGATTAAAGACTTTAAACCACATCAAAACCAGAGTTAAAACAATCAACAAATTAGATGAAAAAAAAAAAAATTTTACCTGGGATAGATGACCTTTGGAAACAAAATGTTGAAGGGAAGAAAAGATAGCTTTGGAGGCTTTAGAAAGTGCAACAGGGTCAGTATCAAGGAGCCAAACATGGGGACAATGCATGGCACCAAGCTGAGCTATGCCAGAACCCATTTGTCCACTGCCCACCACCGCTAAGCTCTTTGTCTCAGCCATTTTTTTCTTCCCTGCAAACAAAGCCTAGAATGTCATTTCCAAGACTAAAAAAAAAAAAGTAGATGGTAGTGTACTTCAAGTGCCTCTAAGGCGCGTGAGAGAAGTAGGTTGGTGTGGGAGACAAATTAAAAACAAGAGAATTTAGCTTGAGAAATTGAAAACATTTTAAAATTACTCAGGAGCATGACAGAAAGTGAAAATTTATTTAAAATGAAAATTTTATTTTTAAATGAAAGGTTCATTCGATTGATTTGTTGAATGTGATGAGGGATAAGGTGATATATGGGATAAAGAAATTTTATTTGAATTTAAATTGATTTTTATTTAAAATTTAAAATTTTTATATAATTTAATAATTTTTAAATAAACTTTTAATAAATAATTTAAAATTAATAAATATCTTATATATGATAAAAAAATTTTATTTTTTTATATGTAAAAATAAAAAAATATTCTTGCAAACGTTCACGTTAATAAATTTTATTTGATTACTGTAATATATATATATATATATATATAATATGTAGATGATTAAAAACCATCCACACAAGTTAAGTCCACTGCTAAAGATAAAGTCTCATTTTCTTGTTACTATTTTGTTTGCATATGAAGAATGCGTCAAAAGAAAAATTTTAAACGTATCAAATCAGTATTCTTAAAAAATTTAAACTCAGGCTAAACCCAAAATATCTAACTGTATCTTCAAAAAAAAAAAAAGATCACGAAAGATCAAAGGAATAACATTAACAGAGGTCACGTAGCCCTATGTAAGCATGCTTAGTTTGGCTTTTTTCCTTTGATCATCCCCTTCTTTCCTACGAAAAAAAAAAGGAATTTTGCTTCTTTTCATTATCGTAACGATTTTAAGATCGTCAGACATAAAAAAATTTTAAAATCAAAGTAAATGGAAGAATCATCACTAATTTTTTTTAGAGTGTGATTGACCACCCAAAAGTTTATCTTTTTAATAAAACTATAGAAATGAGTATAAAGTTTATCAAAAAGATAAATTTCGGTTTACAAAAAATCAGGTTGGGTCCGAGAGTTGATTACATATAGAAAAAGATTAGCACCTCCACAACGCCCATAAATTGGTACCACTTAATTACGTACTATTTTGGTGTTGGATAAAAATGGTTTCAATTTAAAATTTAACACTAATCCCTTTCATTTGGAAAAATAAAATTTTGCTAAAATTTTTATTTGAAAATATTGATAAAATCTTTAAGTTAAAGAAATATCTTAAAATTCTCCAACATCTAGGTAGAATTTAAAATAACTCTTTTCACTTAAGATTTAAACCAATAATCCTTAAAATGAAATAACAATCTTCATAGAAAATAATTGTTAATGACTCTCCAACATCTAGGCAGAGTACCAAGAATTATTTTTTTCAGAATGTTATTTTTATTTTATTTTGTAATATCACAAAAAAAATTTTAAAAGTATTATTCTTTTTTATTATAAAATATTTTATCACTAAGTAGTTGTAGACATCAATTTTTGTCCCAAAATAAAATAAAATAAAAACAATAATATTACAAAATACGAAATACAAAAGAAAACCAAAAATAATACAAAATACAAAACAAAAAAAACAAAAACAAAAAATACCAAAAAAAAAGAACAGAAGACAAAAAAAATTAAGGATGGTAGTGGTGCCGTCCCCGGCGCCACTGCCACCAGACCCTACCCTCCACCCCTAATTACTCCTTCCGTTGACAAATGCCAAATAAGACAGAAATAAATAAAAACAGCACAGGGCTCGTGTTTACATCCCGTGATCAAGCCCCATGCCTTTTCCTCCAAACGCGTATGGCTGGAGCTTTATAAATAGAGCTCCTAGCGAAGCCAAAAAAAAAGAGAAGAAGGAGGCGAAGATTCTGTCAAAAAAAAGAAAAAAAAATCATAAAAAAAATCAAACAGTTCTCCCTGCAGGGAGGAACCCAGCGCCGAGAGCCCCTGCACAAAGAAAAATCAAGGTCAATTAAAAAAAAAAGCCAGAATACAAAAAAAAAGAAATCTGATCGAAGCTTCACTAGCAGATCTAGGGAAGTGGGTACACTTTTTAGTGAAAGGGACCTCAGATCTGAACTTAGGAGGTCGAGAGGAACGTTTGGTATTTTCTGAGAATTTTTTGACCACCGTCAACGGCGGTTGGTGACCGACGAGCGGCAACGGCAGCGACGGAGGAACGACCGGTAGGCCATTTGCTTTTGTTCGGAGAAAAAAAATGAGAGAGAAAAGAAGTTTTTTTTTTTCTGAAGAGTGAAAGGCATGAGGGAAAGAACAAATTTTTAACTTTTATATAAACTGTCAATACACAAAACGACGTCGTTTCAATAAACGCTCCAAAACGACATCGTTTAAACCAAGGAGGATCTGCGCGTTGATCCGAACCTAACCCGTGGTCCGCGCAATCGACCCTCTAACTCGACTTTTCAACGGCTCTAGACCGGTTTGATCAGACCGAACTGAACCACTCTCTGGACCGGCCTGAATCGCTGAACCAACCAGACCGCTCTTAGACTGAACCGAACCGTCGAACTGAACCATCCAGCCGAACCGTCGTTGATCGAACCGTTGACCGATCCGGTTCAGGTAAAAAAAATTTTTTTTTGAAATTTTTTATATAATATATTTTTGTCATTTTAAGTATTTTTTATGCATAAATGTTTAAATTTATTAGGATAAATATTTAATTGTTATTAATAATAATAAAATAAAAACAATATAAAAAATAATATATTTTAAAAAATGTTTAAATAGTAATAATAATGAAATAAGCCTTTTATTTTTCCTGCCTAGATGTTGGAGGGAATAAAAAATATCTCTTCAAACAAATAATTCCGCTTAGATGTTGGGGAATTATTATTAATAAATTTTCATAAAATATATATATAAGAAAATTTTAACTAGTTTTCCAAAATTATAAAAAATTTTGAACTTACTCTGAAAGTCCGCCTAGATGATGGGGATTTTTATAGATGTTCACGTTTTAATTAAACCCCAAACCCTAAACTTAAACCCTAAAATTTTACCCTTAATTTATTTCAAAACTTTAAGGACACGTGTGGAAGTCTCGCATGAGATGGTTTGTTCCCGAATGCTGCCTAGATGATGGGGTATTTAGGAAATTCCATTTCATTAAGTTTTTCACACTGAGTTCTTAATTCACATTAATAATAAGATTAATAAATAAAAAGTATAATAAAATTGAGATCTTAAATATAAACAGTCGCACCTAAGCTTTGCCTAGATGTTGGAAGTCGGGGTGGTCTCATTATACTTAAGAATCCAACTCTTAAATTGCATTTCATTGTAAATGACATTTATTAGCATATATACATTAGCATGTTATCATCGATAATTGATTGCATTATTCTCTCTTTAATTTGCTGTTCGATGATAAAATATTTTATAGTAAAAAAAAATGGAATAATACTTTAAAAAAAAATCTTTTTGTGATATTATAAAATAAATTAAAAATAACATTCCGAAAGAAATAATTCTTGGTACTCTGCCTAGAAGTTGGAGAGTCACTAACAATTATTTTCTATAAAGATTGTTATTTCATTTTAAGGATTATTGTGTTAAATCTTAGGCGAAAAGAGTTATTTTAAATTCTGCCTTGATGATGGAGAATTTTAAGATAATTCTTTAACTTAAAGATTTTCTCAATAGTTCTAAATAAATATTTTAGCAAAATTTTATTTTTTTTATTTTTTTTTCAAATGAAGGGAATTAGTGTTAAATCTCAAATTAAAATCGTTTTTATCCAACACCGAAAATAGCGCGTAATTAAATGGTACCAATTTATGGGCGTTGTGGGGGTGCTAATCCTTCCCCACGCGTAATCGACTCCCGGACCCAACCTGATTTTTCGTAGATCGAAATTTATCTTTTTGATAAACTTTAAACCCGTTTTTATAGTTTTATTAAAAGGATAAGCTTTTGGGTGGTCAATCACACCCTAACAAAGATTTGTGGTGACTCCCCTATTTACTTCGATTTTAAAACTCACTTTATGTCTGGCGGTCTCAAAACCGTTACGACAGCTTGGCGACTCCACTAGGGAAATTAATTCGAGAGTCAAGCCAAAACTTTTAATTATGTGCTATTAAGAATTGTTGGATTTAATTGGTTTTATTTGACATTTCTTTCAATTTCCTTCACCTTGATTTTTTCAAAAAAAAAAAATATTTGTTAATGAATAAAACAAATTGTATGTTAGTTATTAATTTATTTTGATTTTGTGGTTATGATTTATTCATGTTATTTTAATACATTATTGTGCACACACTTTGCATATTCATGCATGAGCTCTAAACCCGGGCTCTATCGCTTTTAGGAGGAAATGAAGTAGCTACGCTCTCGTGAGGTGATAACCTCCGCATTTGCTAGCGAAATATTTCCACTCAGATTGAACCCGTTCCATTAGCAACCTGTAATGGGTGAGGATCGGGGAGCCTTACTAGTCTATAATGGACAATGATGTGAGGAATAGTCTGAGAACCTTTAGACGCGTAAAGCTTAACCTGGCATATAGTGAGCCGTAAAGTTCAACTTTAAGATAGAGCCATATTGTCCCTTCTATGAGAAAATTACCTAAATTAGGACACTATGTATATTCTGTTATGACGTATGCTTGTTCATTCATTTACTCATTTTTGTTTATTTGCTTTATTTACATTATTGATTTGTTTAATTCTTTTGTTGTCTTCAATTTTGTTGCATGTATCATATAGGTACCATATTTCTAAAAGGTATTATTTTGGACCTATCTTTAGCAAGAAAAACTTTTAGAAAACCTAAAGGATGTCATCCATGTGTAAGAGCTATTTAGAGGTCAAGAGTCATTCAGAAGGTACTCAAAGAAAGGAAAGAGATTGCTTAGTAGATGATCACATATCAGTGCTATCACAGTCAATGCATATGGAT
The DNA here is from genome assembly GCF_002303985.1 of Durio zibethinus. The sequence goes on from NW_019167869.1 coordinate 50,533, forward strand.
CTTAGTCAGAATAATATATCAGAATTGGAAGCCATTTGGAAACAGTGGAAAACACAGAGAAAATAATCTTTTTCTAAGAAATACGGGGATGTGGCACTGCTTATGTTAGTGAAGGTTGATGAACAGTTGATGAGAGCCATAATACAATTCTAAGATCTATCTTATCGATGCTTTGTATTCAACCAAGAAGACTTGCCCTTCACGATTGAAGAATATTCTTTTTTACTCTGGATAGAGTCTACCAATCAAGACAAGATCTATTGGAAAGAGCATAAGACTACCGGATATAGAAAAAAATTAGCCAAGATCATGCAAGTGGAGGTTGAAGAGATAGACAAGCACAAGAAAAAAAAAAGGGGTTGAGACCATTCCATCAGCTTTTCTGCTCGAATACATAAGAAGGTATATTGATACTAATCAGGGATCGGATGTGTTTGCTTTGGCTGTCTATGGATTGATGATATTCCCTAAGGTTTTAGGACATGTAAAAACATCAGTGGTGGATTTTTTTGAGCAATTAGATAAAGGTATAAACCCTTCACCAACTATTTTGGTAGAGACTATTAGATCACTTAATTTTTATAGAAGAAAGGGTGAAAGATGATTTATGGGGTGTGCTCAATTACTTTTTGTCTGGATTAAAAGCCATTTTTGAGGAAAAAAAAGACATCATTTCGACCGTTCTCTAATCATTTCAGTTCTATCAAGGAGTTTATTGCTAAAGAATGAAGGAAAGATTGGACAAAAGGTCAATGGTTGGCATTTTTTCTGAAGCTCACGAGCGAGGATGTAATATGGAGGGCACCATGGATGCTTTCGATGGCTATCTTGTATAGTTGTGAAGATGAGTCATGGGTATCTTTGTTAGGAATATGGGGGGCAGTGAGTTACACGCCCTTTATGGTTCAAAGACAATATGACTCACGACAGTTTATCCTTATGACTCATGGACTTAGTTCACTCGAGTTCGATTATAGGACACTCGGTTATGTGAAAAAGATTCGTGAAATCATCAAAGCATGGAAGCAAGTCAATCGAATGAGTCCAGCTAGATTTGTAGATAATGTTACAGAAGGTTACCTTGCTTAGAGGATAAAAAGGGTTAACGAAATTAAGCCTTTACCAGTCGATGTTTCAAAAAAGTTGCCAGCTCCTATTTCAGTACCAGTATTATCAACTTTTGAGATCACTCAACGAGAGTTTGAGATTGAAAAAAAAAGGTTAGAGAAAGAAAAGATGACTATGATGGATCAGGTCAACCAATTAAGATATGATTTGATGATGAGAGATGATGCAGTACAGAAGTTGACTAAAAAATGAAAAGTATTGAAATAAGATCTACAAAATCTGCATCAAGCAAATAAGAAATTGAGATTGGATAATAGACCTTTGAAGGGATCTAAGAAAGATGTGGAGGAACTACGAGATATGATGAAATATTGGAAGAACAAAGCTCGAGAGAACAAAGAAATAATCTCTACACTTACCAAAGAATAGCATGAATGGAAAGAAAAACTTTCAGGAGCTTCTGAAAAGGTAGCAAGGCACCAAAGAGAAAGTGAAAAGCTAAAAGCTGAACTAAAGAGGGAACAAAGCAAGAACTTCGATTTGCAAAGTGAGAAAAGAGCCTTAGAGCATGAATTAATGAGCTTGAAACTTCAATTAACAAGCAATCAGAGTCACATAGATAAGATTTTGACTGAGTGGTAAGATAAAGAAGATTATTGAGCTTGTACTTACAATATGAAGGTAGATGCTCGAGAAATATGGAGAGCAAAAAGTTTAGAGAGGCAGCAATACATCGAACATCTGACTACTCAAATCTACAAGGCTGTTCGAAACGCAAGCAACATGGTTGAAAAGACGGAAGCACTAGAATGGGAGATTGTACCAACCCAAGGCCACAGTCAAAGATTATTGCACTTTTTGTATGAAGCTAGGGAGCAATATGCTCAAGTCAAATATTTTTATGGCTTTAATGCAAGAATGATCGGATAATGTATAAAGACTCTCATGGTTAATGAAAGTTTCTTTTTATTTTGATCGATTCAAGACAATACCCTAATTTGCATTTCATTCATTTCATGCATTCATTTTCATGCTAACAATAATATCAACGACATTATATCATGCGATCTAATTCATGGTTAATAAACTAAGGTTCAAGGATAGCAAAGCCAAAGAACCAAAATTCATCAATTTCGCATAGATATAATACTCATTCTTAAACTCAAGCCATGGAAGAAGTGAATACAGCTAGATTTGAAAAGGTCGAAAGGACACAGGAAGAAATACGAGAAAGAGTGATGGAAATACAACAAAGCATCGAAGCACAAATGACTGAATTAAGACAACTGTTGCTTGGTTCAATGAAGGGAAAAGGAGTCGCTGACGCGTCAAGGACAAGATATGAGGTTAATATAGAATAACCATTATACCCTCCGGGATTCACTCCGCCTCAGGTTCAGGCTCAAGTTTCTTAAGGTATACACATTCAACCACCAAGTGCACAACCTTACCCCTATGTCAATCATTCTGTAAATCAATGATCAACCCACTTGAATACCAATTCGGGACCCATCCCAGTCGATCCCATCATGGTACCAAATTTTGACGATCTTGTTGAACAAGAGAAGTCTCACGAAATGTTAGAACCTGTTATAAATTTAAAAATTCAAGATAAGTATGACCAACTCGAAGAGAGGCTCAAAGCGGTTGAAGGTAATGATATTTATGGGATTATTGACGCCAATGAGCTCAGCCTAGTGCCTGACTTGGTTATCTCACCAAAATTTAAGACCTCAGATTTTGAGAAATATGATGGGACAAAGTGTCTTTATGCTCATATTACCATGTTTTGTAGAAAGATGACAGGTCATACCCATAACGATAAACTATTGATACACTGTTTCCAAGATAGTTTGACTAGTTCAGTAGCTAAATGGTATGTGCAGTTAGATCAAAGCAAAATCAATTCATGGAAAGACTTGGCCAAAGTTTTTCTTGCCCAGTATAAGCACGTCTTGGATACAGCCCCTGATAGGCTGTCATTGCAAAATATAAAAAGAAATCGATGGAAACCTTCAAGGAATATACACATCGATGGAGGGATGTAACGGCCTAGGTTCAATCGCCACTGACGAAAAAAGAGATAACCGTGCTATTTGTCAATACATTGAAGGCCTCATATTATGATAGATTAGTGAGGAATGCCACGAAAAACTTTTTTGACATGGTAATCTCAGGAGAGATGATAAAGAACGCTATCAAAAGTGGTAAAATTGAAGGGTCTGAAAAGAAGATAGCAACTTTAAAGAAGAAAGAGTAGGAGACACATGCTGTCACTCATAAAAATCCCTCACACTATCCTTTTATCCCGTATAATCCATATCCCCCTTACTACCCTACCACAAACCAAGTTTCTCAACAACCATACCATTATTGAGCACCCCAACAACCGCTACCCAGATCAAGTTTTAGCCCTCAATCATCCAATTACACCTCTGCACCTCTAGCTCGACTGATTACCCGATCGACCTACCCAAACAACAATCAAAGAAACTCATAAAATAATAATAATCAGGAAAGATCTCATTTTGACCCAATTCCCATGTCTTACACCGATTTGTACCCTCAGTTAATGAGAGGCCACCTTGTCGCTCCTACTTATGCAAAACCGTTAAGACCACCTTACCCAAGTTGGTATGACTCTAATGTCAAGTGCGATTATCATTATGGAGTTACAGGACACTTTACTAAAAATTGCATGGCATTTAAACACAAGGTGTAAGGTTTGATAAATGATGGACTTTTATCTTTTGATACTAAATTCAAGCTGAATGTTAGTGGAAACCCTTTGCCAGATCACACCGAAGGAAAAATCAATATGGTGGGTAAGGAAAAATGTGAAAAGATCAAAAGATGCACAGATGAAGTGAGGACCCCTTTTGAAAGGGTGTATGACTGTTTGTATGAGATGGGCATGATTCAACCACTATTTTCGGATGACAATGGCAATCATGAAGACCCAGACCATTTTTGTAAATACAATGGGAGAACAATTGGACATTCGATCCAAAATTGTGAGGTCTTTTAGCAAACATTATAGCGCTTGATGGATAAGGTCATCATTGAATTCTATGATGAATATGATGAAAATAGTGTGAATACAATGGGTGACAAGCATTCTAGCAAGTCTTTTATCCCTAAACCCCTCACTGTTTACTATGATAAAAAATCAGAGCCTCTAATTGAGAAAACTATCTTCTCTTCTAGGACACCAATGACCATTCATGTCCCTAGTCCATTCCCTTATCAGACCAACAAAGTAGTCCCATGATGATATGATTATGATGTAGTGATACGAGGGCCTAATATGACCTCGAATAATCCAAGCACGAAGAATACCGCTAACATAATGGGAGTAGGAGAAATGACCTGAAGTGATCGAATTTACACTCCTGAAATGTCAGAAAGGGTCAGGAAAGGGAAAGACAAGATAGGAGAAGAAGACACAAGGGAAAGCCAAGATTCCCAACCAGTGGTAAGCTCTAAAGTCCAAATTAAAAAATCGGTATCAGAAAAAGAAGCTTGTGAATTTTTAAAGATCATTAAACATAGTGAGTACAATGTGGTTGACCAGCTGAATAAACTACCAGCTCATATTTCCTTACTGTCATTATTACTGAACTCTGAGCCGTATAGGAATGCTTTGTTGAAGGTGCTCAACCAAGCTTATGTCGAACACAACATTTCTGTTGATAAGGTTGATCATATGATTGGGAATATTATAGCCCCTAATTTCATCACCTTTAATGATGATGAAATACCTCTGGAGGAACGTGGTAGTGTTAAGGCCTTACATGTTACTGTCAAGTGTAAGTCCCACACTATGGTTAAAGTGCTGATTGACAATGGATCGTCTATTAATGTTATGCCTCTGATAACATTGTCAAAGCTTCCAGTGGATCCTTCTCATATGCGAAATAACCATATGATTGTAAGAGCGTTTAACGGGGCACGGAGAGAGGTAATTGACGATATAGAGATCCCATTATAAATTGGTCCTTGTACCTTTAACATTATATTTCAAGTAATGGACATAACTCCAGCATATAGTTGTCTACTTGAAAAATCTTAGATTCACACGATCGGAGCTGTACCTTTATCACTACATCAGAAGATAAAATTCATCATAGAAGGAAAACAAGTCTGTATGGATGGTGAGAAGGACTTGTTGGTAACAAAGACCTTAGAACTCCTTACGTTGAGACAACAGAAGAAGCAATTAAATGTTCTTTCAGAGCTTTTGAAATAGCAAATGCTACTTACATAAAAAAAGGGTCAACGATGCCGATCCCTCAATTGTCAAAAGCTACCAATATGGTGATCAAATAGACTGCTGGCAAGGGTTGGCGAGTTGGGCAAGGCTTAGGGAAAGCTCTACAAGGAATCACAAGAGCACCATGCTTGGTTGAAAACAAAAAAAGATAGGGGTTAGGCTATAAGCCTTCAGCTGCTGATAAGAAGAATGTAATGCTGAAAAAGAGAAAAAAAAGAATGGCATGCCTCAAAGGATAAAATTTGATCGATGAGAAAATGGTGTTCCCTTATTTGTATGAAACCTTTCGTTCAGTCGGGCATATCTATCCTGAGTCGACAGGAGTTGAACAAAAAGGACTAGTAATGGGATTAGAGAAAGCTTTCTCACGACTTCAAGTGGAAACGGATGAAGAAACAGATCAAGATGAAGAGATCTTTTTTCCTTTTTAGGAGACTCGAAGAATGGTGTACCATTTTTGTTGTCCTTGAACCTATTAACTTGAAAATTCCAATTGCTTCTGCCCAAGAACATGCGGAGGTTAAGTGTATGGGTTTATTTTCATTGTCTTAATAAAATGATGAATGCATTGCATTTCACTTATACCATGTTCTCTATTTTTTATTTTTTTACCATTCTCTCTGCTCTTGCCAAGATCAATATATACCTCTTTGTGATTATACCCATTTTCAGGTTTTCTAATAATGAACATTATGGATGACCAAGGCAATAACACCAGGTTTGATTTTGAAAATTTGACTCACATTAACGAGCTTGATAACGATGTTGGTTCAGAAGACTATGATTTACCTCATGATTTATTGAAATGGATGGAACAAGAGAAAAAAATTATAGAACCCCACTAGGAATCAACTGACCCATTAAATTTAAGAGATGGTGACAATAAGAAAGAAGTCAGGATCGGTACTTCACTATCACCAATTGAGAAGCAAAAGTTAGTGAATCTACTGCAAGAGTACATGGATGTATTTACATGGTCGTACCAGGATATGCCGAGACTTAGCATAGAGGTAGTTGAACATAGGCTGCCTTTAAAACCAGAATGTCGACCAGTACAATAGAGGTTGAGACGCATGAAGCCAGAAATGTTGCTGAAGATAAAATAAGAAGTAAAAAAGTAATTTGACGCTGGTTTCTTAGAAGTAACCAAATACCCTGAATGGGTAGCCAATATAGTTTCAATTCCCAAGAAAGATGGAAAAGTTAGAATGTGTGTGGATTATCAAGATTTAAATAGAGCTAGCCCAAAAGATAATTTTATATTACCACATATTGATACCTTTATGGACAATGCTGCTAAGCACTCCACTTTTTCATTCATGGACGGGTTTTCTGGCTATAATCAGATTAAAATGGCTCGTAAAGATATGGAAAAAACTATATTTGTGACCATGTGGGGAACATTTTGCTATAAAGTTATGCCTTTTGGGCTAAAGAATGCTGGTGCCACGTATCAAAGAGCGATGGTCACTCTTTTTCATGATATGATGCATAAAGAGATAGAGGTATATGTTGATGACATGATAGCTAAGTCTCAGGAAGAGGAAGATCATGTTGTTAATCTCAGAAAGCTCTTTGAAAGATTACAAAGATACCAGTTCAAGCTGAATCCAGCCAAATGCACCTTTGGTGTTAAATCTGGAAAATTGTTAAGGTTTATAGTCAGTGAAAGAGGTATAGAAGTAGACCCTGATAAGATTCGAGCCATTCAAGAATTATCAGCACCACACACGTAAAAGGAGGTGAGAGGCTTTTTGGGGCAATTGAATTATATTTCTCGCTTCATACCAACTTACGCTTTCAAATTGTGATCCATCTTCAGTTTTGCTTCGTAAAAATAATCTTGATGAATGGGAAAATGAAGAATGCCAAATATGCATTTAAAAAGATTAAAGAATATTTGATAAGCCAACCGTGTTTGGTTCCACCAGTTTGCAGAAGACCGTTGATTTTATATCTGGATGGTTCAAAAAAAATCGATGGTGATGTGTATTGGGGCACAGGAATGAAACTGAAAGAAAGAGCATGCTATATATTATTGAGTAAAAGTTTACAGAGTACGTAGACCAAGTACCCTCCAATAGAAAATAATGTTGTGCCTTGCCTTGAACTACTTGTTAGACTCAAATAATACATGCTCTACCATACACGTGGCTATATAAAATTTTGATTCCTTCAGTACATTTTTAAAAAACCATCTTTATCAGGCAGACTAGCGAGATGGCAGGTCATGCTCTCAGAATATGATATTGTGTACATGACACAAAAATCCATAAAAGAGAGTGCAATTACTGATTTTCTTGCTGATCAAACTACAGAAGATTATGAACCTATGAAGTTTGACTTTTCAGATGAAGATTTGATGACAATCTTGCAGAATGAAGATAAAGAACCTATAAGAAAGGTATGGAAAATGTTTTTCGACGGGGCATCCAATATAATGGGGCATGGCATTGGAGCAGTGCTAATATCCCCAGAAGAAAATTATTACCCATGTACCGCAAGGTTAGATTTCAATTGCACAAATAATGTCACTGAATATGAGGCATGTGTCATGGGGTTACAGATGGCCATTGAAAAGAAAATTGAAACACTAGAAGTATATGGAGATTCTGCCTTGGTAATTTATCAACTAAAAGATGAATGGGAGATCAGGGACTCGAAACTAGTATTATACCCAAAGCACATAGCTGGCTTGAGGAAACATTTTCAAAAGATTCAATTTCAACATGTTCCTTGAGAAGAAAATCAGATTGCTGATGCCTTGGCCACTTTGGCAGTGATGTTTAAGTTAAATAATGGTGTGGAAATTCAACCCATTATAGTACAAATGAAAGTTTCACCAGCTCACTGTTTAAATGTGAAAGAAGAAGTGGATCGACAACCATGGTACTATGACATTGTACAGTATATCAAGTGTCAAAACTACCCAGAGCAGGCTTCAAAAAATGATAAGAGGATCATTCGAAGATTAGCAGCAGGCTTTATGCTTGATGGAGAAATCTTGTATAAAAAGAGTCGAGATCAGATTTTGCTAAGGTGCGTCGATACAGTGGAAGCAAGAATGATACTTGAAGAAGTACACGAAGGGATTTGTAGAACACATGCTAATGGGCATATGATGGCCAAACAGATCATGAGAGCTGGTTATTATTGGTCTACAATGGAAAATGATTGCATTAGTTATGTTAGAAAGTGCCACAAATGTCAAATTTATGCAGATAAAATTCATTCCCCTCTAGTTCTGTTGCACGTCTTAGCACCACCATGGCCTTTCTCCATGTGAGGAATGGATGTGATCAGACCCATAACCCCCTAAAGCTTTAAATGAGCATCGATTTATCTTTGTGGTAATCGATTATTTTACAAAATGGGTGAAAGCAGCTTCGTATGCTAGTATTACGCGATCAGTAGTGTGTAGATTTATAAAAAGAGAGATAATATGTCGGTATAGTCTCTCGAAAAGGATTATCTCAGATAATGCTAGCAATTTAAACAATAAAATGATGAAAGAATTGTGTGCACAGTTCAAGATTAAGCATCATCATTCAGCACCATATCACCCAAAAATGAATGGTGCAATGAAAGCTGCGAATAAGAACATCAAGAGAATATTGGGGAAAATGACTGACACATATAAGGATTGGCATGAAAAGTTACCTTTTGTTTTGGTTGCCTATAGAACATCAATCTGAACCTCCACAGGGGCCACTCCATTTTCACTAGTATATGGGATGGAAGCTGTACTGCCAATTGAAGTGGAAATCCCTTCTCTGAGGGTGTTGATGGAAACAAAATTGGATGAGGTAGAATGGGTTCAAGATCGTTTTGAGCAGCTGAATCTTATTGAAGAGAAAAGGCTCTCAGTAATCAGTTATGGACAAATGTATCAAAGAAGAATTATACGAGCACATGACAAAAAAGATACGACCCCGATGCTTTCGTGAGGGTGAATTGGTGTAGAAAAGGATTTTACCATATCAGCATGACAATAGAGGAAAATGGATGCCCAACTGAGAAGGTCCATATGTGGTAAAAAATGTTTTTTCTGGTGGAGCTCTGATCCTTACAGAAATGGACGGAGATGAATTGCCAAGTCTTGTAAATTCAGACATTGTCAAGAAATATTTTGCTTAAAAAAAAGCAAAAAATGAAAAAATCAAAAAAAATCAAAAAATGAAAAAAATGAAAAAAAATAAAAAAAATGAAAAAAAATAAGAAAGGAAGTGATTCATATTGAAAACCCGAAAAAGGGTGGTTTGAGTCAAAAGTGGGTCATTTAAGCTAAAAACCTGTAAAGACGGCTTGAATGAAGATGAAACTCGGAGAAAGTTTTTTTCAGAGAATAAAGAAACGGCATCGAATGGACAAATTGTCACCAGAATTAAAAGATATGATTTTTAGGGGGCAAGTTCTCATTAGTCATAGATATGTGGCAAAAATTGGTCACATGAAATCACAGGTGACAAGATCGTAAATGTAACGGGTTTTTGGAAAAAGACCTGGTCTAAGAAGGCCGAAGTCGTCCAAATGTTCATTATTTAGAGAATTGATATTCGATTTTTGAAATACTTTTGAATCAACTGTTCTTTATGTCTCGAAAAGCTTATCTTTCTAAACATGAAATATCCTATCACTGATCATATTGCACACCTAACTTTGAACCTGAAATCATTGCATTTGTCATTGAAAATTAAGATATTGATTGATAAAGTTCATAATAGACCAACGCATCGCTCGAAAAGAGAATGCAATATGAGGATGACAAAAATAGTAACACGGGGGCCAAAAAAGAATGAAATGAAATCGATTGATTACTGAGGATAAAGAAAAAAAAAGGATAAAAAAAAAGAGATTTTAAAGCGATTAAAAGCTAGATGGGTCCGTCATGAGACAAAGATTTTTGGTCAAAAATTGAAAGAGTCAAAAGGACGAGATTACGGGAAGCAGCTTTTAAAGTTTGAAAGAATTGAACAAAAAGTTGAATTAACTTGGATGAAATGCATGATATAATTTGTTGATGGCATCTTTGTCTTTTCATTCATCACTATCATTGCATGCATTATATGCCTCTCGATAAGTTGCATAGAAGGTTTTTTTATGAGATATCAGGAAGAATTGATATTTTTCTTTCTCGAAACAAAGATGATAACCTTGAAGATGGTATGTTAGCACATTTTTTAAAATCAAAACTGTTGGTTATGAAGTACCCAATCTCTTATTTCTCAACTCACAGCTCAGTCTTATATAATTTTTGACTTACGGTTCAATCCCAGTCATCTTTAATCTTTGACTCGTGGTTTAATCCTGATCATTTCATTATTTCTGACTTGCGGTTCAATCCCAGTCATCTTTAATCTTTGACTCGCGGTTTAATCTCGATCATTTCATTAATTCTGACTTGCGGTTCAGTCCCAGTCATCTTTAATCTTTGACTCGCGGTTTAATCCGATCATTTCATTAATTTCTGACTTGCGGTTCAGTCCCAGTCATCTTTAATCTTTGACTTGCGTTTAATCCCATCATTTAATCTTGACTTGCGGTTCATCCCAGTCATCTTTAATCTTTGACTCGTGGTTTAATCCCGATCATTTCATTAATTTTTGACTTGCGGTTCAGTCCCAGTCATCTTTAATCTTTGACTCGTGGTTTAATCCCGATCATTTCATTAATTTCTACTTGCGGTTTAGTCCCAGTCATCTTTAATCTTTGACTCGTGGTTTAATCCCGATCATTTCATTAATTTTTTGACTTACGGTTCAATCCAGTCATCTTTAATCTTTGACTCGTGGTTTAATCTCATCATTTCATTCTCTGACTTGCGGTTCAATCCGTCATCTTTAATCTTTACTCATGGTTTAATCCCGATCATTTCATTAATTTACTTGCAGTTCAATCCAGTCATCTTTAATCTTTAACTCGTGGTTTAATCCCGTCATTTCATTAATTCTCTGACTTGCGGTTCAATTCCAGTAATCATTTAATCTTTGACTCGTGGTTTAATCCGATCATTTCATTAATTTCCTACTTGCGGTTTAGTCCCAGTCATTTTAATCTTTGACTCGTGGTTTAATCCGATTATTTCATTAATTTCCTCGATTTACGGTTCAATCCCAGTCATTGTTAATATTTGATTCGTGGTTTAATCCCAATCTTCTTATTCTTCAATTCGCGGTTCAATCCCGATCTCTTTAATTTAAATCGTAGTTTAATCTCGATGTTATTATTATCTTCTTACTCGTGGTTTAATCCCAGTCTCCTCATTTTTTGACTTGTGATTCAATCCAAATTCAATCCTGATCTTGTTATTCTTTGACTCGCAGTGTCATCCCGATCACTTTCTTTATTATTCGACTTTCGGTGTTGCCTTAATCGATTCTTTGTTTGTCAACACCAAATGTCATTTTCTTTATCACTTGACCTGACTTAAAAAAAAAAATCTGTTTGGATTTTGGACAAAATTGTTGTCTTTATTTTTGCTCTATTATTGATTATCAGTAATGTGCAAAGAGGGGCAGCTGTAGACATCAATTTTTGTCCCAAAAAAAATAAATAAATAAAAACAATAATATTACAAAATACGAAATACAAAAAATAATACAAAATACAAAACAAAAAAATCAAAAAATATAAAAAAAAATAAAAGACAAAAAAATTAAAGATGGCAGTGGTGCCGTCCCCGGCGCCACTGCCACCAGACCCTACCCTCCACCCCTCTAATTACTCATTTCGTTGACAAACGTCAGATAAGACAAAAATAAATAAAAGCAGCACAGGGCTTATGTTTACATTCTGTGATCGAGCCCCATGCCTTTCCCTTCAAACGCGTATGGCTGGAGCTCCATAAATAGAGCTCCTAGCGAAGCTAAAAAAAAAGAAAAGAAAGAAAGAAAGATTCTGTCAAAAAAAAAAGAAAAAACCACAAAAAAATCAAACAGTCCTCCCCGCAAGGAAGAACCCAGCGCCGAGAGCCCCTGCACAAAGAAAAATCAAGGTCAGTTAAAAAAAAATAAAGCCAGAATACAAAAAAAAAGAGATCTAACCGAAGCTTCACTATCAGATCTAGGGAAGTGGTACACTTTTTGGTGAAAGAGACCTCAGATCTGAACTTAAGAGGTCGAGAGGAACGTTTTGGTATTTTTTGAAAATTTTTTGACCACCGTCAACGGCGACAGGTGACCGACGACCGACGACGGCAACGGCGGAGGAACGACCGGCCGGCCATCTGCGTTTGGCCGGAGAAAAAAAAACGAGAGAGAAAAGAAGTTTTTTTTTTCTGAAGAGTGAAAGGAATGAGGGCAAGAAAAAATTTTTAACTTTTATATAAACTATCAATAGCCAAAACGACATCGTTTCAATAAACGCCCCAAAACGACGTCGTTTAAACCAAGGAGGATCCTCGTGTTGACCCGAACCCAACCCGGGGTCCGTGCAACCGACCTGCTAACCCGACTTCTCAACGGCTCTGGATCGGTTTGATCAGACCGAACCAAACCGCTCTCTGGACTGGCCTGAACCGCTGAACCAACAAGACCGCTCCCAGACCGAACCGAACTGTCGAACCGAACCATCCAGTCGAACCGTTATTGACCGGACCGTTGACCGGTCCGGTTCAGGTAAAAAAATTTTTTTTTTGAATTTTCTAATTTTTTTATATAATATATTTTTGTTATTTTAAGTATTTTTTTTGCATAAATGTTTAAATTTATTAGGATAAATATTTAATTGTTATTAATAATAATAAAATAAAAATAATATTAAAAAATAATATATTTTAAAAATGTTTAAATAGTAATAATAATGAAATAAACCTTTTATTTTTTCTGCCTAGATGTTGGAGGGAATAAAAAAAATCTCTTCAAACAAATAATTTCGCCTAGATGTTGAAAAATTATTATTAATAAATTTTCATAAAATATATATATAAGAAAATTTTAACTAGTTTTCCAAAGTTATAAAAAATTTTGAGCTAGCTCTGAAAGTCTGCCTAGATGATGGGGATTTTTAGAGATGTTCGCGTTTTAATTAAACCCCAAACCCTAAACTTAAACCTTAAAATTTTACCCTTAATTTATTTCAAAACTTTAAGGACACGTGTGGAAGTCTCGCATGAGATGGTTTGTTCCTGAATGCTGCCTAGATGATAGGGTATTTAGGAAATTCCATTTCATTAAGTTTTTCGCATTGAGTTCTTAATTCACATTAATAATAAGATTAATAAATAAAAAGTATAATAAAATTGGGATCTTAAATATAAACAGTCGCACCTAAGCTCTGCCTAGATGTTGGAAAGTCGGGGTAGTCTCATTATACTTAAGAATCCAACTCTTAAATTGCATTTCATTTTAAATGACATTCATTAGCATACATACATTAGCATGTTATCATCGATAATTGATTGCATTATTCTCTCTTTAATTTACTGTTCGATGATAAAATATTTTATAGTAAAAAAAAAAGGGAATAATACTTTTAAAAAAAATCTTTTTGTGATATTATAAAATAAATTAAAAATAACATTCCGAAAGAAATAATTCTTGGTACTCTGCCTAGAAGTTGGAGAGTCACTAACAATTATTTTCTATAAAGATTGTTATTTCATTTTAAGGATTATTGTGTTAAATCTTAGGCGAAAAGATTATTTAAATTCTGCCTTGATGATGGAGAATTTTAAGATAATTCTTTAACTTAAAGATTTTCTCAATAGTTCTAAATAAATATTTTAGCAAAATTTATTTGTTTATTTTTTTTCAAATGAAGGGAATTAGTGTTAAATCTCAAATTAAAATTGTTTTTATCTAACATTGAAAATAGCACGTAATTAAATGGTACCAATTTATGGGCGTTGTGGGGGTGCTAATCCTTCCCTACGCGTAACCGACTCCCGGACCCAACCTGATTTTTCGTATATCAAAATTTATCTTTTTGATGAACTTTAAACCCGTTTTTATAGTTTTATTAAAAGGATAAGCTTTTGAGTGGCCAATCACACCTTAACAAAGATTGGTGGTGACTCCATTTTATTTTTCTCGATTTTAAAAAACCCAATTTACGTCTGGCGGTCTCAAAACCGTTACGACAAGAAGGACGGAGCCCGGGTACAGAACTCATGTAATGTAAATGCATATGAGTGTGTGTGAAGAAACATATAGGTTTTATGCCCCAAAAATAAAATAAGAAACAAAAAAGAAAAAATGTTAGTAAACAAGTAATTACAATTTAAACCATTAGATCAAAAGATAAGATAAATTCAAAAATTATGGCTTGACTCTCTAACTTCTCCAATGGAGTCATTAAACTGTCATAATCCGTAAATCTATAGCTAGACTTAATAAAATGGATGGAGTCATCACCAATATTTTTTATCTAGGTGTGATTGACCACCTAAAGAATCTATCATCTAAAGGAGCTCCTAAATTTGACTAAGGGTCCCTAAAAGAATAGATTTGAGTCTACAAACCAAAACAGGGTTTAAGAGTTTAGTTACATGTAAGAAAGGTTATAGTACCCCCACATGCTCATCTGAAGGATGGTACCATATTATTTTAAATTTATCCTAAGATCTTGAGTCTAATTGTTTCAAATTTTTGTTAAATATTGGAAATAATTTTTAAGATTCTTCATCAATATGGTAGAACCCTTGAAATAATACTTCATCACCTCAAGAGTATTCATTGATCCCTTTTGTTTCCTTAAAGAGCTTTGTCGTCAAAAAAAAGTTTAATCGTTTATCATTATTATTATTATTATTATTATTATTTGTTGAAAATATATCTAATTATTTCACCATTTGGGCCAAATTAAAAATATTCTCTTTTTTTGAAATTCTAAAATTTTCACCATTTAGGTCTATTTAGAAATTCCCTTTTCTTTTTTTTTTTTTTTGGAAAGAAAATAATATGACAATTATTTTTATTGAAAGTTAATCTAAATTATTCCACCATTTGGGTCAAATTTAAAAGAAATTTCTCACCTAGAGATTTCTTAGGAATTTACCATTTAGAATTTCAAAGAATCTCATCCCTGGATAATTATCAAATATTTTCAACCCAAATTTTTATTTGAAAAATAATACAATTACTTATATTGAAACCTTATCTAAATTATTCCACCATTTGGGACAAATTTAAATAAAATTTTCACCTAGAGATTTCTTAGGAATTTATCATTTGAAATTTCTATGAATCTCATCCTTGGATAATTTGTATTTAATTCCAAAATTTATTTTTATTTTTTTATTTTTTATTATTTTTTGGTTTGAAAAATAAACATTAATTACTATTATTGAAACTTTATCTAATTATTCTACCATTTGGGACAAATTTAGATAAACTTTCTCACCTAAGAATTTTATAGAAATTTACCATTTGAAATTTCTATAAATTTCATCATTGGATAATTAATCTTTATTCCCAAAATTTATTTTTTAAATTAAATCATGCAAAAGTACCAAAAAAATATAATAAACACATAAAATAAAAAAAACCAAAGAACGGCTCGGCTTGTAGCTTGAATCGACTCGGCTTAAGGCACAAAAATCGGCTCAAAGGTGCAGTTCAGGAACCCTGCTCGGCTGAGGAGCTGGCTGAACGTGAGTCGGTCAAACGGGTTGGCGGTTCAGGTCGAGTTAGTCCAAGCAAAAACGTGCGGATACTGGAGATTTATTAACACCCAAAACACGTCTCTTACGTTAGTATATGAGGCTGAAATCTGATCTTTTCCCTTCAAATTTCCTTTTCATTTCTCTTTCCTCCCCTTTTTTCTATCCCTCTCTAACAAAACCCAAAATCTGATTGAATTTTAACTGGAAACTAAAAAAACATGCTGGAATTTGGAAAAACAGTCGAAAATTTCAAGTTTTGTCGAAAAGTTCACCGAAATCTGAAAAATTCCAAAAATTTTTTCAAAAAAAATTTGTCCAAAAATTTTTGAAAAAAAATCCTAAAATTTCTAAAAATTTGCCTATGCTATTCTAAACACCCTTTTTTTTTTTTTTGCTTCTGTTTTTTCCTGTATTTTGTGTGTTTTCTGTTCTGTTCAAGCATATATTTATAGGCTGAATTAGAAGAGTTCCAAATTATAAGTCCCACCTTTGACTGGATTTCTGCCTTATCAGAGAAGTTCATCCATCATGATTCTGCTAACCAATTGGCAGAACATTTTTTTTATATATTATTTTTTTTTTAATTTTAATCCATTATTTCTCCAAATAATAATTAAAATAAAAATTCAAAATAATAAAATAACAAAAAACATTTAGATCATTTTGCCTTATTTGGATCAGGCCCAATTGATCCAGATTTAGACCAAATTTATGTCTACAGTTTGCTTTAGTTTATGAAAAGAGTTTACTTATTGAAAAAATAAGTTATTGTTTGATCTTAAAAAATTTTAAAATTTTAGCTTATGCGGAAAGTGTTAATTTTAATAACAAATATTTAAATAAATTCATTTACAATCTCATTTTACTTTAATAATCAACAAAATTATTAGATTATATTATTTCACATTTTTTTTTTGTCTAATTTTCTTTATTTTATATTCTGTCCAATTTTTTCTCTGATTTAATTTGTTTTTATTCACATTAACAATATTTTATTTTATTTTATTTTTTAAAAATATTATATAAAATAATTTTTAACATTCTACAACACTTATGTATTAAATTTATCCAAACATTATTTAAACTTATCTTCACCAAACTTTAAAATAACCTTTCTCAAGTAACACTTTTTATGAAAACAGTCTCAAGGTACGACCCTAGCCGCTTTAGCTGAATTAGATTTCTTTAATTTCATAATCTAATCAAATAATAAGAATACTCGAGAGAAGAGCAATGCTATATTGCCTCCATTGAATTCCATTGCGCCTATATCAGGACTCTCCAACCACAAATTTCATGGTCCGTTCGTCCTTCATAACGTGCAGTCGAGGGACATGATTCTTGGATTTGAAAATAAAAGTGATTTAAAAAAAATGATATTGAAGGAAGAGTATATAATTTTTAAATTTTGTTGATTTAAGAAATATAAAGTTTTTGTATTTGAATTTATAAGAATGTAAAATTATGAAATAAAGTTATTTACTATATTATCTTTGATAACATTTAAATAATACATGATATTCATAATATTGATATGTGAATAATACGTTTTTATTTAAATTAAATAATTTTAAAAAATAATTTTTTATATTTTTAACAAATATAATCTTATAATTCTAATTACTATCTTAATATTAATTATACTTA
>NW_019167870.1:0-43585 GCF_002303985.1 Durio zibethinus
AATAGTCCTAACTATTTGAACCGGTTCGATAATACATTTATGTTTAAATCTCTTATTAATTTTAGAATATTATTAAATTAGTATTATTTTAATATGAATAAGCTTATATGAAAAGAAACAATTGTTTTATGATGAAATAAAGATCATAATGATTTAAGATAAATAATTGTTTACATAGTCATAACTATTTAAACTATTTCTGTAAACAAATTTAGTTTTTAAATCTCTTATTAATTTTTAAAATTTTAATAGATCAGTATTATTTTGTTCTGAATAATTTTGCATGAACAGAAACAATTTTTTTATTAAAAAACAAAAGGTCATAAAGATTTGAAATAAAAAATTATTCAAATAGACATGACTATGTGAACTTGTTTGGTAAATAGATTAACTTTTAAATCTCCTACCTATTAATTTTTAGAATAATAATAAATTAGTATTATTCTATTTCAAATAAACTAATATGAATAGAAACAATTATTTTATGACAAAACAAAAGATCATGACTATTTGAAATAAATAATTATTCAAATAGGCATAATAACTATTTAAAGTTGCTTGGTAAACAAATTTATTTTTTTAAATCTTATTAATTTTGGAAATATTAATAAACTAGTATTTTTTTATTTCAAATATGCTTGTATGAACAGAAACAATTGGCTTATGACTATTTGAATGTGTTTAGAAAATAAACTAGTATTATTTGAAATAGATAATTGTTAAATAGTCATAACTATTTGAATGTGTTTAGAAAATAGATTTATTTTTAAAATTTTACTTATTAATTTTTTGAAATCTTAATAAATTTATATTATTTTATTTGGAATAAGCTTATATGAGCAGAAACAATTATTTTATGACAAAACAAAATATCATAATGATTTGAAATAAAAAATTGTTCAAATAGTCATAACTATTCAAACTTTTCGGTAAATCGATTCGTTTTTTAAATCTCTTGCTCATTAATTTTTGGAAATATTAATAAATTAGTATTATTTTATTTTGAATAAGCCTATATTCACAAATATAATTTTTTATGATGAACAAAATGTCATAACAATTTGAAATAGATAATTATTCAAATAGTTATGACTATTGACTTGTACAGTAAAACATATTTATTTAAAATCTTTACTCATAATTGTTGAAATATTAATAAAATAGTATTATTTTAATCCAAATAGCTTCTATGACAAAAAATTGTTTTTTGACAAAACGAAAAGTCATAATGATTTGAAATAATAATTGTTCAAATTAGTCCATAACTAATTTGATTTTATTTAGTAAATAGAGTTGGTTTTTTAAAATCTTTTACTTATTAATTGTCTGAATATTAATAAATTTGTATTGTTTTAATTAAAATAAGCTTGTATGAATAGAAAAATTATTTTATGACAAAACCAAAGGTTATAGCAATTTAAAATAGGTAATCACTCAAATAGTCATAACTATTTGAACTTATTCAATAAACAAATTCAATTTTTAAATCTCTTATTAATTTTTAGAATATTAATAAATTAGAATTCTGTTATTCTGAATAAGCTTATAGGAATAGAAACAATTGTTGTGACGAAACAAAATGTCATAATGATTTGAAATAGATAATTGTTCAAACAATCAAAACTATTTGCACTAGTCAGGCCAACAGATTAATTTTTTAAATCTGTTACTTATTAATTTTTAGAATATTAATTAATTAGCATTACTTTATTTCGAATGAGATTGTATTAATAGAAAAAATTATTTTATGACGAAACAAATGGTCATAATGATTTGCAATAAATAATTGTTCAAATTGTTATAACTAATTGAACTGGTTTAGTAAATAGATTTATTTTTTAAATCTCTCATTAATTTTTAAAATATTAATAAATTAATATTATTTTATTTTCAACAAACTTATATGAACAAAAACATTTGTTTTATGACAAAGCAAAAGGTCATAATGATTTGAAATAGATAATTATTCATATAGCCTTAACTATTTGAACTAGTTCAGCAAACAAATTTATTTTTTAAATCTTTTAGATACTAATTTTCATAACATTTTTAGATTAGTATTATTTTATTTCGAATAAGCTTGTATGAACATAAATAATTGTTTTATGACAAAATAAAAGGTTATAACGATTTGAAATATATAATAGTTCAAATAGTCATAACTATTTGAACTAGTTCAATAAACAGATTTATTTTTTAAATCTCCTACTCATTAATTTTTGAAATATTAATAAATTAATATTATTTTATTCCAAATAGGCTTTATAAGGAAAAACAATTGTTTTATGGCAAAATAAATGTTTATAACGATTTGAAATAGATAATTGTTTAAATTGCCATAATTATTTGAACTGATTTGTAAATTGATTTTATTTTTTAAATCTCTAACTTCTCAATTTTTGAAATATTAATAAATTAATATTATGTTATTTTGGATAAACTTTTAAAAACTTAAACAATTTTTTTATTATAAAACAAAAGGTCATAATGATTTTAAATACATAATTGTTCAAATAGTCATAACTATTTGAATTTGTTTGGTAAATAGATTTATTTTTTAAAATTTCTTGCTTATTAATTTTCTAAATTTTAATGAAATAGTATTATTTTAGTTCAAATAAGCTTGTATGAAGTAAAACAATTATTTTATGATTAAATGAAAGGTCAAAATGATTTGAAATAGATAATTGTTCTTAACTATTTGAATAGGTTCGGCAAACACATTTATTTTTTAAATCTCTTACTTATTAATTTTAGAATATTATTAGTTTGGCAATATTTTACTCCAAATAAGCTTGTATGGACGATAACAATTGTTTTATGATAAAATAAAGATCATAACGATTTGAGATAGATAATTGTTTAAATAGTCATAACTATTTGAACTGGTTCGATAAATAGATTTAGTTTTTAAATCTCTTGCTTATTAATTTTTGAAATATTAGTAAAGTAGTATTATTTTATTTTGAATAAGTTTTTATCAACTGAAACAATTATTTTTTGACAAAACAAAAGTTCGTAATGTCTTTAAATAGAAAATTATTCAAATAGTCAAATCTATTTGAACTTGTTCAGTAAATAGATTTATGTTTTTAAATCTCTTGCTCATTAATTTTTCAAATGTTAATAAATTAGTATTATTATATTTGAAATAAGCTTCCATAAACTGAAATAATTGTTTTATGACTAAAAAGAAAGTTAGAATGATTTGAAACAGATAATTGTTTTAATAGTCTTAACTATTTGAACTAATTCAACAAACACTTATTATTTTTAATCTCTTATTAATTTTTGGAAAATTATTAAATTGGTATTATTTTAATTTGAATAAGCTTGTATGAAAAGAAATAATTGTTTTATGACAAAATAAAGATCATAACGATTTGAGATAGGTAATTGTTCAAATAGTCATAACTATTTAAACTACTTTCATGAATAAATTTAATTTTTAAATCTCTTATGAGTTTCTAAAATATTAATAGATCAATATTATTTTAGTCTAAATAATTTTTAATGAATAGATATGACCTTTTGTTTGTCAGTAAACCAATTGTTTTTATTCATACAAGCTTATTCGTAATAAAATAATACTAATTTATTAAAATTCCAAAAGTTAATAAGTAAAAGATTTAAAAATTAAATCTATTTACTGAGTGAGTTTAAATAGTTATAACTATTTGAACAGTTATTTATTTCAAATCATTATAAACTTTTGTTTTTGTCATAAAATAGTTGTTTCTATTCATACAAGTTTATTTGGAACAAAATAATACTAATTTATTAATATAATAAAATTAATGAGTTGGATACTTAAGAAATTAATCTATTTACCAAACAAGTTCAAATAGTCATGTCCATTTGAATTATTATCTATTTCAAATCGTTATGACATTTTGTTTTGTCGTAAAAAAATTATTTTTATTCATACAAAACTATTCAAAATAAAATAATACTAATTTATTAATATTTCAAAAATTAATAAGAGATTTAAAAACTAAATCTATTGACCAAACTAGTTCAAATAGTTATGACTATTTGAACAATTATTTATTTCAAATCGTTATGATCTTTTGTTTTGTCATAAAATAATTGTTTCTATTCATACAAGTTTATTCAAAATAAAATAATATTAATTTATTAATATTCTAAAAATTAATAAGTTGAAGATTTAAAAAATAAATATATTTGCCGAACAAGTTCAAATAGCCATGTCCATTTGAACTATAATCTATTCAAATTATTATGAAATTTTATTTTGTTGTAAAACAATTGTTTTATTCTTACAAAATTATTCAAAATAAAATAATATTAATTATTAATATTTCAAAAATTAATAAAAGATTTAAAAACTAAATCTTTTTACCAAACGAGTTTAAATAGTTATGACTATTTCAATAATTATTTATCTCAAATAGTATGATCTTTGTTTTGTCATAAAACATTTATTTCTATTCATGCAAGCTTGTTCAAAGTAAAATAATACTAAACTAATAATATTATAAAAATTAATAAGTAAGAGATTTAAAACTAAAGTGGTTTTTTGAACTAGCTCAAATAGTTATGATTATTTGAACAAATATCAATCTCAAATCAATATGATCTTTGTTTTCTTATAAAATAATTGTTTCTAATCATACAAGCTTATTTGAATAAAAATAATATTAATTTAATAGTATTCCAAAAAATAGTGGAAGATTTAAAAATTAAATGTATTTGCTAAATGAGTTCAAATAGTTATGACTATTAGAACAATTATCTATTTCAAATCATTCTAACCTTTTATTAATATTTTGAAAATTAATTAGTAAGAGATTTAAAAAATAAAAATGTTTACAACCATTTCAAATAGTTTTGACTATTTGAGATAATTATCTATTTATTGTTATAACCTTTTATTTTGTCATCAAACAATTAGTTCTATTCGTACTATTTTATTCAGAATAAAATACTAATTTAATAATATTCATCTTATACTAGAAATTAAAAAATAAATCTAATTGTTGAAACCCTTTCAAATAGTAAGAACTACATGAACGTATATCTATTTCAAATCAATATTGACCTTTTGTTTGTCTAAAAAATTGTTTTTGATCATAACGTGCTTATTCAAAATAAAAATAATTATTATATTTCAAAAATTATAGATAAAGAACCTTAAAAATAAAATCTGTTTATCGAACCAGCTCAAATAATTATGACTATTGAATAGTTATCATCCAAATCATTAATTTGTTTGTCCTAAAACAATTGTTTCTGATCATAGAGCTTATTTGGTTAAAAATACTGACTAATTTAATAATATTCCAAAAATTATAAAGTAAGAGATTTAAAAAATAAATATGTTTGTCAAACCAGTATAAAATACTTAAAACTATTATAATAATTATTATTAGTTTAAATTGGTTTTGGCCTTTGGTCTAGTTAGAAAATATTTGTTTCGTATATCTAAATTATCAGAATTAAAATAAACCAAATTTATTAAACATTTGAAAATTTAATAAGGAAAAGATTTGAAAAAATAAATCTGTTTATCGAATAAATTCAAATAGTGATGACTATTTGAACAATTATTTATTTAAAATCATTATAACTTTTGTTTTGATATAAAA
The DNA here is from genome assembly GCF_002303985.1 of Durio zibethinus. Next base: position 5,610 of record NW_019167870.1, read on the forward strand.
CAATTGTTTCAGTTCATAAAAACTTATCCAAAATAAAATAATACTAATTTCTTAATATTTCAAAAATTAATAAGCAAGAGTTTTAAAAAATAAATTAGTTTACCGAACAAATTCAAATAGTTACAACTATTTGAACAATTGTATATTTAAAATCATTATGACTTTTTGTTTTGTCATAAAACAATTGTTTCAATTCATACAAGCTTATTCAAAATAAAATATTATAAATTTATTAATATTTTGAAAATTAATAAGTAAGTGATTTAAAAAGTAAATCGGTTTACCAAATCAGCTCAAATAATTGTGGCCATTTCAACAATTATCTATTTCAAATTGTTACTACCTTTTGTTTGGTCATATAACAATTGTTTTTTATTATACAAGTTTATTCAGAATAAAATAATAGTATTTTATTAATCTCTCAAAAATTAATAAGAGATTTAAAAAATAAATCTATTTACTAAACATTTAAATAATTATGACTATTTGAATAGTTGTATACTTCAAATAGTTATAACTTTTGTTTTGTCATAAAATAATTATTTCTGTTCATACAAGCTTATTCAAAATAAAATAATACTAATATAAAAATATTCCAAAAATTAATAACTGAGAGATTTAAAAAAATAAATTTGTTTGCTAAACTAGTTTAAATAGTTAAGACTATATGAACCATTATTTATTTCAAATAATTTTTTTTGTCATAAAACAAAATTTTCAATTCACACTAACTTATTCAAAATAAGATAAAATGAATTTATTCATATTAAAAAAATTAATATGTAAGAGGTTTAAAAAATAATTCTGTTTACCTAACCAGTTCAAATAATTATGATTATTTGAACAATTATCTTTTTCAAATAGTTATGACCTTTCATTTTGTCATAAAACAATGTTTTTGTTCATACAAGTTTGTTCAAAATAAAAGAATACTAATCTATTAATATTTCAAAAATTAATAAGAGATTTAAAAAATAAATCTGTTCACCAAATCAGTTTAAATAGTTATGACTATTTGAGTAATTATTTATTTTAAATTGTTATGACTTTTTTTCTATTATAAAATAATAGTTTTTGTTCATACACACTTATTCGATTAAAATAATACAATTTTATTAATATTTCAACAATTAATAAGTAAAAAATTTTAAAAACAAATATGCTTACTGAACTAGATCAAATAGTCATGACTATTTGAATAATGATCTATTTCAAATCGTTATGACCTTTTGTTTTGTCATAAAAAAATCATTTCAGTTCATATAAGCTTATTTGAAATAAAATAATACTAAGTTATTAATATTCTAAAACTTAATAATTAGGATATTTAAAAAATAAATCTATTTAATGAATAAGTTTAAATAATTATGACTATTTGAGCAATTATCTATTTGAAATCGCTATTACCTTTTGTTTTTTCATAAAATGATTTTTTTCTATTCATACAAACTTATTTTAAATAAAATAATATAAATTTATTAATATTAATACAATTAATAAGTAAAAGATCTAAAAATAAATCTGTTTACCAAACAAGTTCAAATCTTTATGACTATTTGAACAATTATTTATTTCAAAATTTTATGACCTTTTGTTTTGTCATAAAACAATTGTTTCTATACATACAAGCTTATTTGGATTAAAAAATATTAATTTATTAATATTTTGACAAATAATTAGTAAAAAATTAAAAATAAATATGTTTATTGAACAAGTTCAAATAGTCATGAATATTTGAATAATTAATTATTTCAAATCATTGTGACCTTTTTTTTTAATAAAACAATTGTTTCAGTTCATATAAGCTTATTTGAAATAAAATAATACTAATTTATTAATATTATAAAAATTAATGAGTAAGAGAATTAAAAAATTAATCTATTTATAGAACATGTTCAAATAGTTATGACTATCTGAACAATTATCTATTTCAAAACATTATGACCTTTTGTTTTATCGTAAAAAAATTGGTTTTGTTCATGTAAGTTTATTTCAAATAAAATAATATAAATTTATTAATATTCTAATAGTTAATAAGTAAAAATTTGAAAAATAAATATGTTTTCTAAACATGTTCAAATAGTTATAACTACTTGAACAATTATCTATTTCAAATTGTTATGACCTTTTGTTTTGTCATAAACCAATTGTTTCTATTCATAAAAGCTTATATAGAATAAAATAATACTAATTTATTAAAATTTCAAAAATTAATAAGTAAAAGATTTAAAAAATATATCTATTTACCGAGCGAGTTCAAATAGTTATGACCCTTTGAACAATTATTTATTTCAAATCATTTTGTTTTGTAATAAAATAATTGTTTCTATTCATACAATTTTATTTGAAATAAAATAATACTAATTTATTAATATTCTAATCATTAATAGGTTGGAGATTTAAAAAATAAATTTATTTACTGAATAAGTTCAAATAGTCATGTCTATTTGAATTATTATCTATTTCGAATCATTATGACATTTTGTTTTGTCATAAAACGATTGTTTCTATTCATACAAAATTATTTAGAATAAAATAATACTAATTTATTAATATTTCAAAAATTAATAAGAGATTTAAGAATTAAATCTATTTATCGAACCATTTCAAATACTTATGGCTATTTGAGCAATTATCTATCTCAAATTGTTATGATCTTTATTTTGTAATAAAACAACTGCTTCTATTGATACAAACTTATTCAGAGTAAAATATTGCTAAATTAATAATATTCTAAAAAAAAAAGAGATTTAAAAAATAAATTTGTTTACCGAACTAATTCAAATAGTTAAGACTATTAGAACAATTATCTATTTCAAATCATTCTTATCTTTTGTTTAGTCATAAAATAATTGTTTTAGTTCATACATGCTTATTCAAAATAAAATAACACTAATTTATTAACATTCAAAAAATTAATAAACAAAAAATTTAAAAAATAAATCTGTTTATTGAACAATTTCAAATTGTCATAACTATTTAAATAATTATCTATTTAGAATAAATATGACCTTTTGTTTTATCATAAAAAAATTGTCTTAGTTCATAAAAGCTTATCTGAAATAAAATAATATTACTTTATTAATATTTCAAAAACCAATAAGTTAAATATTTAAAAAATAAGTCAGTTTATCAAATTGGTTTAAATAATTATGGTCACTTGAATAATTATCTATTTCAAATTGTTACAAACTTTGTTTTGTCATAAAACAATTTTTTTTTCATCATACAAGCCTATTCAAAATAAAACAATACTAACTTATTAATAATTCAAAAATTAATAAGTAGGAGGTTTAAAAAATAATTTTGTTTACTAAACTAGTTTCTATTTGAACAATTATCTATTCCAAATCATTATAACCTTTTGTTCTATTATAAAATAATTGTTTTAGTTCATATAAACTTATTTCGAATAAAATAATACTAATTTAATATTATTTTGAAAATTGATAACAAGGAGAATAAAAAAAATAAACCTATTTGCTAAAACAATTCAAACAATTAAGACTATATGGATAATTATTTGTTTACTAAAAATTATGGCCTTTTGTTTAGTCATAAAACAATTGTTTTTATCATTCCAGCTTATTCGGAATAAAATAATACTAATTTATTAATCTTTCAAAAATTGCCAAGAGATTTAAAAAATAAATTTGTTTACTGAACTAGATTAAATATATGACTATTTGAACAATTGTAACTTCAAATCGTTATAACCTTTTGTTCTATCATAAAACAATTATTTTGTTCATACAAGTTTATTCAAAATAACATAATGCTAATCTAATAATATTCCAAAAATTAATAACTAAGAAATTAAAAAATAAATTTGTTTGCTGAACTAGTTTAAATATTTAAAGACTATATGAATAATTATCTATTTCAAATCATTATGACCTTTTGTTTTGTCATAAAATAAGCTTTTTGAATTCATACTAGCTTATTTGAAATAAAAAAATGAATTTATTAATATTTCAAAAGTTAATAAGTAAGAGATTTAAAAAACAATTCTGTTTACCTAACTAGTTCAAATAATTATGATTATTTGAACAATTATCTATTTCAAATCATTATGACCTTTTGTTTTGTCATAAAATAAATATTTTTGTTCATATAAGTGTGTTCAGAATAAAGTAATATTAATATATTAATATCTCAAAAATTAAGAAGAGATTTAAAAAATAAATCTATTTATCAAACAAGTTCAAATAGTTCAAATAGTTCAAATAGTTTTGACTATTTGAGCAATTATTTATTCAAATCATTATGACTTTTTGTTCTATTATAAAACAATTGTTTCTATTCATACAAGCTTATTCGAGTTAAAATAATACTAATTTATTAATATTTCACAATTGATAAGTAATTAATTTAAAAAGTAAATATGTTTACTGAACTAGATCAAATAGTCATGACTATTTCAAATAATTATCTATTTCAAATCGTTATGACATTTTGTTTTGTCTTAAAAAAGTATTTCAATTCATGTAAGTTTATTCAAAACAAAATAATATTAAGTTATTAATATTATGAAAATTAATAATTAAGAGATTTAAAAAATGAATCTGTTTGTCGAACAAGTTTAAATAATTTTGACTATTTCGACAATTATCTATTCAAAATTACTATAACTTTTTGTTTTGTCATAAAATGATTTTTCTGTTCGTACAAGTTTATTTTGAATAAAATAATACAACTTTATTAATATTAAGACAATTAATAAGTAAAAGATTTAAAAAATAAATCTATTTATCGAACAATTTCAAATCTTTATGACTATTTGAAAAATTATTTATTTGAAATTGGTATGACTTTTTGTTTTGTCGTAAAATAATTATTTCTATCATACATGTTTATTCTGATTCACAAAATATTTATTTTTTAATATTTTGACAATTAATAGTAGAATATTTAAAAAATAAATATATTTTCCAAACAAGTTCAACTAGTCATAACTATTTGAATAATTATCTATTTCAAATCATTGTGACCTTCTGTTTTGTAATAAAACAATTGTTTCAGTTCATATAAGCTTATTTGAAACAAAATAATATTAATTTATTAATATTCCAAAAATTAATGAGAAAGAGAATTAAAAAAGGAATCTTGTTACCAAACATGTTCAAATAGTTATGACTATATGAATTATTATCTATTTCAAATCATTGTGACCTTTTGTTTTGTAATAAAACAATGGTTTTAGTTCATATAAGCTTATTTGAAATAAAATAATACTAATTTGTTAATATTCCAAAAATTAATGAGAAAGAGAATTAAAAAAGGAATCTTGTTACCAAACATGTTAAAATTGTTATGACTATCTAAACAATTATCTATTTTAAAACATTATGACATTTTGTTTTCTCATAAAACATCTAGTTCTACTTATGCAAGCTTATTTCAAATAAAATAATAAAAAATTATTAATATTTCAAAAATTAATGAGTAAAAATTTAAAAATAAATATATTTTTTGAACACTTTCAAATAGTTATGACTATTTGAATAATTATCTATTTCAAATCGTTATGACCTTTCGTTTGGTCATAAACCAATCGTTTCTATTCATAAAAGCTTATTTGAAATAAAATAATACTAACTTATTAAAATTCCAAAAATTAATAAGTAAAAGATTTAAAAAATAAATCTGTTTATTGAGCGAGTTCAAATAGTTATGACTATTTGAACAATTATTTATTTCAAATCATTATAATCTTCTATTTTATTATAAAACAATTGTTTCTATTCATACAAGTTTATTTGAAATAAAATAATACTAATTTATTAATATTCTAAAAATTAATAAGTTGGAGATTTAAAAAATAAATTTCTTTACCGAACAAGCTCAAATAGTCATATCCATTTGAACTATTATCTATATCAAATTGTTATGACATTTTGTTTTGTCATAAAACAATTGTTTCTATTCATAAAAAATTATTCAAAATAAAATAATTCTAATTTATTAGTATTTCAAAAATTAATAAAAGATTTAAAAACTTAATCTGTATATCAAACCAATTCAAATAATTATGATTTTTTTGAACAATTATCTATCTCAAATCATTATGATATTTATTTTGTCATAAAGCAATTGTTTTTGTTCATACAAGCTTATTTGGAGTAAAATATTGATAAATTAATAATATTCTAAAAATTAATAAGAGATTTAAAAAATAAATGTGTTTGCCAAACCAATTCAAATAGTTAAGAATATTAGAACAATTATTTATTTCAAATTGTTTTGACCTTTTACTTGTCATAAAATAATATTTTCAGTTCATACATGCTTATTCAAAATAAAATAATACTAATTTATTAGCATTTAGAAAATTAATAAATAACAAATTTTAAAAAATAAATTTGTTTTTCGAACAAGTTCAAATAGTTATGACTATTTGAACAATTATCTATTTAAAATAAATATGACCTTTTGTTTTATCATAAAACAATTGTTTCAATTCATAAAAGCTTAACTAGAATAAAATAATATTACTTTATTAATACTTCAAATTTTGATATATTAGAGATTTAAAAAATACATTGAATGGGTACAAATAATTATGGCCATTTGAACAATTATCTATTTCAAATTGTTACAAGCTTTTGTTTTTTCATAAAACAATTGTTTTTCATCATACAAGCCTATTTGGAATAAACTAATATTAATTTATTAAAATTTCAAAAATTAATAAGAAGGAGATTTAAAAAATAAATTTGTTTACTGAATCGATTCCTATTTGGACAATTATCTATTTTCAATTGTTATAACCTTTTGTTCTATTGTAAAATTATTGTTTTAGTTCATATAAGCTTATTTGGAATAAAATAATACTAATTTAATAATATTCCAAAAACTAATAACTAGGAGATTTAAAAAATAAATCTGTTTGCCAAAGTAGTTCAAACAGTTAAGACTATATGAATAATTATCTCTTTCAAATCGTTATGATCATTTGTTTTAACATAAAACAATTGTTTCAATTCATAGAAGCTTATTCAAATAAAATAATACTAATTTATTAATATTCTAAAAATTAATAAGTAAGTTATTTAACAAATGAATCTATTTATCAAATCAGTTCAAATAATTATGGCTATGTCAACAATTATCTATTTCAAATTGTTATTACTTTTTGTTTTGTCATATAACAATTGTGTTTGAACATTCAATTTTATTCGAAATAAAATAATACTAATTTATTAATCTTTCAAAAATTAATAAGTAAAGATTTAAAAATAACTTTGTTTACTGATCCAGTTCAAATAGCAATAACTATTTGAACAATTGTAAACTTCAAATTGTTATAATCTTTTGTTTGTCATAAAACAATTATTTTTGTTCATACAAGCTTATTTGAAATAAAATAATACTAATCTAATAATATTTCAAAAATTAATAACTAAGAGAATTAAAAAATAAATTTGTTTGCCGAACTAGTTCAAATATTTAAGACTATATGAACAATTATCTATTTCAAATCGTTATGACCTTTTGTTTTGTCATAAAATAAGTTTTTTTTTAATTCATAATAGCTTATTTGGAATAAAATGAAATGAATTTATTAATATTTCAGAAATTAATACGTAAGAGATTTAAAAAATAATTCTATTTACCTAACTAGTTCAAATAATTATGAATATTTGAACAATTATCTATTTCAAATCATTATGACATTTTGTTTTGTCATAAAACAAATGTTTTTGTTCATATAAGTTTGTTCAGAATAAAGTAATACTAATCTATTAATATTTTGAATATTAATAAGAGATTTAAAAAAAAATTTATTTATTAAACTAGTTCAAATAGTTTTGACTATTTGAGCAATTATTTATTTCAAAGCGTTACGACTTTTTTTTCTGTTATAAAACAATTGTTCATATATGCTTATTCGGATTAAAATAATACTAATTTATTAATATTTCAGCAACTGATAAGTAAAATTAAAAAATATATATGTTTACTGAACTAGATCAAATAATCATGATTTTTTGAATAATTATCTATTTCAAATCGTTATGACCTTTTTTTTATCATAAAAGAATTGTTTCAGTTCATATAAGCTTATTCCAAATAAAATAATGCTAATTTATTAGTAATCCAAAAATTAATAATAAAGAAATTTAAAAATATGAATCTGTTTACTGAAAAAGTTTAAATAATTATAACTGTTTGAACAATTATCTATTTGAAACCGTTATAACCTTTTGTTTTGTCATAAAAGAGTTTTATCTATTCATACAATCTTATTTCAAATAATATAAATCAAATTTATTAATATTAAGATAGTTAAAAATGTAAAAGATTTAAAAAATAAATTTGTTTACGAAACAAGTTCAAATTGTTATGACTATTTATGCAATTATTTATTTCAACTTGTTATGCCTTTTCGTTTTGTCATAAAACAATTGTTTATGTTCATACAAGTTTATTCAAATTTAAATAATATTAATTTATTAATATTTCGATAATTAATAAGTAAAAAATTTTAAAAAATAAATATGTTTACCAAACAAGTTCAAATAATCATGACTATTTGAATAATTATCTATTTCAAGTCATTATGACCTTTTCTTTTGTAATAAAACAATTGTTTCAGTTCATATAAGTTTATTTGAAGTAAAATATTATTAATTTATTAATATTCAAAAAATTAATGACTAGGAGAACTAAAAAAAGAATCTATTTATCGAATAAGTTCAAATAGTTATGACTATCTGAACAATTATCTATTTTAAAATATTATGAATTGCCACAAAATAATTGGTTTTGTTCATGCAAGCTTATTTTGAACAAAATAATTTAAATTTATTAATATTCTAGAAATTAATAAGAAAAAAATGTTTTCTGAATACGTTCAAATAATTATGACTATTTCAACAATTATCTATTTCAAATTATATGATTTTTTGTTTTGTTATAAACTAATTGTTTTTGTTCATAAAAACTTATTCGGAATAAAAATAATACTAATTTATTAAAATTCTAAAAATTAATAAGTAACAGATTTAAAAAAAATCTGCTTAATGAGCGAGTTCAAATAGTTATGACTATTTGAACAATTATTTATTTCAAATCGTTATGATCTTTTGTTTTGTCATAAAATAATTATTTCTATTCATACAAGTTTATTCAAAGTAAAATAATATTAATTTATTAATATTCTAAAAATTAATAAGTTGAAGATTTAAAAAATAAATATATTTGCCGAACAAGTTCAAATAGCTATGTCCATTTGAACTATAATCTATTTCAAATTATTATGAAATTTTATTTTGTTGTAAAACAATTATTTTATTCTTACAAAATTATTCAAAATAAAATAATATTAATTATTAATATTTCAAAAATTAATAAGAGATTTAAAAACTAAATCTTTTTACCAAACGAGTTTAAATAGTTATGACTATTTCAATAATTATTTATCTCAAATAATATGATCTTTGTTTTGTTATAAAACATTTATTTCTATTCATGCAAGCTTCTTCAAAGTAAAATAATACTAAACTAATAATATTATAAAAATTAATAAGTAAGAGATTTAAAAATAAATGTATTTGCTGAACCGTTATAATAGTTAAGACTATTAGAATAATTATCTATTTCAAAACGTTCTAACCTTTTTTTGTCATAAAATTTTTTTCAGTTCATACAAGCTAATTTGAAATAAAATAATATAATTTTATTAACATTTAGAAAATTAATAAGGAAGAAATTTAAAAAAATAAATCTATTTATCAAACAAGTTCAATTAGTTATGACTATTTAAACAATTATCTATTTAAATCATTATGACCTTTTTGTTTTATCATAAAACAATTGTTTCAGTTCAATAAAACTTATCCAAAATAAAATAATATTACTTTATTACTATTTCAAAAATTGAGAAGTTGGAGATTTAAAAAATAAATCAGTTTCTCAAATCAGTTCAAATAATTATAGCCATTTGAACAATTATCTATTTCAAATTATTATGAACTTTTGTTTTGTTATAAAACAATTGTTTTTCATCATACAAGTTTATTCATAACAAATTAATACTAATTTATTACTATTTCAAAAATTAATAAGTAGGAGAATTAAAAAATAAATATAGTTATCGGACTAGTTTAATTAGTTATTACTATTTGAATAATTATATATTTCAAATTGTTATAATCTTTTGGTTTGTCATAAAACAATTTTTTATGTTCATACAAGCTTATTTGGAATAAAATAATACTAATCTAATAATATTATGAAAATCAATAACTAAGAGATTTAAAAAATAAATTTGTTTGTTCTATTTTGATTCGTTATGACCTTTTGTTTTGTCATAAAACAAATATTTTTGTTCATATAAGTTTGTTCTAAATAAAATAATATTAATTTATTAATATTTTAAAAATTAATAAGAGATTTAAAAAATAAATCTGTTTACCAAACCAATTCAAGTAGTTATAACAATTCGAATAATTATTTATTTCAAATCATTATGACCATTTGTCTTGTCATAAAACAATTGTTTCTATTGATACAGTCTTATTTGGAATAAAGTAATGCTAATTTATTGATATTCAAAAAATTAATACGTAACAGATTTAAAAAATGAATCTATTGGCCTGACCAATACAAATAGTTAAACAAATTTATTTTTTAAATCTCTTAGTTATTAATAGTAAAAATATTATTAGATTAGTATTCTTTTATTATAAATAAGCTTGTATGAATAGAAATAATTATTTTATGAAAAAGCAAAAGGTTATAACAAATTGAAATATATAATTGTTCAAATAGTTATAATTATTTAAACTAGTTCGATAAGTAATATTATTTTTTAAATCTCTATAAATTTTTGAAATATTAAAAAATAAATTTTATTTTATTATGAGTAAACTTGGATGAACTGAAATAATTGTTTTATAACAAAACAAAAGGTTATAACAATTTGAAATAATAAATAATTATTCATATGGTTTTAACAATTTGAACTATTTCAAGAAACAAATTTATTTTTTAAATCTCTTAGTTATGAATTTTTAGAATGTTATTAATTTAGTATTATTTTATTTCGAATAAATTTATATGAACAAAAATAATTATTTTATGACAGAATAAAAAGTTATAACAATTTAAAATAGATAATTATTCAAATAGTCATAACTATTTGAACTTATTTAGTAAACAAATTTATTTTTTGAATCTCATACTAATTCTTGAAATATTAATAAATTAGTATTGTTTTATTTCAAATAAACTTGTGTGTTCAAAAATTATTGTTTTATGACAAAATGAAAAGTACTAATAATTTTATTTCAAATAAGCTTGCATGTTGAAAAACAATTTTTTTATGACAAAATGAAAGGTAATAACGATTTGAAATAAATAATTGTTTAAATATCCATAATTATTTAAACTAATTCAGTAAATTGATTTATTTTTTAAATCTCTTGTTAATTTTCAAAATATTAATAAAGTAGTATTATTTTATTTTGGATAAACTTTTGTGAACTGAAACAATTGTTTTATGACAAAGCAAAAGTTCATAATAATTTTAAATAGATAATTATTCAAATAGTTATAGCAATTTGAACTTGTTCGGTAAATAGATTTATTTTTTCAAATCTCTTGCTTATTAATTTTTTGAAAGTTAATAAATTAGTATTATTTTCTTTCAAATAGCTTGTATGAACTGAAATAATTATTTTATGACTAAACAAAAGTCAAAATGATTTGAAATAGACAATTATTCTAATAATCTTAACTATTTGAATTGATTCAGCAAACACATTTATTTTTTAAATCTCTTACTTATTAATTTTTAAAATATTATTAAATTAGTTTTATTTTTACCTAAATCAGCTTATATGATCAGAAACAATTATTTTATGACAAAATAAAGATCATAACCATTTGAGATTGATATTTGTTCAAATAGTCATAACTACTAGAATTGCTTCAGAAAATAGCTTTAGCTTTTAAATCTCTTGCTTAATAATTTTTGAAAAATTAATAAAGTAGTATTATTTTATTTTGATAAGTTTTTATTAACTGAAACAATTGTTTTGTGACAAAATAAAAGGTTAAAACAATTTTAAATAAATAATTATTTAAATAGTCATATCTAATCGAAATTGTTCAGTAAACAAATTTTTTCTTAAATCTCTTGCTTATTAAATTTTCAAATGTTAATAAATTAGTATTATTTTATTCCAAATAAGCTTGTATGAACTGGAATAATGGTTTATGACTAAACAAAATGTTAGAATGATTTGAAATAGATAATTGTTCTAATAGTCTTAACTATTTAAAGTAGTTCGACAAGCTTTTTTTTTTTTAAATTTCTTACTTATTAATTTTTAGAATATTATTAAATTAGTATCATTTTAATCAAATAAGCTTATGTGAAAAGAAACAATTGTTTAATGACAAAATAAAGACCATTATGATTTGCGATAAATAATTGTTCAAATAGTCATAACTATTTGAACTGTTCGATAAATAAATTTAGTTTTTAAATCTCTTATTAATTTTTAAAATACTAATAAATCAATATTATTTTATTTTGAATAATTCTGTATGTACAGAAACAATTATTTTACTACAAAACAAAAGGTTATAATGATTTGAAATAGATAATTGTTCAAATGAACATGACTATTTGAACTTGTTTGGTAAAGAAATTTATTTTTTAAATCTCTTACCTATTAATTTGCAAAATCTTAATAAAATAGTATTATTTTATTTCAAATAAATTTGTATGAATAGAAACAACTTTTTTATGACAAAACAAAAGATCACGACTCTTTGATATAAAAATTGCTCAAACAGTCATAACTATTTGAGCTTACTTAGTAAACAGATTTATTTTTTAAATCTTTTACTTATTAATTTTTGAAATATTAATAAATTAGTATTATTTTGAATAAGCTTGTATGGATAGAAACAATTGGTTTACCACAAAACAAAAGGTCATAACTATTTGAAATAGATGATTGTTCAAATAGTTAAAACTATTTGAATGTGTTTGAAAAAAAATTAATTTTTAAATTTTTACTTATTAAATTTTGAAATATTAATAAATTTAATTATTTTATTCGAAATAAGCCTGTATGAACAGAAACAATTATTTTATGACAAAACAAAAGGTTATAACAATTTGAAATAGATAATTGTTCAAATAGTCATAACTATTTGAACTTGTTCAGTAAACAAATTCATTTTTTTTAAATCTCTTACTCATTAATTTTCAAAATATTAATAAATTAATGATATTTTATTCCAAATAAGCCTATATGAATTGATACAATTGTTTTATGTCAAAATAAAAGGTGATAACGATTTGAAATAGATAATTATTCAAATAGTTATAACTTTTTAAACTTGTTTGGTAAATATATTTATTTTAAAATCTTTTACTTATTAACTTTTAAAATATTAATAAATTAATATTATTTTAATCTAAATAGGCTTGTATGAAGAAAAGCAATTGTGTCATGACAAAATTAAAAGTCTTAATGATTTGAAATAACTAATTGTTCAAATAGTCATAATTATTTGAACTTATTTGATAAACAAATTTTTTTTAAAAATCTTTTAGTTATTATGTGTCTAAATATTAACAAATTTATGTAATTTTATTTGAAATAAGCTTTTATGAATAGAATATTTTGTTTTATGACAAAACAAAAGGTTATAGCGATTTAAAATAGATAATTGTTCAAATAGTCATAATTATTTGTACTTGTTCAATAAATAGATTCATTTTTTAAATCTCTCACTTATTGATTTTCAAAATATTAATAAAATAGAATTACGTTATTCAAATAAGCTTATACGAATAGAAACAATTATTTTGTGATAAAACAAAAGGTCATAATGATTTAAAATAGATAACTGTTCAAATAGTCATAACTATTTACACTAGTCAGGCCAATAGTTTCATTCTTTAAATTTGTTGCTTATTAGTTTTCAAAATATTAATAAATTAGCATTACTTTATTCCAAATTAGACTATATGAACAGAATAATTGTTTTATGACAAAACAAATTATCATAATGATTTGAAATAAATGATTGTTCAAATAGTTATAACTAATTGAACTGGTTTAGTAAACAAATTTATTTTTAAATTTCTTACTTCTTAATTTTCAAAATATTAATAAATTATTATTATTTTATTCTGAACAAACTTATATGAACAAAAACATTTGTTTAATGACTAAACAAAAGGTCATAATGATTTGAAATAGATAATTATTCAAATAATCATAATTGTTTGAACTAGTTAGGCAAACATAATAGTTTTTTAAATCTCTTACTTATTAAGTTTTGAAATATTAATAAATTTATTTTATTTTATTCTGAATATGCTACTAAGAACTAAAAAAATTGTTTTACGACAAAACAAAAGGTTATAATGATTTGAAATAAAAAATGTTTATATACCCTTCACTATTTAAACTAGTTCAGTAAACAAATTTATTTTTTAAATCTCTTAGTTATTAATTTTCATAATATTATTGCATTAGTATTATTTTATTTTGAATAAACTTGTGTGAACAGAAATAATTGTTTTATGAGATAACAAAAGGTTATAACAATTTGAAATATATAATTGTTCAAATAGTTATAACTATTTGAACTGGTTCAGTAAACAGATTAACTTTTTAAATCTCTTACTTATTAATTTTTGAAATATTAGAAAATTAATATTATTTTATTTTGAAGAGGCTTGTATGATGAAAAACAATTGTTTTACCAAGTTTATAATGATTTGAAATAGATAATTGTTCAAACGGCCATAATTATTTGAACTAATTTGATAAATTGATTTATTTTTTAAATCTCTAACTTATCAATTATTGAAATATTAATAAAGTAATATTATTTAATTTTGAATAAACTTTTATATACTGAAATAGTTGTTTTATGATAAAATAAAATATCATAACAATTTTAAATAGATAATTGTTTGAACAATCATAAATATTTGAACTTATTCAGTAAATAAGTTTTTTAAAATTTCTTACTTATTAATTTTTTAAATTTTAATAAATTAGTATTATTATATTTTAAATAAGTATGTATGAATTGAAACAATTATTTTTTTACTAAACAAAAGATCAAAACAATTTGGAATAGATAACCGTTCTAACAGTCTTAACTATTTAATTGGTTTGAAAAATACATTTATTTTTAAATCCTTGTTAATTTTCAAAATAGTAATAAATTGGTATTATTTTATTCTAAATAATTTTGTATGAATAGAAACAATTATTTTATGACAAAACAAATTGTCATAACGATTTGAAATTAATAACAGTTTAAATGGACATGACTATTTGAACTTGTTTAGTAAACAGATTTATTTTTTAAATTTCTAACTTATTAATTTTTAGAATAATAATAAATTAGTGTTATTTTATTCCAAATAAACTTGTATGAATAGAAATAACTATTTTATGACAAAATAAAAGATCATAACGATTTGAAATATATAATTATTCAAATAGTCATAACTATTTGAACTTGCTTGGTAAACAGATTTATTATTTAAATCTTTTACTTATTAATTTTAGAAATATTAATAAATTAGTATTATTTTATTCCAAATAAGCTTGTATGAACAGAAACAATTGGTTTATGACAAAACAAATTGTCATAACGATTTGAAATAGATAATTGTTCAAATAGTCATAACTATTTAAATGTGTTCAGAAAACATATTTATTTTTTAAATTTTTTCTTATTAATTTTGGAATTTTAATAAATTTATATTATTTTATTCTAAATAAGCTTGCATGAACAAAACAAATTATTTTATAATAAAACAAATGGTTATAATGTTTTAAAATAGATAATTATTTAGATAGTCATAACTAATTGAACTTGTTTGGCAAATAGATTCATTTTTTTAATTCTCTCACTCATTAATTTTTAGTATGTTAATAAATTAGAATTATTTTATTTCAAATAAGCTTATATTAACTCAAAAAAATTGTTTTATACAAAACAAAAGGTCACAATGATTTGAAATAGATAATTATTCAAATAGTTATGATTATTTGAACTTGTTCGATAAACATATATTTTTTTAAGTCTTTTACTTATTAATTATCAAAATATTAATAAATTAATATTATTTTAATCCAAATAAGCTTGTATGAACAAAAACAATTTTTTTATAACAAAACAAAAAGTCATAACAATTTTGTTGGCAGAACTATTTCAAATAATTATGAGTATTTGAACAATTATTTATTTCAAATCATTATTACCCTTTATTTTGTCATAAAACAAATGTTTTTGTTCATCTAAGTTTGTTCGAAATAAAATAATATTAATTTATTAATATTTCAATAATTAATACATAAGAGATTTAAAAAATAAATATGTTTGTCAAACCAATTTAATTAGTTATAACTATTTGAATAATTATTTATTTCAAATCGTTATGAACAATTATTTATTTCAAATTGTTACGACCTTTTGCTTTGTCATAAAACATTTTTTTCAATTCATACTTGCTTATTTGAAATAAAATAAAATAAATTTATTAATATTTCAAAAATTAATAAGTAAGAGATTTAAAAAATAATTCATTTACCTAACTAGTTCTAATAATTATAACCATTTTAAAATCATAATGACCTTTTGTTTTATAATAAAACAATTATTTCAGTACATAAAAGCTTATCAAAAATAAAATAATATTACTTTATTAATATTTCAAAAATTGAGAAGTTGGAGACTTAAAAAATAAATCAATTTATCAAATCAGTTCAAATAATTGTGGCCATCTGAATAATTATCTATTTCAAATTGTTATGAACTTTTGTTTTATCATAAAACAATTACTTTTCATCATTTAAGCCTATTTGGAGTAAAGTAATACTAATTTATTAGTATTTCAAAATTGAATGAGTAGGAGATTTAAAAAATAAATCTGTTTAGCGAACTAGTTCAAATAATTATGACTATTTAAACAATTATATATTTCAAATCATTATAATTTTTTGTTTTATCATAAAATAATTATTTATGTTCATACAAGCTTATTTGAAATAAAATAATACTAATCTAATAATATTATGAAAATTAATAACTAAGAGATTTAAAAAAAATTTGTTTGCCAAACCAATTCAAGTAGTAAAGGCTATATGAATGACTATCTATTTCAAATCGTTATGACCTTTTGTTTTGTCATAAAACAAATGTTTTGGTTCATATAAGTTTGTTCGAAATAAAATAAAATAAAATTATTAATATTTTGAAAATTATTAAGAGATTTAAAATATATATGTTTACCAAACCAGTTCAATTAGTTATAACAATTTGAATAATTATTTATTTCCAATCGTTATAACCAATAATTTTGTTATAAAACAATTGTCTCTATTGATGCAATCTTATTTGAAATAAAATAATGCTAATTTATTAATATTCTAAAAACTAATAAGTCATGGATTTAAAAAATGAATATGTTGGCCTGACCAGTGTAAACAGTTATAACTGTTCGAACAATTATATATTTCAAATTGTTATGACCTTTTATTTAATCAGAAAACAATTGTTTTTATTCGTACAAGCTTATTCAAAATAGCATAATTCTAATTTATTAATATTTAAAAAATTAATAAGTAAGAGATTTAAAAACTAAATCTGTTTATTGAACAAGTACAAATAGTTATGATTATTTGAACAATTACCTATTTCAAATTGCTATAGCCTTTTTTTGTCATAAAATAAAATTTTCTATTCATACATGCTTATTTCAATTAAAATAATACAAATTTATTAATATTCAGATAATGAATAAATAAAAGACTTAAAAAATAACTATGTTTACCGAATAAATTCAAAAAATTGTGACTATTTAAATAAATATTTATTTCAAATCGTTATGACCTTTTTTTTGTCATAAAACAATTGTTTTTGTTCATACAAGCTTATTCAAATCAAAATAATATTAATTTATTAACATTTTGATAATTAATAAGTAACATATTTTAAAAATAAATATGTTTATTGACCAAGTTTAAATAGTCATAACTATTTGAATAATTATCTATTTCAAATTGTTATGACCTTTTGTTTCATCACAAAACAATTATATCAGCTCATATAGGGTTATTTGAAATAAAACAATACTAATTTATGAATATTTCAAAAATTAATGAGTAAGAGATTTAAAAAATAAATTTATTTACCAAACAAGTTTAAATAGTTATAACTATATAAACAATTTTTTATTCCAAATCGTTATGATATTTTGTTTTGTAATAAAATAATTGCTTCTATTCATACAAGCTTATTTCAAATAAAATAATATAAATTTATTAATATTCTAAAAATTAATAAGTAAAATTTTAAAAATAAATATGTTTTCTGAACACATTCAAATAGTTATAACTATTTGAACAATTATCTATTTTAAATAATTATGACCTTTTGTTTTGTCATAAACCAATTGTTTCTATTCATACAAGCGTATTCAAAATAAATAATAAGTCAAAAATTTAAAAAATAAATCTGTTTACCAAACAAGTTCAAATAGCTATGCCTGTTTGAATAATTATTTATTTCAAATAGTTATGATATTTTGTTTTATCGTAAAACAATTATTTCTATTCTTGCAAGTTTATTCAGAATAAAATAATACTAATTTATTAATATTCTAAAAATTAATAGGTATAAGATTTAAAAAAAAAATCTGTTTACCAAATAAGTTTAAATAGTCATGTCCATCTAAACAATTATCTATTTCAAATCATTATGACCTTTTGTTTTGTCATAAAACAATTGTTTCTATTCATGCAAAATTATTCAAAATAAAATAATACTAATTTATTAATATTTTAAAAATTAATAAGAGATTTAAAAACTACATCTGTTTATCGATATAGTTTAAATAGTTATTAATATTTGAACAATTATCTATCTCAAATCGTTGTGATATTTATTTTATCATAAAACAATTGTTTCTTTTCATACAAGCTTATTCAGATTAAAATAATACTAATTTAATAATATTCCAAAAATTAATAAGAGCTTTGAAAAATAAATGTGTTAGCTAAACTAGTTCAAATAGTTAAGACTATTAAAATAATTATCTATTTCAAATTGTTTTGACATTTTGTTTAGTAATAAAACAATTATTTTAATTCATACAAGCTTATTCAAAATAAAATAATAGTAATTTATTAACATTCAAAAAATTAATGAGCAAAAGATTTAAAAAATAAATCTATTTAGCAAATAGTTCAAATAGATTTAACTATTTAAATAATTATCTATTTAAAGTCGTTATGACTTTTTTGTTTTGTCATAAAACAATTGTTTCATTTCATAAAAACTTATTTGAAATAAAATAATACTACTTTATTAATATTTCAAAAATTAATAGTTATGACTATTTGAACAAATATCAATATCAAATCATTATGATATTTGTTTTCTCATAAAACAATTGTTTCTGATCATAAAAGCTTGTTTGGACAAAAAAATACGAATTTAATAATATTTCAAAAATTAGTGAGATTTAAAAAAATATATGTATTTGCCGAACCAGTTCAAATAGTTAAGACTATTAGAATAATTATCTATTTCAAATCATTCTAACCTTCTTTTAGTCCTATAATAATTGTTTCAGTTCATACAAGCTTATTTAGAATAGAATAATACAAATTTATTAACATTCCAAAAATTAATAAGTAAGAGATTTGAAAAGATAAATTTGTTTACTGAATAAGTTCAAAAAGTTATGACTATTTGAACAATTATTGATTTAAAATCATTATGACCTTTTGTTTTGTCATAAAACAATTGTTTTAGTTCATAAAAGCTTATCCAAAAGAAAATAATAGTACTTTATTATTATTTCAAAAATAAGTAAGAGATTTAAAAAATAAATTAGTTTACTGAATAAGTTCAAATAAGTATGGCCATTTGAACAACTATCTATTTCAATTTGTTATTACCTTTTGTTTTATCATAAAAAAATTGTTTTTCAACATATAAGCTTGTTTGAAATAAAATAATATTAATTTACTAATATTTCAAAAATTAATAAGAGATTTAAAAAATAAATCTGTTTACTAAACCAGTTCAAATAGTTATGACTATTTGAACAATTATCTATTTCAAATTGTTATAACATTTTGTTCTATAATAAAACAATTGTTTCTATTCATACAAGCTTATTTGGAATAAAATAATACTAATTTAGTAATATTCTAAAATTAATAGCTAAGAGATTTAAAAATAAATTCATTTGCCTGAACCAATTCAAACAGTTAAGACTATATAAACAATTATTTATCTCAAATTGTTATGACCTTTTGTTTTGTCATAAAACAATTATTTCAACTCATACAAGCTTATTCGGAATAGAGTAAAACTAATTTATTAATATTTAAAAAATTTATAAGAGATTTAGAAAATAATTCTATTTACTAAACTAGTTCAAATACTTATAACTATTTGAACAATTATCTCTTTCAAATCATTATTACTTTTTATTTTGTCATAAAACAATTGTTTTTGTTAATATAAGTTTGTTTAAAATAAAATAATACTAATTTATTAATATTTATCAAACCAGTAAAAAATGTTATGACTATTTGAGCAATTATTTATTTCAAATTGTTATAACTTTTTGTTCTATTATAAAACAATAGTTTCTGTTCATACAAGCTTATTTGGATTAAATTAATACCAATTTATTAAAATTTCAACAATGAATAAGTCAAAAATTTTAAAAATAAATATGCTTACCAAACTAGATCAAATAGTCATGATTGTTTGAATAATTATCTATTTCAAATCGTTATGACTTTTGTTTTGTCATAAAAAAATCATTTTGGTTCAAATGAGCTTATTCGAAATAAAATAATACTAAGTTATTAATATTTTGAAAATTAATAATTAAGAGATTTAAAAAATGAATCTGTTTAACGAACAAATTTAAATAATTATGATTATTTGAACAATTATCTATTTGAAATTGCTATAACCTTTTGTTTAGTTATAAAATGATTTTTTTCTATTCATAGAAGTTTATTTTGAATAAAATAATATAAATTTATTAATATTAAGACAATTAATAAGTAAAAGATCTAACAAATAAATCTATTTACCAAACAAGTTCAAATCTTTATGATAATTTGAACAATTATTTATTTCAAATTGTTATAACCTTTTGTTTTGTCATAAAACAATTGTTTATGTTTATACAAGCTTATTCAGATTAAAAAAATATTAATTTATTAATATTTCAACAAATAATAAGTAAAAGATTTAAAAAATAAACATGTTTATCGAACAAGTTCAAATGGTCATGAGTATTTGAATAATTATTTATTTCAAATCATTGTGACCTTTTGTTTTGTAATAAAACAATTGTTTTAGTTCATATAAGCTTATTTGAAATAAAATAATACTAATTTATTAATATTCTAAAATTAATAAGTAAGAGAATTAAAAAATTAATCTATTTATCGAACATGTTCAAATAGTTATGACTATCTAAACAATTATCTATTTCAAAACATTATGATTGTTTGTTTTGTCATAAAACAATTGGCTCTATTCATGCAAGCTTATTTCTAATAAAATAATATAAATTTATTAATATTTCAAAAATTAAAAAGGAAAAATTTTAAAAATAAATATGGTTTTTGAACACGTTCAAATAGTTGTAACTATTTAAACAATTATCTATTTGAAATTGTTATGAGCTTTTGTTTCATCATAAACCAATTGTTTCTGTTCATAAAAGCTTATTTGGAATAAAATGATACTAATTTATTAAAATTCCAAAAATTAATAAGTAAAAGATTTAAAAAATAAATCTATTTACCAAGCAAGTTTGAATAGTTATGACCGTTCAAATAATTATTTATTTCAAATCATTTTGATCTTTTGTTCTGTCATAAAATAATTGTTTCTTTTCATACAATTTTATTTGAAATAAAATAATACTAATTTATGAATATTCTAAAAATTAATAAGTTGGAAATTTTGAAAAAATAAATTTGTCTACCAAAAAGTTTAAATAGTCATGTCTATTTGAATTATTATCTATTTCAAATAATTATCACATTCTGTTTTATCGTAAAATGATTGTTTCTATTAATACAAAATTATTCAAAATAAAATAATACTAATTTATTAATATTTTAAAAATTAATAAGAGATGTAAGAATTAAATATGTTTATTGAACCAATTCAAATACTTATGACTATTTGAATAATTATTTGTCTCAAATCATTATGATCTTTGTTTTGTAACAAAACAATTGCTTTTGTTCATGAAGCTTACTCAAAGTAAAATATTACTAAATTAATAATATTCTAAAAAATAATAAGAAAGATTTAAAAAATAAATGAGTTTACCAAACCAATTTAAATAGTTAAGACTATTAGAACAATTATCTATTTCAAATCATTCTTACCTTTTATTTAGTCATAAAACTATTATTTCAGTTCATGCAAGATTATTCAAAATAAAATAATAGTAATTTATTAACTTTCAAAAAATTAATGAGCAAGAGATTTAAATAAAATAAATCTATTTATCAAACAAGTTCAAATATATTTGACTATTTGAACAATTATCTATTTAAAAGCGTTATGACCTTTTACTTTATCATAAAACAATTGTTTCATTTCATAAAATCTTATTCAAAATAAAATAATACTACTTTATTAACATTTCAAAATTTAATAAGCAAGAGATTTAAAACTAAAATTGTTTTCTGAACTAGTTCAAATAGTTATGACTATTTGAACAATATCAATCTCAAAATCATTATGATCTTTGTTTTCTCATAAAATAAGTGTTTCTAATGATACAAGCTTATTTAGATAAAAATAATACTAATTTAATAATATTCCAACAATTAGTGAAAGATTTTAAAAATAAATGTATTTGCCAAACCAGTTCAAATAGCTAAGACTATTAGAATAATTATATATTTCAAATCATTCTAACCTTTTGTTTAGTCCTATAATAATTGTTTCAGTTCATACAAGCTTATTTGGAATAAAATAATACTAATTTATTAACATTCCAAAAATTAATAAGCAAGAGATTTGAAAATATAAATTTGTTTACTAAACAAGTTCAAAGAGTTATTACTATTTGAACATTATCGATTTAAAATCGTTATGACATTTTGTTTTGTCATAAAACAATTATTTTAGTTCACAAAAGCTTATTCAAAAGAAAATAGTGCTACTTTATTATTATTTCGAAAGTTAATAAGTAAGAGATTTAAAAAATAAATCAGTTTACTAAATAAGTTCAAATAATTATGGCCATTTGAACAACTATCTGTTTCATATTGTTATTACCTTTTGTTTTGTAATAAAACAATTGTTTTTCAACATACAAGCTTATTTAAAATAAAATAATATTAATTTACAAATATTTCAAAATTTAATAAGAGGTTTAAAAAATAAATTTGTTTACCGAACCAAATCAAATAGTTATGACTATTTGAACAATTATCTATTTCAAATTGTTATAACATTTTATTCTATAATAAAACAATTATTTCTATTCATACAAGCTTATTCGGAATAAAATAATACTAATTTAGTCATATTTTGAAAATTAATAACTAAGAGATTTAAAAAATAAATCCATTTGTCGAACCAATTCAAATAATTATGACTATATGAACAATTATTTATCTCAAAATTTTATGACTTTTGTTTTATCATAAAACAATTACTTCAACTCATACAAGCTTATTCAAAATAAAGTAGAAATAATTTATTAATATTTCAAAAATTTATAAGAGATTTAGAAAATAATTTTATTTACCGAACCAATTCAAATAATTATAATTATTTTAACAATTATCTATTTCAAATCATTATGATACCAGACTGTCAACACATCTTACAACTTGGGCTAAGACTAAGGAAGACTTATCCAAAAATAAGATGGGCTTATCCTTGGTCCAAATCTACTAAATAAATGCAAAATAAGGTGGGTTGGAATAAGGAGATTATGTTCACACTAGCTAGAAAAGAAGAGCATGAAAATGGATGGGATTATGGTCAGATTCATTATTATATAATCTATAAGAGTAAATGGGTTCACATGCAAATCCCTTGATTTTAGGCACAATTCTAGCAATTCAATTTGAAAGTTCCCATGCTTGGAGGGATGTTCCTAGCTTATTTATTTTTTATTATTCTTTAGTAGAAGGTAGAATAGAGTTTTCTTTATCCTTAAGCAATCTTTTAGATTGTTTTTCAAGTTTTGTATCTCTTAGGTGGATTTCTTAGAGTGGTGAACTTCTATTGTTCTGTATCCTTGATTAGAATTCTTACGATGGTGTTTTTGTATCCCTTAGTGTCTAGTCTTGGTGGTGAACTTTTATCCTTTTCAATCCAATAATCATATTCTACCATTATTCAACTTCTTGTGAGTTTTCTTCTTTGTGAGCTTTTTCTATTTGTAGTTACTTTTCAACATCTCAACCATCAATTCCCAGCATCAAATTGGTATCAGAGTTATGGCAAGTCATCATCATCAAGCACCAGTAGAAGATGTTGAAGCTAACACTAATGTTGTAGCAACTACAAATGTTCACCCAAGGGATGCCCTCATAGAGGAAATGCGGTAATAGATTCTTCAACTACAACAATAACTGCATATACAAGAAAAAAAAAGAGATAAAGAGGAAGAAAGAGGAACAAAAAGATGAAGGAGAGGCCAATCCATACCATGGAAACAATAGTGATTCTAATGATAGCACCCCACCTCACCCATAGTAAGTCAGAGACTATCTACACAGAAATCAACTTCAACCTAGCATATTCAATCCGAAGATAGAGATTCCTGAGTTCAAGGGGAAGATGAAACCTAAATAATTCTTAGATTGGCTACACATAATGAAATGCATATTTCAATACCATAATGCCCCTGAACATTGCAAAGTGAAGCTGTGCCATCAAACTTAAAAGCATGTATCCTTTTGGTGAAAAATTTTAAAAAAGCAAAGGAAAAGAGAAGGTAAGAGAAAATTTGCAACTTGGGAGAATATGAAAAGAGAGTTAAAGTGAAAGTATCTCCTAGATGACATTTGGCAAGATGTCTTACTTAGGCTCTATAACTTGAAGCAAAGAGATCTCTTAGTGGATGAGTTTATAGCTAAGTTTGATCACCTTATGTTAAAATGTGAATTTGTGAGACAAGAAAAGTAGACTATTGCCTGGTATCTTGGAGGATTGAAGATTAAGATGGCTAATGTGGTATAGCTATAACCCTATTAGACTTTCAATGATGTATGCAAGCTTACCCTTAAGGTGGAAAGACAATAAAATGAGGCCTGTGGTAGCAACTTAAGATTTGGGTCTTGAGAAGGCTATATCAATAAAGGTGGCTCATCTAAGACTATTATTCCTTTTAAGCCCATTCCAAAGTAGCCCTAGAAGAAAGATGAAACCTCAACAAGCAAGCCTCAGTTTAGTGCATAATCAGAAGGTGTTTTAAATGTCAAAGGCTTGGACGCATTGCCTAAGAATGCCCAAATGAGAAGATTGTGGCTCAAGTAGAGAAAAACTTGGAGGAAAATGAAGAGAAGCTGGCTAAAGAGGATCAAAACCTTGAAAAGGAGGAAGAGGTTACCTATGGTGATTATGGAGCATCCTTAGTTGTACAATTTAGCTTGAGTATCGCACCTGCTAAAAAAGAAGACTAGTTTTGTAAAAATGTGTTCCACACTCGGTGTACTACCCAATAATTTGAAATAAATAATTGTTCAATTAGCCATAAAGATTTGAACTTGTTTGGTAAACAAATTTATTTTTTTTAAATCTTTTAACTATTAATTGTCTTAGTATTAATAAAGTATATTATTTTATTCAAAATAAACTTGTATGAATAGAAAAAATCTTTTGGTGACAAAACAAAAGGTTATAGCGATTTCAAATAGATAATTGTTGACTAAACAAAAGATCAAAACAATTTGGAATAGATAATTGTTCTAATAGTCTTAACTATTTGAACTGATTTGGAAAACACATTTATTTTTAAATCCTTATTAATTTTTGAAATAGTAATAAATTGGTATTGTTTTATTATGAATAATTTTGTATGAATAGAAACAATTATTTTATGACAAAATAAAATATCACAACAATTTGAAATAGATAATAGTTCAAATGGACATGACTATTTGAACTTGTTTAGTAAACAAATTTATTTTTTAAATCTCTAACTTATTAAATTTTAGAATAATAATAAATTAGTATTATTTTATTCCAAATAAACTAGTATGAATAGAAACAATTGTTTTATAACAAAACAAAAGATCGTAACGATTTGAAATATATAATTGTTCAAAAAGTCATAATTATTTGAACTTGCTCGATAAACAGATTTATTATTTAAATTTTTTACTTATTAATTTTAGAAATATTAATAAATTAGTATTATTTTATTCCAAATAAACTTCTATAAACAGAACAATTGGGTTTATAAGCAAAACAAATTGCATAAAATTTGAAATAGATAATTGTTCAAATAGTCATAACTATTTGAACATGTTAAGAAAACATATTTATTTTTTAAATTTTGACTTATTAATTTTTGGAGTTTTTAATACATTTATTATTATTTTATTCAAAATAAGCTTGCATGATAGAACCAATTATTTGATGACAAAACAATAGTCATAACGTTTGAAATAGATAATTATTTAGATAGTCATAACTATTTAAACTTGTTCGGTAAATAGATTCATTTTTTTAATTCTCTACTCATTAATTTTGGTATATTAATAAATTAGAATTATTTATTTCAAATAAGCTTATATTAATTGAAATAATTGTTTTATTACAAAACAGAAGGTCACAATGATTTGAGATAGATAATTATTCATAAGTAATGATATTTTCAAGCTTTGTTTCGTAAACATATTTATTTTTTAATCTTTACTTATTTATTATTGAAATAGTTAATAAATTAATATATTTTAACTCGAATAAGCTTGTATGAATGAGGACATTGTTTTATGCAAAAAAGAGTCCATAAACAAATCTGTTTGAGAACTTATTTCAAAATAATTATGACTATTTGAATAATTATATACGTTTCAATAGTGGTATCTTTTGTTTTATCTTAAAACAAATTTCGTTTGTTCATATAAGTTTAATTTTTGGGAATATAAGTATATTATTTATTAAGTATTTCAAACATTAATACGCTAAGATATTTAAAAATAATCTGTTTACCAATACCCGTGGTCAATTAAGTTATTAAACTTATTTGAATAATTATTTATTTCAAGATGCGTTATGAGCATTTGTTTTATCATAGAATATAAGTTATTTTTTTGTGTTTATACAATCTTTATTCAGAATAAAGTAATGTTAATTTATTAATATTCTTAAAATTAATAAGTAACAGATTTAGAAAATGTATCTGTTGGCTTAACCAGTACAAATAATTATGATTGTTTGAACAATTATCTATTTAAAATCATTATGACCTTTTGTTTTGTCACAAAATAATTGTTTCTGTTCATACAAGCTTATTCGAAATAACATAATTCTAATTTATTAATATTTCAAAAATTAATTAGTAAAATATTTAAAAATGAATCTATTTACAGAACAAGTACAAATAGTTATGGCTATTTAAACAATTATCTATTTCAAATTGCTATAACCTTTTGTATTGTCATAAAACAAATTTTTTTATTCATACAAGCTTATTTCAAATTTGTTTATCGAATAATTTCAAATCGATATGACTATTTGAATAATTATTTATTTCAAATTGTTATGACCTTTTGTTTTGTCATAAAATAATTATTTTTCTTTATACTAGCTTATTTGAATTAAAATAATATTAATTTATTAATATTTTGACAATTAATAAGTAAAAGATTTAAAAAATAAATATGTTTATCGAACAAGTTCAGATAGTAATAACTCTTTGAATAATTATCTATTTCAAATCATTTATGATCTTTTGAGGTGTCATAAAATGATTGTATCAATTCATATAGGCTTATTCGAAATAAAATAATACTAACTTATTACTATTTCAAAAATTAATGAGTAAGAGATTTAAAAAATGAATTTATTTACCAAACAAGTTCAAATAGTTATGACTATTTGAACAATTATATATTTTAAATCATTATGATTTTTTTTTTGCCATAAAACAATTGTTTCTGTTCATACAAGCTTATTTTGAATAAAATAATGTAAATTTGCTAATATTCCAAAGATTAATAAGTAAAAATTTAAAAAATAAACCTATTTTCTGAATACATTCAAATAATTATGGTTATTCGAACACTTATTTATATCAAATCATTATGACCTTTTCTTTTGTCATAAACCAATTGCTTCTATTCATAAAAGCTTATTCGAAATAAAATAATACTAATTTATTCAAATTTCAAAAATTAGTAAGTAAAAGATTAAAGAAATAAATCTGTTTGCCAAGTGAGTTCAAATAGTTATAACTATTTAAATAATTATTTATTTCAAATCATTATGATATTTTGTTTTGTCATAAAACAATTGTTTCTATTCATACAAAATTATTCAGAATAAAATAGTATTAATTTATTAATATTTTGAAAATTAATAAGAGATTTAAAAACTAAATCTGTTTATTGAACCATTTCAAATAGTTATGACTATTTGAACAATTATCTATCTCAAATTGGTATTATCTTTGTTTTGTCATAAAACAATTGTTTCTGTCTATACAAACTTATTCAAAGTAAAATATTGCTAAACTAATAATATTTTAAAAATTTATAAGTAAGAGATTTAAAAAATAAATGTATTTGCCAAATTAGTTCAAATAGTTAAGACTATTGAACAATTATCTATTTCAAATTGTTCTAACCTTTTGTTTAGTTATAAAATAGTTGTTTTATTTCAATCATGCTTATTCGAAATCAAAGAATACTATTTTATTAACATTCAAAAAATTAATAAGCAAGGAATTTTAAAAAATAAATTTATTTACCAAACAAGTTCAAATAGTTATAACTATTTGAATAATTATCATTTTAAAATTGTTATAACCTTTTGTTTTAAAATAAAAGAATTGTTTCATTTCACAAAAGCTTATCCAAAATAAAATAATATTACTTTATTAATATTTCAAAAATTAAGAAATAATATTTCTTTATTAATATTTCAAAAATTGAGAAGTTGGAGATTAAAAACATAAATTAGTTTATCGAATCAGTTCAAATAATTATGGTTATTTGAACAATTATCTATTTCAAATCATTTTGAACTTTTGTTTTGTCATAAAACAATTGTTTTTCAATATACAAGCCTATTCAGAATAAAATAATACTAACTTATTAATATTTCAAAAATTAATAAGTAGGAGATTGTTTGTTTATTAAACCAACTTAAATAATTATGACTATTTTAACAATTATATATTTCAAGTCATTATAACCATTTGTTTTGTCATAAAACACTTATTTATATTCATACAAGCTTCTTCGAAATAAAATAATACTAATCTAATAATATTATTAAAATTAATAATTAAGAGATTTGAAAAATAAATTTTTTTATTGAACCAGTTCAAATAGTTAAGGATATAAGAATAATTATCTATTTCAAATTGTTATGTCATTTTGTTTTGTCGTAAAAAAAATGTTTTTCTTCATATAAGTTTATTCAGAATAAAATAATATTAATTTATTAATATTTTGAAAATTAATAAGAGAGTTAAAAAATAAATTTGTTTACCAAACCAGTTCAATTAGTTATAACAATTTAAACAATTATTTATTTCATATCATTATGACCATTTGTTTTGTCTTAAAACAATTATTTCAATTGATATAGTCTTATTTGGAATAAAGTAATGTTAATTTATTAATGTTCTAAAAATTAACAAGTAATAGATTTAAAAAATGAATTTGTTGACCTAACCAGTGCAAATAGTTATGACTAACTGAACAATTATCTATTTAAAATCATTATGACCTTTTATTTTGTCACAAAACAATTGTTTATATTTATACAAGCTTATTGGGAATAACATAAATCTAATTTATTAATATTCCAAAAATTAATAAAGAAGAGATTTAAAAACTAAATTTGTTTATCGAACAAGTTCAAATAGTTATGACTATTTGAACAATTACATATTTCAAATTGCCATCACCTTTTGTTTTGTCATAAAATAATTTTTTCTATTCCTACAAGCTTATTTCAATTAAACTAACACAAATTTATTATCATTCAGACAATTAATAAGTAAAAGATTTAAAAAATAAATATGTTTACTGCATAAGTTCAAATACTTATCACTAATCATTATGACTGTTAACGATTTGAAATATATATTTTTCAAATAGTTATAATTATTTGAACTGGCTTAGTAAATAAAATTATTTTTTAAATCTCTTATAAAATTTTGAAATATTAACAAATTAGTTTTGTTTTATTCCAAATAAACTTGTATGAGCTAAAAAAATTGTTTTATGATAAAAGAAAAGGTCATAACTATTTTAAATAGATAATTGTTCATATCGTCTTAACTATTTGAATTGGTTCAGGAAATGACTTTATTTTTTAAATCTCTTAGTTATGAATTTTTAGAATATTATTAAATTAGTATTATTTTATTTCGAATAAACTTGTTGGAACAAAAATAATTGATTTATGATAGAACTAAATGTTATAACAATTTGAAATAGATAATTGTGCAAATTGTCATAACTATTTAAATTGGTTTGGTAAACAGATTTATTTTTTAAATCTCTTACTAATTCTTGAAATATTAGTAAATTAGTATTATTTTATTTTAAATAAGCTTGTATGTTGAGAAACAATTGTTTTATGACAAAATGAAAGGTAATAATGATTTGAAATATATAATTGTTCAAATGGCCATAATTATTTGAATTGATTTGGTAAATTAATTTATTTTTTAAATATCTTGCTTATTAATTTTTGAAATATTAATAAAATAGTATTATTTTATTTTGGATAAGTTTTTATGTACTAAAAGAATTGTTTTATGATAAAACAAAAATTCACAATGATTTTAAATAGATAATTGTTCAAATAACCATAACTATTTGAACTTGTTTAGTAAATATATTTATTTTTTGAAATCTCTTATTAATTTTTTGAATGTTAATAAATTAGTATTATTTTATTCTGAATAAGCTTGTATGAACTGAAACAATTATTTTATAATAAAACAAAATCTTAGAATGATTTGAAATAGATAATATACTAATAGTTTTAACCATTTAAACTAATTCAGCAAACACATTTATTTTTTAAATCTCTTACTAATTTTTGAAATATTATTAAATTAGTATTATTTTTATCCAAATAAGCATATATGATCAGAAACAATTTTTTTATGACAAAACAAAGATCATAGCAATTTGAGATTGATATTTCATAACTATTTGAACTAGTTCGAACAATAGCTTTAATTTTTAAATCTCTTACTTAATAATTGTTAACTTTTTAGGTGAGATGGTGACCCAAGAAGGGGGTGAATTTGATCTCTTCAAATTTTTTCCCAAAAAAATGATCTCAATATAATTGAATGGAAATTAAAACTAATATCAAAAGATAATGCAAATAATAATGAATTGATGAACTATAAGCAAGTATAAACTATAATCAAAATAAAGAGATAGGGATAGAGATATCAAATAGAAGGATTTATAGAGGTTCAGTCATTCTCCACAAAGCATCTACATTCTCTCTCTTGATTGTCCACACCAAGGCTTCAATCTACTATTCTTGAATTGAAATTATAACCCTATCTTTTTCTCTTAAAGGCTTAAGATAGAAATCTTACACTCTCTACTTTCTAGGCTAAATAGTAACCTCTCAATCTCACAAATTCAAGAGGATGCCTCACCTCTTGATTACAAAGTCACTTAATAAAAATGTAAACATAAAACACCTTTCAAAGGCTAAGTGTTTGCCTAATGAAGTACAAGCAAATATGATGAATGAAGAACACAATATTGTTTAGATACAACAAATACAAAATATATGGATTTTAAGCTCTAACAATTCTTGATTCTTTAAGAGAATGAAAATATAGTTTGTTGGTTCTTGCTCTCTTGATTCATCAATCTTTTTGGTGTATTGGAGTGGCCAATATATAGAGAAATTGAAGAACTAGCCATTGAGGAAGCTTGGGAAGAAGAATGTCCATTGGAAGCATGAAAAACTAGCCGTTGGAGTGTTTTGGACAAGACCCGATCGATCCCTTCCATGAGGGGATCGATTGGTTCATGTTTTGTAACAAATTTGCCTTTGAAAATCATGACCCGATTGATCCCTTCCTTGAAGGGATCGATTGGTTCAAGGGGGTGATCAATCCCCTCCCTAGGGTGATTGATCCCTTCCCTAAGGGGATCTATCTTGTCCAAGCTAGGTGTTTGTCTTCTATTTTATGCTCTACTAACTAATTTGATCATGTCTTGAGTTATACAAATCTAAATTACAAAACGTTTGAAGATTTAGAAACTAGACTTCAAGGGCTTTCTATCCATATAAAGTTCATTGCTTAATTCATTATGTATGAATTATAGTGAATTTTCAAATATACCCCTTGTGTAGTTTTTAGACATTTGTAGAGTGTCTAGTAAAAATTCAAAATCGTTTTTTAGAAAACTTGGATTTTGATTTTGTTTAATCCATTAGAAAATAGACTCAAAGAGCTTTCCAACCATATAAAATTCAAATATTAAAGCTTTGTGAATTAATACAGAAAAATAAAATAATTTCAATGTTAGAAAACTTTGTTCTTGGAAAACAATTTTCTTAAGTTAATCTATATCTCAAAACCAATATTCTCAAAATTGTATCAAGTCCAAAATGAATAAGTTTACTTTAAAAACAACAATTGGACTTTCATTTAAGCTTAAATAAAAATTGTTTAAAGATATTTTTGATTTGAGAAATAAGAAAACATAAAGAAAAGTTTGTTTAAACTTTGAAAATCATATTATTTATTTAGTACCAAAATATAAAACTTAAGAATAAATCTTTTTCAAAATCTTGATGAAGCTTATTTAGCTTAATGCTTTGTCATTTCAACATAAGGATCGATTCAAGGCTAACAATCTTCTCCTTTTTGATATGACAAAACTTAAAGATAAATTTGCTTGATAAAAAAAAAAAAAAAACTTTCTTTAAGACATTTAAAATTTTGAAAAACATTTTGAAAACTCCCCCTTAAACAATTCATGGCAAAACTCCCCTCAATTTATGCATCCTAATCCAACACAACTCAACAAACATATGTTAGTCAAATATATGAAATAAGCACAATCAAAACATATGCAAGTGAAGCACAAGCAAATTTGTCCATATGATATTTCTCCCATTTTTTGTCATAGCAAAAAGGCATGAGCATATTAATGAGCAAAAAAACACAAAGAGCTATCATTAACAAATATATTCATGAAACATTTCTCCCCCTTGTTGTTTAAGCTCTTTATACCAAATGTTTAAGGTCCTATATCAATTGCTATAAATAATTATCCATTTCAAATCATTATGACCTTTTGTTTTATAATAAAATAATTGTTTCAGTTAACATAAGCTTATTTGAAGTAAAATAATACTAATTTATTAATATTCCAAAATTAATGAGTAAGAGAACTAGAAAAATGAATTTGTTTATTGAACAAGTTCAAAGAGTTATGACTATCTGAACAATTATCTATTTAAAAACATCATGACCTTTCGTTTTGTCATAAAACAATTGGTTTTGTTCATCCAAGCTTATTTCGAATAAAATAATATAAATTAATTAATATTCCAAAAGTTAATAAGCCAAAATTTAAAAAATAAATTTTTTTACTGAACACGTTCAAATAGTTATGATTATTTGAACAATTATTTATTTCAAATCATTATGACCATTTGTTTTGTCATAAACCAATTGTTTCTATTCATGCAAGCTTATTTGGAATAAAATAATACTAATTTATTAAAATTCTAAAAATTAATAAGCAAAAGATTTAAAAAATAAATCTTTTTACCAAGCGAGTTCAAATAGTTATGACTATTTGAATAATTATTTATTTCAAATCATTTTGATCTTTTGCTTTATCATAAAAAAATTGTTTCTATTCATAAAAGTATATTTGGAATAAAATAATATTAATTTATTAATATTCTAAAAATTACTAAGTTAGAGATTTAAAGAATGAATTTGTTTATTGAACAAGTTCAAATAGTCACGTCTATTTGAACTATCATCTATTTTGAACCGTTATGACATTTTGTTTTATCATAAAATAATACCAATTATTCATAATAATTGGTATTCATACAAAATTATTTAGAATAAAATAATACCAAATTATTACTATTTCAAAAATTAATAAAGATTTAAAAAGTAAATGTGTTTACTGAACTAGTTCAAATAATTAAGCCTATGGAACAATTATATATTTCAAATGTTTTGACTTTTGTTTAATCATAAAATAATTGTTTCAATGTATACATGCTTATTCAAAAAAAAATACTAATTTATTAACATTTAGAAAATTAATAAGCAAGAACTTAAAAAAATAAATCTGTTTACCAAAAAGTTCAAATAGTTATGACTATTTGAACAATTATCTATTTAAAATTGTTATGACCTTTTATTTTTATTGTAAAACAATTGTTTCAGTACATAAAAGCTTATCCAAAATAAAATAATATTACTTATTAATATTTCAAAATTTGATAAGTTAGAGATTTAAAAAATAAATTAATTTATTGAATTAATTCAAATAATTTTGGCCATTTGAATAATTATCTATTTTAAATCATTATGAATTTTGTTTTGTCATAAAATAATTATTTTTCATCATACAAGCCTATTTGGAATAAAATAATACTAATTTACTAATATTTTAAAAATTAATAAGTTGGAGATGTAAAAAATTGATCTGTTTACTAAACCAGTTCAAATAGTTATGACTATTTGAACAATTATATATTTCAAATTGTTATAAGCTTTTTTATATCTATAGACACCCAATTTGGTCCAAGCCTGGATCAATTGGGCCTAGTCCAAATGGGTAAGCACATTTTTTTTTATCTTTATTTTTGTATTTTATATTTATATTTTATATTTATTTTTATTTTTATTTTTATATATATATTTTTCTTTTATTTTTATCTTATGTATTTATTATTATTACGATATGAAACTCTTCTGATCAATCCCTATAAAAGAACCTTCGGATCAAAGGAAAAAATAGAGAAAAAGAGTTACTGGCTGAGAGAAAAGGTAGATACAGAGAAGATTTAAAAACTAAAAAAGGTTTTGGTGCATTTAGAACAGCTCTAGGAATCGACAGGAATTTTTAGAGAATTTTGTGAATTTTTTTCTGGAAATTTCTAGAAAATTTCCAGATTTCGGTTAAATTTTTCGACGACTATTTCGGCCAAGTTTGAAGTTTTCGGCCAACTTCCTAGTTTTCGGCAACCATTTCCAGAAACCGATCAGTTTTTCAATAAACTTTCGACGAAAAACCCAGATTCTGACAAAAATTTTCAGAATCCGACAGTCATTCAACCAGAGTTCTTTGGTTTTTAGAGAGAAGAGAAGAGAGAAGGGAAGAAGGGTTCTACTAAAAAAACAAAGGAATCAGCCTTATATACCCTCCCAAAATGGCATCGTTTTCTGTGTTAAGTAACCTAGAGGATCCGCGCGTTTTGCCAAGATCCGACCGACCCGAGTGCTGACCCACTTTCGACTTACGAGCGACCCATGTCTCAAGCCGAGCCAACACCCTTGAGCCGCTTCTCCGAGCCATTTTTTCTTCCTTAAGCCGAGTCGAGCCGAGCCATAAGTCGAGCCGTTCCAGGTTTTTTTTTTCATTATTTATTTATTTATTGTTATTATTATATCAAAAATTATTTAATATTTTTATTTTATTTATTTTTATTCATTATTTATTTATTTATTTTATTTATTTATTTTATTTTTTTTAAATAAAATTATTTTTGAGGAAAAGTTGAAAGTATCAATTTTCCTCGAAATTAAAAGCTTCCAAAAAATATTTTTTGAAAAAAGTTGAAAGTATAAATTTTCTAAAAATAAATTTTCAAAAAAAAGGTTTTGAGGAAAAGTTGAAAGTATCAATTTTTCCTGCACAAAAGCAATCATTTTTTTCTTCCTTTTTATTTTTTTAATGTTAAATAATCTGACAATAGAGCCTTTGCAAGTGAAAACAGTAGTTTTCTTGCATATTCTTGAGGTGAGGGATTTTCTCAATTTTCTGCTAAAAGTATTAAGTTAATTGAGAACAATTTCCAACAACTAATTACTTGGTAAATTTTTAAGGCTTATTGGATAACATAAAATTAAGCTGGTACCATCTTTTGATGGCATTGTGAGGGTGCTATAACCTTCCTCACATGTAACCGAACTCTCGAACCCTGTTCTGGTTAGTAGATCGAACCTATTCTTTTAGGGACCCTTAAACTTAGGTGTTCCCTAAAAGGATATATTCCTTAGGTGGCCAATTGCACTAGATAAAAAAGATTGGTGGTGACTCTTTCAAGCCAATGTCTAGTGTAGATCCCCAGATTTAGACGTTATGACAGGCTTGGCGACTCCACTAGGGAAACTGAGAGTCAGGCCAGCAAATAAATTTGTGTTATCCAAAAGCCTAATAAAATTGAACCTTTTTGTATATATGTTATTATTCATTCATGTTTATTTACTTTATTAATTATGTCATTCATATGCATGTGCATAACATGAGCTCTATACCTGAGCTCCGTCCCTGTAGGAGGAGTAAAGTACCTACTGCTTTCGTGAGGTCTAATGCCTCCGCAGTGGCTAGCGAAAATACTCCCACTCAAATTGAACCTTTTTCGCTTGCAGCCTGTAATGGGTAAGGAATAGGGTGCCTTACTAGTCTGTGATGGACAAAGATGTAAGGAGCAATTTGGGAACCTTTAGACTTTGACCTTAAACCACATATAGTGAACCTTAAGAGTTCCTAGCCTATAGATAGAGCCATCACTCTTCCCTTTTAGAATTGACCAGAAGTATAGGGTTCATTCTTCTTTTTCTGTCTGATGTTTTAACTTACTTAGTTATTTATTTATTCCTTTTTTTCTAAGCATACTAACCTTTTTCTCATTCTTTTGCATTGGTTATATGCATATCATAAAGTTGCATAAAGAAAATTTGCTTGAAAGACGGTCTTCAATAAATTTTTCAAGGACTCTACTGAACGACTAGTTTGTTCTTCATCCATATTAGCACCTTGTGAGACACCTAACGAAGTAAGAGCCCAATCAAAAAAGATTCAACTAAAGATGGGGGATTGTTTACCAATCGGATATGATTCTACCTTGTCTCAAGAAACATCTATCCTCCTTAAACAAAATAATCTAGAGGATTTGGTTGATATCTAGAAGAGGATGAGTCTGTCAAGATAAGAACAGTTCTGCCAAAGACATGGTCATATAGCACACCTTCTAGCATTAGTTATTAATGATCAACTAATCAAAGCTGTAGCACAATATTTAGGATTCTGCATACAAGTGTTTTCATCTTTAATAAAGCTGATATGACCTCACCATCGAAGAATATTTGATTTTATTGGGTTTACACCTCAAGGCCCTACCTAAACAAGATATAGGTCAAAAAACACAAGTCAGGATTTCGTAAGGTTCTGGCTCAACTCATAGGGATAGACAAGGAAATTATGGATTCTCATACAAAAAAGAAATAAGAATAGGTTTGCCTACCTTGGAAGTTCTTTCATGAGTTTCTATTGCAACATGTCAATGAAAAATGGGGGTTAGATATATTTGCCTTAGCCTATACGGAATGGTGATCTTCCCAAAGGTTTTTGGGTTATATTGAGATAGCGGATGGTGGGACTTCATCGAGAGTGTGATCAATGGCTGTAATCTTTTAACGGTAATATTAGCAGAGACTGTCAGATCTTTTGAATTACTGTCGTCGAAATGGA
>NW_019167870.1:44585-67612 GCF_002303985.1 Durio zibethinus
AAATAGATAATTGTTCAAATAGTCATAACTATTTGCACTAGTCAGGCCAATAGTTTCATTCTTTAAATTTGTTACTTATTAGTTTTCAAAATATTAATAAATTAGCATTACTTTATTCCAAATCAGACTATATGAACAGAATAATTGTTTTATGACAAAACAAATGGTCGTAATGATTTGAAATAAATGATTGTTCAAATAGTTATAACTAATTGAACTGGTTTAGTAAACAAATTTATTTTTAAATTTCTTACTTCTTAATTTTCAAAATATTAATAAATTATTATTATTTTATTCTGAAACAAACTTATATGAACAAAAACATTTGTTTTATGACTAAACAAAAAGTCATAATGATTTGAAATAGATAATTATTCAAATAATCATAATTTTTTGAACTGGTTAGGCAAACATAATTGTTTTTTAAATCTCTTACTTATTAAGTTTTGAAATATTAATTAATTTGTTTTATTTTATTCTGATCATGCTACTAAGAACTAAAAAAATTGTTTTACGACAAAACAAAAGGTTATAATGATTTGAAATAAAAAATATTCATATACCTTTAACTATTTAAACTAGTTTAGTAAACAAATTTTATTTTTTAAATCTCTTAGTTATTCATTTTCATAATATTATTGCATTAGTATTATTTTATTTTGAATAAACTTGTGTGAACTGAAATAATTGTTTTATGAGATAACAAAAGGTTATAACAATTTGAAATATATAATTGTTCAAATAGTCATAACTATTTGAACTGGTTCAGTAAACGGATTAACTTTTTAAATATCTTTCTTATTAATTTTTGAAATATTAGAAAATTAAGATTATTTTATTTCAAAGAGGCTTGTATGATGAAAAACAATTGTTTTATGATAAAACAAAAGTTCATAACGATTTGAAATAGATAATTGTTCAAATGGCCCATAATTATTTGAACTAATTTGATAAACTGATTTATTTCTTAAATCTCTAACTTATCAATTATTGAAATATTAATAAAGTAATATTATTTAATTTTGAATAAACTTTTATATACTGAAATAGTTGTTTTATGATAAAATAAAATATCATAACAATTTTAAATAGATAATTGTTCGAACAGTCATAACTATTTGAACTTATTCAGTAAATAATTTTTTTAAAATTTCTTACTTATTAATTTTTTAAATTTTAATAAATTAGTATTATTATATTTCGAATAAGTATGTATGAACTGAAACAATTATTTTTTTACTAAACAAAAGATCAAAACAATTTGGAATAGATAATCGTTCTAACAGTCTTAACTATTTAAATTGGTTCGAAAAAATACATTTATTTTTAAATCCTTATTAATTTTCAAAATAGTAATAAATTGGTATTATTTTATTCTAAATAATTTTGTATGAATAGAAACAATTATTTTATGACAAAACAAAATTTCATAACGATTTGAAATTAATAACAGTTCAATTGGACATGACTATTTGAACTTGTTCGGTAAACAAGTTTATTTTTTAAATCTCTAACTTATTAATTTTTAGAATAATAATAAATTAGTGTTATTTTATTCCAAATAAATTTGTATGAATAGAAATAACTATTTTATGACAAAATAAAAGATCATAACGATTTGAAATTTATAACTGTTCAAATAGTCATAACTGTTTGAACTTGCTCGATAAATAGATTTATTATTTAAATCTTTTACTTATTAATTTTAGAAATATTAATAAATTAGTATTATTTTATTCCAAATAAGCTTGTATGAACAGAAACAATTGGTTTATGATAAAACAAATTGTCATAACGATTTGAAATAGATAATTGTTCAAATAATCATAACTATTTAAACGTGTTCAGAAAACATATTTATTTTTTAAATTTTTACTTATTAATTTTGGAATTTTAATAAATTTACATTATTTTATTCTAAATAAGCTTGCATGAATAAAAACCAATTATTTATGACAAAACAAATGGTCATAATGTTTTAAATAGATAATTATTTAGATAGTCATAACTAATTGAACTTGTTTGACAAACAGATTCATTTTTTTAATTCTCTCACTCATTAATTTTTAGTATGTTAATAACTTAGAATTATTTTATTTCAAATAAGCTTATATTAACTGAAACAATTATTTTATACAAAACAAAAGGTCACAATGATTTGAAATAGATAATTATTTAAATAGTCATGATTATTTGAACTTGTTCGGTAAACATATATATTTTTAAGCCTTTTACTTATTAATTTTCAAAATATTAATAAATTAATATTATTTTAATCCGACTAAGCTTGTATGAAACAAATGTTTGGTTCATATAAGTTTGTTCGAAATAAAATAATATTAAATTATTAATATTTTGAAAATTATTAAGAGATTTAAAATATAAATAATGTATTTACCAAATCAGTTTAATTAGTTATAACTATTTGAATAATTATTTATTTCAAATCGTTATATTATCTATTTCAAATATTTTTTTGTATAAAACAATTTTTTTCAATTCATACTCTTATTTGAAATAAAATAATGCTAATTTATTAATATTCAAAAACTAATAAGTAAGATTTAAAAAATAATTGTTACCTAACCAGTTTAATAATTATGATTTTAATCATAATGACATTTTGTTTTATAAAAACAATTTTTATTCATACAAGCTTATTAAAAATAAAATAATATTATTTTTTATTAATATTTCAAAATTAAAAGAGATTTAAAAACTAAATTAATTTATAGACATAGTTCAAATATTTGAAACAATTACCTATTTCAAATTGCTATAACTTTTTTTTGTCATAAAATAATTTTTCTATTCATACAAGCTTATTTCAATTAAAATAATACAAATTTATTAATATTCAAACAATGAATAAATAAAAGACTTAAAAAATAACTATGTTTACCGAATAAATTCAAATAATTGTGACTATTTAAATAAATATTTATTTCAAATCATTATGACCTTTTTTATTTTGTCATAAAACAATTGTTTTTGTTCATACAAGCTTATTCAAATTAAATAATATAATTTATAACATTTTTGATAATTAATAAGTAACAGATTTTTCAAAAATAAATATGTTTATTGACCAAGGTATTAAATAGTCATAACTTATTTGAATAATTATCTATTTCAAATTGTTATGACCTTGTTTCATCATAAAACAATTATATCAGCTCCATAAGGCTTATTTGAAATAAAATAATTACTAATTTATTAATATTCAAAAATTAAATAAGTAAGGAGATTTAAAAAATAAATTTATTTACCGAACAAGTTTAAATAGTTATGACTATATAAATAATTTTTTATTTCAAATCGTTATGATATTTTGTTTTGTAATAAAATAATTGCTTCTGTTCATACAAGCTTATTTCAAATAAAATAATATAAATTTATTAATATTCTAAAAATTAATAAGTAAAATTTTAAAAATAAATATGCTTTCTAAGCACGTTCAAATAGTTATAACTATTTGAACAATTATCTATTTTAGATAATTATGATCTTTTGGTTTGTCATAAATCAATTGTTTCTGTTCATACAAGCGTATTCAAAATAAATAATACTATTTTATTAATATTCTAAAAATAATAAGTAAAATATTTAAAAAATAAATCTGTTTACCGAGCAAGTTCAAATAACTATGCATGTTTGAATAATTATTTATTTCAAATAGTTATGATGTTTTGTTTTATCGTAAAACAATTGTTTTTATTCTTGCAAGTTTATTCGGAATAAAATAATACTAATTTATTAATATTCTAAAAATTAATAGGTAGAAGATATAAAAAATAAATTGTTTATTGAACAAGTTCAATTACTCATATCCATCTAAACAATTATCTATTTCAAATCATTATGACCTTTTGTTTTGTCATAAAACAATTGTTTCTATTCATGCAAAATTATTCAAAATAAAATAATACTAATTTATTAATATTTTAAAAATTAATAAGAGATTTAAAAACTACATTTGTTTATCGATATAATTTAAATAGTTATTAATATTTAAATAATTATCTATCTCAACTCGTTGTGATATTTATTTTATCATAAAACAATTGTTTCTTTTCATACAAGCTTTTTCAGATTAAAATAATAATAATTTAATAATATTCCAAAAATTAATAAGAGCTTTGAAAAATAAATGTGTTTGCTAAACTAGTTCAAATAGTTAAGACTATTAAAATAATTATCTATTTCAAATTGTTTTGACCTTTTGTTTAGTAATAAAACAATTATTTTAATTCATACAAGCTTATTCAAAATAAAATAATAGTAATTTATTAACATTCAAAAAATTAATGAGCAAAAGATTTAAAAAATAAATCTATTTAGGAAATAGTTCAAATAGATTTAACTATTTAAATAATTATCTATTTAAAGTCGTTATGACTTTTTGTTTTGTCATAAAACACTTGTTTCATTTCATAAAAACTTATTTGAAATAAAATAATACTACTTTATTAATATTTCAAAAATTAATATTTATGACTATTTGAACAAATATCAATATCAAATCATTATGATATTTGTTTTCTCATAAAACAATTGTTTCTGATCATAAAAGCTTGTTTGGACAAAAAAATATGAATTTAATAATATTTCAAAAATTAGTGAGATTTAAAAAAATATATGTATTTGCCGAACCAGTTCAAATAGTTAAGACTATTAGAATAATTATCTATTTCAAATCATTCTAACCTTCTTTTAGTCCTATAATAATTGTTTCAGTTCATACAAGCTTATTTAGAATAGAATAATACAAATTTATTAACATTCCAAAAATTAATAAGTAAGAGATTTGAAAAGATAAATTTGTTTACTGAATAAGTTCAAAAAGTTATGACTATTTGAACAATTATTGATTTAAAATCATTATGACCTTTTGTTTTGTCATAAAACAATTGTTTTAGTTCATAAAAGCTTATCCAAAAGAAAATAATAGTACTTTATTATTATTTCAAAAATAAGTAAGAGATTTAAAAAATAAATTAGTTTACTGAATAAGTTCAAATAATTATGACCGTTTGAATAACTATCTATTTCAATTTGTTATTACCTTTTGTTTTATCATAAAACAATTGTTTTTCAACATATAAGCTTGTTTGAAATAAAATAATATTAATTTACTAATATTTCAAAAATTAATAAGAGATTTAAAAAATAAATCTGTTTACTGAACCAGTTCAAATAGTTATGACTATTTGAACAATTATCTATTTCAAAATTGTTATAACATTTTGTTCTATAATAAAAAAATTGTTTCTATTCATACAATCTTATTTGGAATAAAATAATACTAATTTAGTAATATTCTAAAAATTAATAGCTAATAGATTTAAAAAATAAATTCATTTGCCGAACCAATTCAAACAGTTAAGACTATATAAACAATTATTTATCTCAAATTGTTATGACCTTTTGTTTTGTCATAAAACAATTATTTCAACTCATACAAGCTTATTTGGAATAGAGTAAAACTAATTTATTAATATTTAAAAATTTTATAAGAGATTTAGAAAATAATTCTATTTACTAAACTAGTTCAAATACTTATAACTATTTGAACAATTATCTCTTTCAAATTATTATTACTTTTTATTTTGTCATAAAACAATTGTTTTTGTTAATATAAGTTTGTTTAAAATAAAATAATACTAATTTATTAATATTTATCAAACCAGTAAAAAATGTTATGACTATTTGAGCAATTATTTATTTCAAATTGTTATAATTTTTTGTTCTATTATAAAACAATAGTTTATGTTCATACAAGCTTATTTGGATTA
Organism: Durio zibethinus; assembly: GCF_002303985.1. Next base: position 50,381 of record NW_019167870.1, read on the forward strand.
AATTAATACCAATTTATTAATATTTCAACAATTAATAAGTAAAAAATTTTAAAAATACATATGCTTACCAAACTAGATCAAATAGTCGTGATTGTTTAAATAATTATCTATTTCAAATCGTTATGACTTTTTGTTTTGTCATAAAAAAATCATTTTGGTTCAAATGAGCTTATTTGAAATAAAATAATGCTAAGTTATTAATATTTTGAAAATTAATAATTAAGAGATTTAAAAAATGAATCTGTTTAACGAACAAATTTAAATAATTATGATTATTTGAACAATTATCTATTTGAAATTGCTATAACCTTTTGTTTAGTTATAAAATGATTTTTTTCTATTCATAGAAGTTTATTTTGAATAAAATAATATAAATTTATTAATATTAACACAATTAATAAGTAAAAGATCTAACAAATAAATCTATTTACCGAACAAGTTCAAATCTTTATGATAATTTGAACAATTATTTATTTCAAATTGTTATAACCTTTTGTTTTGTCATAAAACAATTGTTTATGTTTATACAAGCTTATTCAGATTAAAAAAATATTAATTTATTAATATTTCAACAAATAATAAGTAAAAGATTTAAAAAATAAACATGTTTATCAAACAAGTTCAAATGGTCATGAGTATTTGAATAATTATTTATTTCAAATCATTGTGACCTTTTGTTTTGTAATAAAACAATTGTTTTAGTTCATATAAGCTTATTTGAAATAAAATAATACTAATTTATTAATATTCTAAAAATTAATAAGTAAGAGAATTAAAAAATTAATCTATTTATCGAACATGTTCAAATAGTTATGACTATCTAAACAATTATCTATTTCAAAACATTATGATTGTTTGTTTTGTCATAAAACAATTGGCTCTATTCATGCAAGCTTATTTCTAATAAAATAATATAAATTTATTAATATTTCAAAAATTAAAAAGGAAAAATTTTAAAAATAAATATGTTTTTTGAACACGTTCAAATAGTTGTAACTATTTAAACAATTATCTATTTGAAATTGTTATGAGCTTTTGTTTCATCATAAACCAATTGTTTCTGTTCATAAAAGCTTATTTGGAATAAAATGATACTAATTTATTAAAATTCCAAAAATTAATAAGTAAAAGATTTAAAAAATAAATCTATTTACCAAGCAAGTTTGAATTGTTATGACCCTTCAAATAATTATTTATTTCAAATCATTTTGATCTTTTGTTCTGTCATAAAATAATTGTTTCTATTCATACAATTTTATTTGAAATAAAATAATACTAATTTATGAATATTCTAAAAATTAATAAGTTGGAAATTTTGAAAAAATAAATTTGTCTACCGAAAAAGTTTAAATAGTCATGTCTATTTGAATTATTATCTATTTCAAATAATTATCACATTCTGTTTTATCGTAAAATGATTGTTTCTATTAATACAAAATTATTCAAAATAAAATAATACTAATTTATTAATATTTTTAAAATTAATAAGAGATTTAAGAATTAAATCTGTTTATCGAACCAATTCAAATACTTATGACTATTTGAATAATTATCTATCTCAAATCATTATGATCTTTGTTTTGTAACAAAACAATTGCTTTTGTTCATGAAGCTTACTCAAAGTAAAATATTACTAAATTAATAATATTCTAAAAAATAATAAGAAAGATTTAAAAAATAAATGAGTTTACCAAACCAATTTAAATAGTTAAGACTATTAGAACAATTATCTATTTCAAATCATTCTTACCTTTTATTTAGTCATAAAACTATTATTTCAGTTCATGCAAGATTATTCAAAATAAAATAATAGTAATTTATTAACTTTCAAAAAATTAATGAGCAAGAGATTTAAATAAAATAAATCTATTTATCAAACAAGTTCAAATATATTTGACTATTTGAACAATTATCTATTTAAAGCGTTATGACCTTTTACTTTATCATAAAACAATTGTTTCATTTCATAAAATCTTATTCAAAATAAAATAATACTACTTTATTAACATTTCAAAATTTAATAAGCAAGAGATTTAAAACTAAAGTTGTTTTCTGAACTAGTTCAAATAGTTATGACTATTTGAACAAATATCAATCTCAAATCATTATGATCTTTGTTTTCTCATAAAATAAGTGTTTCTAATGATACAAGCTTATTCAGATAAAAATAATACTAATTTAATAATATTCCAACAATTAGTGAAAGATTTTAAAAATAAATGTATTTGCCGAACCAGTTCGAATAGCTAAGACTATTAGAATAATTATATATTTCAAATCATTCTAACCTTTTGTTTAGTCCTATAATAATTGTTTCAGTTCATACAAGCTTATTTGGAATAAAATAATACTAATTTATTAACATTCCAAAAATTAATAAGCAAGAGATTTGAAAAAATAAATTTGTTTACTAAACAAGTTCAAAGAGTTATTACTATTTGAACATTTATCGATTTAAAATCATTATGACATTTTGTTTTATCATAAAACAATTGTTTTAGTTCACAAAAGCTTATTCAAAAGAAAATAGTGCTACTTTATTATTATTTCAAAAGTTAATAAGTAAGAGATTTAAAAAATAAATCAGTTTACTAAATAAGTTCAAATAATTATGGCCATTTGAACAACTATCTGTTTTATATTGTTATTACCTTTTGTTTTGTATTAAAACAATTGTTTTTCAACATACAATCTTATTCAAAATAAGATAATACTAATTTACAAATATTTAAAAATTTATAAGAGGTTTAAAAAATAAATTTGTTTACTGAACCAAATCAAATAGTTATGATTATTTGAACAATTATCTATTTCAAATTGTTATAACATAATATTCTATAATAAAACAATTATTTCTATTCATACAAGCTTATTCAGAATAAAATAATACTAATTTAGTAATATTTTGAAAATTAATAACTAAGAGATTTAAAAAATAAATCCATTTGTCGAACCAATTCAAATAATTATGACTATATGAACAATTATTTATCTCAAAATTTTATGACTTTTGTTTTATCAATAAAACAATTACTTCAACTCATACAAGCTTATTCGAAATAAAGTAGAAATAATTTATTAATATTTCAAAAATTTATAAGAGATTTAGAAAATAATTTTATTTACCGAACCAATTCAAATAATTATAATTATTTGAACAATTATCTATTTCAAATCATTATGATACCAGACTGTCAACACATCTTACAACTTGGGCTAAGACTAAGGAAGACTTATCCAAAAATAAGATGGGCTTATCCTTGGTCCAAATCTACTAAATAAATGCAAAAATAAGGTGGGTTGGAATAAGGAGATTATGTTCACACTAGCTAGAAAAGAAGAGCATAAAAATGGATGGGATTATGGTTAGATTCATTATTATATAATCTATAAGAGTAAATGGGTTCACATGCAAATCTCTTGATTTTAGGCACAATTCTAGCAATTCAATTTGAAAGTTCCCATGCTTAAAGGCATGTTTCTAGCTTATTTATTTTCTATTATTCTTTAGTAGAAGGCAGAATAGAGTTTTCTTTATCCTTAAGCAATCTTTTAGATTGTTTTTCAAGTTTTGTATCTTTTAGGTGGATTTCTTAGAGTGGTGAACTTCTATTGTTCTGTATACTTGATTAGAATTCTTACGGTGGTGTATTTGTATCCCTTTCAATCCAATAATCATATTCTACCATTATTCAAATTCTTGGGAGTTTTCTTCTTTGTGAGCTTTTTCTATTTGTAGTTACTCTTTAACATCTCAACCATCAATTCCTAGCATTAAATTGGTATCAGAGCTATGGTAGATCGTCATCATCAAGCACCGATAGAAGATGTTGAAGCTAACACTGAATGTTGTAGCAACTACAAAGTTTCACCAGGGTGACCATAGAAGAATGCCGGCAATAGATTCTTCAACTACAATATAGCTACATATACAAGAAAAAAGAAAGGAGATAAAAGTGAAGAAAGAGGAATGAAGAAGAAGAATGAGAGGCCAATCCATACCATGGAAACAATAGTGATTCTAATGATAGCACCCCACCCACCCATAGTAAGTCAGAGACTATCTACACAGAAATCAACTTCAACCTAGCATATTCAATCCGAAGATAGAGATTCCTGAGTTCAAGGGGAAGATGAAACCTAAATAATTCTTAGATTGGCTACACATAATGAAATTTGAATATTTCAATCCAAATGCCTTGAATTGCAAAGTGAAGCTTGGCATCAAACTTAGAAGCATGTATCATTTTGGTGGAAAATTTTGAAAAAGCAAAGGGAAAGAGAAGGTAGGAGAAAATTTACAACTTGGGAGAAGATGAAAAGAGAGTTAAAGAGAAAGTATCTCCCATACGACTTTTGGCAAGATGTCTTACTTAGGCTCTATAACTTGAAGCAAAGAGATCTCTTAGTGGAGGAGTTTACAACTGAGTTTGATCACTTTATGTTAAAATGTGAAGTGGTGGGACAGGAAAAGCAGACTATTGCCTGGTATCTTGGAGGATTGAAGATTGAGATAGTTAATGAGGTACAACTATAACCCTATTAGACTTTCAATGATGTATGCAAGCTTGCCCTTAAGGTGGAAAGACAACAAAAGAAGGCTCGTGGTAGCAACTTAAGATTTGGGTCTCGAGAAGGCTATATCAATAAAAGTGGCTCATCTAAGACTATTGTTCCTTTTATGCCCATTCCAAGTAGCCCCAGAAGAAAGATGAAACCTCAACAAGTAGGCCTCAGTTTAGTGCATAAACCAGAGGTATTTTAAATGTCAAGGGGCTTGGACGCATTGCCTCAAAATGCCCAAATGAGAAGATTACGGCTCAAGTAGAGGAAGACTTGGAGGAAAATGAAGAGAAGCTAGCTAAAAAGGATCAAAACCTTGAAAATGAGGAAGAGGTTACCTTATGGTGATTGTTGGAGCATCCTTAGTCGTACAATGTAGCTTGAGTATCACACCTGCTAAAAAGAAGACTAGTTTTGTAAAAAATATGTTCATAGTCATAACTTTTGACTTTTCAGTGAACTATTTATTATAAATTCTGATAAATTAATTGTTCAAATAGTCATAAATTTGAATTTGTTTGTAAAAATTTATTTTTTTAAACTTTTTTACTATTAATTTTTATTATTATAAATAGTATTATTTTATTCAAAATAAACTTGTATGAATAGAAAAAATCTTTTGGTGACAAAACAAAAGGTTATAGCGATTTCAAATAGATAATTGTTGACTAAACAAAAGATCAAAACAATTTCGAATAGATAATTGTTCTAATAGTCTTAACTATTTGAACTGATTTGGAAAACACATTTATTTTTAAATCCTTATTAATTTTTGAAATAGTAATAAATTGGTATTGTTTTATTATGAATAATTTTGTATGAATAGAAACAATTATTTTATGAAAAAATAAAATATCACAACAATTTGAAATAGATAATAGTTCAAATGGACATGACTATTTGAACTTGTTTAGTAAACAAATTTATTTTTTAAATCTCTAACTTATTAAATTTTAGAATAATAATAAATTAGTATTATTTTATTCCAAATAAACTAGTATGAATAGAAACAATTGTTTTATAACAAAACAAAAGATCGTAACGATTTGAAATATATAATTGTTCAAAAAGTCATAATTATTTGAACTTGCTTGATAAACAGATTTATTATTTAAATTTTTTACTTATTAATTTTAGAAATATTAATAAATTAGTATTATTTTATTCCAAATAAACTTCTATAAATAGAAGCAATTGGTTTATAGCAAAACAAATTGCCATAACAATTTGAAATAGATAATTGTTCAAATAGTCATAACTATTTGAACATGTTAAGAAAACATATTTATTTTTTAAATTTTAACTTATTAATTTTTGGAGTTTTAATACATTTATTATTATTTTATTCAAAATAAGCTTGCATGAATAGAACCAATTATTTGATGACAAAACAATAGTCATAACGTTTTGAAATAGATAATTATTTAGATAGTCATAACTATTTAAACTTGTTCGGTAAATAGATTCATTTTTTTAATTCTCTTACTCATTAATTTTCGGTATATTAATAAATTAGAATTATTTTATTTCAAATAAGCTTATATTAATTGAAATAATTGTTTTATTACAAAACAGAAGGTCACAATGATTTGAGATAGATAATTATTCAAATAGTAATGACTATTTCAATTTGTTCGATAAACATATTTATTTTTTAAATCTTTTACTTATTTATTGTTGAAATATTAATAAATTAATATTATTTTAATCCGAATAAGCTTGTATGAATAGAAACAATTGTTTTATGACAAAATAAAAAGTCATAACAATTCTGTTTGCAAAACTATTTCAAATAATTATGACTATTTGAATAATTATCTATTTCAAATAGTTATTACCTTTTGTTTTATCTTAAAAACAAATTTCTTTGTTCATATAAGTTTATTTGGAATAAAATAATATTAATTTATTAATATTTCAAACATTAATACGTAAGAGATTTTAAAAAATAAATCTGTTTACTAAACCAGTTCAATTAGTTATAACTATTTGAATAATTATTTATTTCAAATCGTTATAACCATTTGTTTTATCATAAAATAATTGTTTTTGTTTATACAATCTTATTCAGAATAAAGTAATGTTAATTTATTAATATTCTTAAAATTAATAAGTAACAGATTTAGAAAATGTATCTGTTGGCTTAACCGGTACAAACAATTATGACTGTTTGAACAATTATCTATTTAAAATCATTATGACCTTTTGTTTTGTCACAAAATAATTGTTTCTGTTCATACAAGCTTATTCGAAATAACATAATTCTAATTTATTAATATTTCAAATATTAATTAGTAAAATAATGAAAAATGAATCTATTTATAGAACAAGTACAAATAGTTATGGCTATTTAAACAATTATCTATTTCAAATTGCTATAACCTTTTGTATTGTCATAAAACAAATTTTTTTATTCGTACAAGCTTATTTCAAATTTGTTTATCGAATAATTTCAAATCGATATGACTATTTGAATAATTATTTATTTCAAATTGTTATGACCTTTTGTTTTGTCATAAAATAATTATTTTTCTTTATACTAGCTTATTTGAATTAAAATAATATTAATTTATTAATATTTTGACAATTAATAAGTAAAAGATTTAAAAAATAAATATGTTTATCGAACAAGTTCAGATAGTAATAACTCTTTGAATAATTATCTATTTCAAATCATTTATGATCTTTTGAGGTGTCATAAAATGATTGTATCAATTCATATAGGCTTATTCGAAACAAAATAATACTAACTTATTACTATTTCAAAAATTAATGAGTAAGAGATTTAAAAAATAAATCTATTTACCAAACAAGTTCAAATAGTTATGACTAGTTGAACAATTATATATTTTAAATCATTATGATTTTTTGTTTTGCCATAAAACAATTGTTTCTGTTCATACAAGCTTATTTTGAATAAAATAATGTAAATTTGCTAATATTCCAAAGATTAATAAGTAAAAATTTAAAAAATAAACCTGTTTTCTGAATACGTTCAAATAATTATGGTTATTCGAACAATTATTTATATCAAATCATTATGATCTTTTCTTTTGTCATAAACCAATTGCTTCTATTCATAAAAACTTATTCGAGATAAAATAATACTAATTTATTCAAATTTCAAAAATTAGTAAGTAAAAGATTAAAGAAATAAATATGTTTGCCAAGTGAGTTCAAATAGTTATAACTATTTAAATAATTATTTATTTCAAATCATTATGATATTTTGTTTTGTCATAAAATAATTGTTTCTATTCATACAAAATTATTCAGAATAAAATAGTATTAATTTATTAATATTTTGAAAATTAATAAGAGATTTAAAAACTAAATCTGTTTATTGAACCATTTCAAATAGTTATGACTATTTGAATAATTATCTATCTCAAATTGGTATTATCTTTGTTTTTTCATAAAACAATTGTTTCTGTCTATACAAACTTATTCAAAGTAAAATATTGCTAAACTAATAATATTTTAAAAATTTATAAGTAAGAGATTTAAAAAATAAATGTATTTGCCGAATTAGTTCAAATAGTTAAGACTATTGAACAATTATCTATTTCAAATTGTTCTAACCTTTTGTTTAGTTATAAAATAGTTGTTTTATTTCAATCATGCTTATTCGAAATCAAAGAATACTATTTTATTAACATTCAAAAAATTAATAAGGAATTTTAAAAAATAAATTTATTTACCAAACAAGTTCAAATAGTTATGACTATTTGAATAATTATCATTTTAAAATTGTTATAACCTTTTGTTTTATAATAAAAGAATTGTTTCATTTCACAAAAGCTTATCCAAAATAAAATAATATTACTTTATTAATATTTCAAAAATTAAGAAATAATATTTCTTTATTAATATTTCAAAAATTGAGAAGTTGGAAATTAAAAACATAAATTAGTTTATCGAATCAGTTCAAATAATTATGGTTATTTGAACAATTATCTATTTCAAATCATTTTGAACTTTTGTTTTGTCATAAAACAATTGTTTTTCAATATACAAGCCTATTCAGAATAAAATAATACTAACTTATTAATATTTCAAAAATTAATAAGTAGGAGATTGTTTGTTTATTAAACCAACTTAAATAATTATGACTATTTTAACAATTATATATTTAAAGTCATTATAACCATTTGTTTTGTCATAAAACACTTATTTATATTCATACAAGCTTCTTCGAAATAAAATAATACTAATCTAATAATATTATTAAAATTAATAATTAAGAGATTTGAAAAATAAATTTTTTTATTGAACCAGTTCAAATAGTTAAGGCTATATGAATAATTATCTATTTCAAATTGTTATGTCATTTTGTTTTGTCGTAAAACAAATGTTTTTCTTCATATAAGTTTATTTAGATAAAATAATATTAATTTATTAATATTTTGAAAATAATAAGAGAGTTAAAAATAAATTTGTTTACCAAACCAGTTCAATTAGTTATAACAATTAAACAATTAATTTATTTCATATCATTATGACCATTTTGTTTGTCTTAAAACAATTATTTCTATTGATATAGTCTTATTTGGAATAAAGTAATGTTAATTTATTAACGTTCTAAAAATTAACAAGTAATAGATTTAAAAAATGAATTTGTTGACCTAACCAGTGCAAATAGTTATGACTGACTGAACAATTATCTATTTTAAATCATTATGACATTTTATTTTGTCACAAAACAATTGTTTATATTTATACAAGCTTATTGGGAATAACATAAATCTAATTTATTAATATTCCAAAAATTAATAAAGAAGAGATTTAAAAACTAAATTTGTTTATCGAACAAGTTCAAATAGTTATGACTATTTGAACAATTACATATTTCAAATTGCCATCACCTTTTGTTTTGTCATAAAATAATTTTTTCTATTCCTACAAGCTTATTTCAATTAAACTAACACAAATTTATTATCATTCAGACAATTAATAAGTAAAAGATTTAAAAAATAAATATGTTTATTGCATAAGTTCAAATACTTATCACTAATCATTATGACTGTTAATGATTTGAAATATATATTTTTCAAATAGTTATAATTATTTGAACTGGTTTAGTAAATAAAATTATTTTTTAAATCTCTTATAAAATTTTGAAATATTAACAAATTAGTTTTGTTTTATTCCAAATAAACTTGTATGAGCTGAAATAATTGTTTTATGATAAAACAAAAGGTCATAACTATTTGAAATAGATAATTGTTCATATTGTCTTAACTATTTGAATTGGTTCAGGAAATGAATTTATTTTTTAAATCTCTTAGTTATGAATTTTTAGAATATTATTAAATTAGTATTATTTTATTTCAAATAAACTTGTATGAACAAAAATAATTGATTTATGATAGAACTAAATGTTATAACAATTTGAAATAGATAATTGTGCAAATTGTCATAACTATTTAAATTGGTTTGGTAAACAGATTTATTTTTTAAATCTCTTACTAATTCTTGAAATATTAGTAAATTAGTATTATTTTATTTTAAATAAGCTTGTATGTTGAGAAACAATTGTTTTATGACAAAATGAAAGGTAATAATGATTTGAAATATATAATTGTTCAAATTGACATAATTATTTGAATTGATTTGGTAAATTAATTTATTTTTTAAATATCTTGCTTATTAATTTTTGAAATATTAATAAAATAGTATTATTTTATTTTGGATAAGTTTTTATGTACTGAAAGAATTGTTTTATGATAAAACAAAAATTCACAATGATTTTAAATAGATAATTGTTCAAATAACCATAACTATTTGAACTTGTTTAGTAAATATATTTATTTTTTGAAATCTCTTACTTATTAATTTTTTGAATGTTAATAAATTAGTATTATTTTATTCTGAATAAGCTTGTATGAACTGAAACAATTATTTTATAATAAAACAAAATCTTATTTTAACCATTTAAACTAATTCAGCAAACACATTTATTTTTTAAATCTCTTACTAATTTTTGAAATATTATTAAAGTAGTATTATTTTTATCCAAATAAGCATATATGATCAGAAACAATTTTTTTATGACAAAACAAAGATCATAGCAATTTGAGATTGATATTTCATAACTATTTGAACTAGTTCGAACAATAGCTTTAATTTTTAAATCTCTTACTTAATAATTGTTAGCTTTTTAGGTGAGATGGTGATCCAAGAAGGGGGTGAATTTGATCTCTTCAAATTTTTTCCCAAAAAAATGATCTCAATATAATTGAATGGAAATTAAAACTAATATTAAAATATAATGCAAATAATAATGAATTGATGAACTATAAGCAAGTATAAACTATAATCAAAATAAAGAGATAGGGATAGAGATATCAAATAGAAGGATTTATAGAGGTTCAGTCATTCTCCACAAGGCATCTACATTCTCTCTTGATTGTCCACACCAAGGCTTCAATCTACTATTCTTGAATTGAAATTATAACCCTATCTTTTTCTCTTAAAGGCTTAAGATAGAAATCTTACACTCTCTACTTTCTAGGCTAAATAGTAACCTCTCAATCTCACAAATTCAAGAGGATGCCTCACCTCTTGATTACAAAGTCACTTAATAAAAATGTAAACATAAAACACCTCTCAAAGGCTAAGTGTTTGCCTAATGAAGTACAAGCAAATATGATGAATGAAGAACACAATATTGTTTAGATACAACAAATACAAAATATATGGATTTTAAGCTCTAACAATTCTTGATTCTTTAAGAGAATGAAAATATAGTTTGTTGGTTCTTGCTCTCTTGATTCATCAATCTTTTGGTGTGTTGGAGTGGCCAATATATAGAGAAATTGAAGAACTAGCCATTGAGGAAGCTTGGGAAGAAGAATGTCCATTGGAAGCATGAAAAACTAGCCGTTGGAGTGTTTTGGGCAAGACCCGATCGATCCCTTCCATGAGGGGATCGATTGGTTCATGTTTTGTAACAAATTTGCCTTTGAAAATCATGACCTGATTGATCCCTTCCTTGAGGGGATCGATTGGTTCAAGGGGGTGATCAATCCCCTCCCTAGGGTGATTGATCCCTTCCCTAAGGGGATCGATCTTGTCCAAGCTAGGTGTTTGTCTTCTATTTTGTGCTCTACTAACTAATTTGATCATGTCTTGAGTTATACAAATCTAAATTACAAAACGTTTGAAGATTTAGAAACTAGACTTCAATGGCTTTCTATCCATATAAAGCTCATTGCTTAATTCATTATGTATGAATTATAGTGAATTTTCAAATATACCCCTTGTGTAGTTTTTAAACATTTGTAGAGTGTCTAGTAAAAGTTCAAAATCTTTTCTTAGAAAATTTGGATTTTGATTTTGTTTAATCCATTAGAAAGTAGACTCAAAGAGCTTTCCAACCATATAAAATTCAAATATTAAAGCTTTGTGAATTAATACAGAAAAATAAAATAATTTCAATGTTAGAAAAATTTGTTCTTGGAAAACAATTTTCTTAAGTTAATCTATTTCTCAAAACCAATATTATCAAAATTGTATCAAGTCCAAAATGAATAAGTTTACTTTAAAAACAACAATTGGACTTTCATTTAAGCTTAAAAAAAAATTGTTTAAAGATACTTTTGATTTGAGAAATAAGAAAACATAAAGAAAAGTTTGTTTAAACTTTGAAAATCATATTATTTATTTAGTACCAAAATATAAAACTTAAGAACATGTACTAAATAAATCTTTTTCAAAATCTTGATGAAGCTTATTTAGCTTAATGCTTTGTCATTTCAACATAAGGATCAATTCAAGGCTAACAATCTTCTCCTTTTTGATATGACAAAACTTAGAGATAAATTTGCTTGATAAAAAAAAAAAAAAACTTTCTTTAAGACATTTAAAATTTTGAAAAACATTTTGAAAACTCCCCCTTAAACAATACATGGCAAAACTCCCCCTCAATTTATTCATCCTAATCCAACACAACTCAACAAACATATGTTAGTCAAATATATGAAATAAGCACAATCAAAACATATGCAAGTGAAGCACAAGCAAATTTGTCCATATGATATTTCTCCCATTTTTTGTCATAGCAAAAAGGCATGAGCATATTAATGAGCAAAAAAACACAAAGAGCTATCATTAACAATATATTCATGAAACATTTCTCCCCTTGTTGTTTAAGCTCTTTATACCAAATGTTTAAGGTCCTATATCAATTGCTATAAATAATTATCCATTTCAAATCATTATGACCTTTTGTTTTATAATAAAATAATTGTTTCAGTTAACATAAGCTTATTTGAAGTAAAATAATACTAATTTATTAATATTCCAAAATTAATGAGTAAGAGAACTAGAAAAATGAATTTGTTTATTGAACAAGTTCAAAGAGTTATGACTATCTGAACAATTATCTATTTAAAAACATCATGACCTTTCGTTTTGTCATAAAACAATTGGTTTTGTTCATCCAAGCTTATTTCGAATAAAATAATATAAATTAATTAATATTCCAAAAGTTAATAAGCCAAAATTTAAAAAATAAATTTTTTTACTGAACACGTTCAAATAGTTATGATTATTTGAACAATTATTTATTTCAAATCATTATGACCATTTGTTTTGTCATAAACCAATTGTTTCTATTCATGCAAGCTTATTTGGAATAAAATAATACTAATTTATTAAAATTCTAAAAATTAATAAGCAAAAGATTTAAAAAATAAATCTTTTTACCAAGCGAGTTCAAATAGTTATGACTATTTGAATAATTATTTATTTCAAATCATTTTGATCTTTTGCTTTATCATAAAAAAATTGTTTCTATTCATAAAAGTATATTTGGAATAAAATAATATTAATTTATTAATATTCTAAAAATTACTAAGTTAGAGATTTAAAGAATGAATTTGTTTATTGAACAAGTTCAAATAGTCACGTCTATTTGAACTATCATCTATTTTGAACCGTTATGACATTTTGTTTTATCATAAAATAATACCAATTATTCATAATAATTGGTATTCATACAAAATTATTTAGAATAAAATAATACCAAATTATTACTATTTCAAAAATTAATAAAGATTTAAAAAGTAAATGTGTTTACTGAACTAGTTCAAATAATTAAGCCTATGGGAACAATTATATATTTCAAATTGTTTTGACTTTTTGTTTAATCATAAAATAATTGTTTCAATGTATACATGCTTATTCAAAATAAAATAATACTAATTTATTAACATTTAGAAAATTAATAAGCAAGAACTTAAAAAAATAAATCTGTTTACCAAAAAGTTCAAATAGTTATGACTATTTGAACAATTATCTATTTAAAATTGTTATGACCTTTTATTTTTATTGTAAAACAATTGTTTCAGTACATAAAAGCTTATCCAAAATAAAATAATATTACTTATTAATATTTCAAAATTTGATAAGTTAGAGATTTAAAAAATAAATTAATTTATTGAATTAATTCAAATAATTTTGGCCATTTGAATAATTATCTATTTTAAATCATTATGAATTTTTGTTTTGTCATAAAATAATTACTTTTCATCATACAAGCCTATTTGGAATAAAATAATACTAATTTACTAATATTTTAAAAATTAATAAGTTGGAGATGTAAAAAATTGATCTGTTTACTAAACCAGTTCAAATAGTTATGACTATTTGAACAATTATATATTTCAAATTGTTATAAGCTTTTTTTATATCTATAGACACCCAATTTGGTCCAAGCCTGGATCAATTGGGCCTAGTCCAAATGGGTAAGCCCATTTTTTTTTATCTTTATTTTTGTATTTTATATTTATATTTATATTTATTTATATTTATATTTATATATATATATATTTTTCTTTTATTTTTATCTTATGTATTTATTATTATTACGATATGAAACTCTTCTGATCAATCCCTATAAAAGGACCTTCGGATCAAAGGAAAAAATAGAGAAAAAGAGTTACTGGCTGAGAGAAAAGGTAGATACAGAGAAGATTTAAAAACTAAAAAAGGTTTTGGTGCATTTAGAATAGCTCTAGGAATCGACAGGAATTTTTAGAGAATTTTTGTGAATTTTTTTCTGGAAATTTCTAGAAAATTTCTAGATTTCGATTGAATTTTTCGATGACTATTTCGGCCAAGTTTGAAGTTTTCGGCCAACTTCCTAGTTTTCGGCAACCATTTCCAGAAACCGATCAGTTTTTCGATAAACTTTCGACGAAAAACCCAAAGTCTGACAAAAATTTTCAGAATCCGACAGTCATTCAACCAGAGTTCTTTGGGTTTTTAGAGAGAAGAGAGAGAAAGGGAAGAAGGGTTCTACTGAAAAAACAAAGGAATCAGCCTTATATACCCTCCCAAAATGGCATCGTTTCTGTGTTAAGTAACCTAGAGGATCCGCGCGTTTTGCCAAGATCCGACCCGACCCGAGTGCTGACCCACTTTCGACTTACGAGCGACCCATGTCTCAAGCCGAGCCAACACCCTTGAGCCGCTTCTCCGAGCCATTTTTTCTTCCTTAAGCCGAGCCGAGCCGAGCCATAAGTCGAGCCGTTCCCAGGTTTTTTTTTTCATTATTTATTTATTTATTGTTATTATTATATCAAAATTATTTAATATTTTTATTTTTATTTATTTTTATTCATTTATTTATTTATTTATTTTATTTATTTATTTTATTTTTTTTAAATAAAATTATTTTTGAGGAAAAGTTGAAAGTATCAATTTTCCTCGAAATTAAAAGCTTCCAAAAAATATTTTTTGAAAAAAGTTGAAAGTATAAATTTTTCTTAAAAATAAATTTTCAAAAAAAAAGGTTTTGAGGAAAAGTTGAAAGTATCAATTTTTCCTGCACAAAAGCAATCATTTTTTTCTTCCTTTTTATTTTTTTTAATGTTAAATAATCTGACAATAGAGCCTTTGCAAGTGAAACAGTAGTTTTCTTGCATATTCTTGAGGTGAGGGGATTTTCTCAATTTTCTGCTAAAAGTATTAAGTTAATTGAGAACAATTTCCAACAACTAATTACTTGGTAAATTTTTAAGGCTTATTGGATAACATAAAATTAAGCTGGTACCATCTTTTGATGGGCATTGTGAGGGTGCTATAACCTTCCTCACATGTAACCGAACTCTCGAACCCTGTTCTGGTTAGTAGATCGAACCTATTCTTTTAGGGACCCTTAAACTTAGGTGTTCCCTAAAAGGATATATTCCTTAGGTGGCCAATTGCACCTAGATAAAAAAGATTGGTGGTGACTCTTTCAAGCCAATGTCTAGTGTAGATCCCCAGATTTAGACGTTATGACAGCTTGGCGACTCCACTAGGGAAACTGAGAGTCAGGCCAGCAAATAAATTTGTGTTATCCAAAAGCCTAATAAAATTGAACCTTTTTGTATATATGTTATTATTCATTCATGTTTATTTACTTTATTAATTATGTCATTCATATGCATGTGCATAACATGAGCTCTATACCTGAGCTCCGTCCCTGTAGGAGGGAGTAAAGTACCTACTGCTTTCGTGAGGTCTAATGCCTCCGCAGTGGCTAGCGAAATACTCCCACTCAAATTGAACCTTTTTCGCTTGCAGCCTGTAATGGGTAAGGAATAGGGTGCCTTACTAGTCTGTGATGGACAAAGATGTAAGGAGCAATTTGGGAACCTTTAGACTTTGACCTTAAACCACATATAGTGAACCTTAAGAGTTCCTAGCCTATAGATAGAGCCATCACTCTTCCCTTTTAGAATTGACCAGAAGTATAGGGTTCATTCTTCTTTTTCTGTCTGATGTTTTAACTTACTTAGTTATTTATTTATTCCTTTTTTTCTAAGCATACTAACCTTTTTCTCATTCTTTTGCATTGGTTATATGCATATCATAAAGTTGCATAAAGAAAATTTGCTTGAAAGACGGTCTTCAATAAATTTTTCAAGGACTCTACTGAACGACTAGTTTGTTCTTCATCCATATTAGCACCTTGTGAGACACCTAACGAAGTAAGAGCCCAATCAAAAAAGATTCAACTAAAGATGGGGGGATTGTTTACCAATCGGATATGATTCTACCTTGTCTCAAGAAACATCTATCCTCCTTAAACAAAATAATCTAGAGGATTTGGTTGATATCTAGAAGAGGATGAGTCTGTCAAGATAAGAACAGTTCTGCCAAAGACATGGTCATATAGCACACCTTCTAGCATTAGTTATTAATGATCAACTAATCAAAGCTGTAGCACAATTTTAGGATTCTGCATACAAGTGTTTCATCTTTAATAAAGCTGATATGACCTCACCATCGAAGAATATTTGATTTTATTGGGTTTACACCTCAAGGCTCCTAACAAGATATATGTCAAAAAAACACAAGTCAGGATTTCGTAAGGTTCTGGCTCAACTCATAGGGATAGACAAGGAAATTATGGATTCTCATACAAAAAAGAAATAAGAATAGGTTTGCCTACCTTGGAAGTTCTTTCATGAGTTTCTATTGCAACATGTCAATGAAAAATGGGGGTTAGATATATTTGCCTTAGCCATATACGGAATGGTGATCTTCCCAAAGGTTTTGGGTTATATTGAGATAGCGGTGGTTGACTTCATCGAGAGTGTGATCAATGGCTGTAATCTTTTAACGGTAATATTAGCAGAGACTGTCAGATCTTTGAATTACTGTCGTCGAAATGGA